>VZTI01005069.1:1057425-1082341 GCA_013397865.1 Struthidea cinerea
CCCGGGGCGGCGGGGGGAGCGGGGCTGCCCCCGCGGGGGTGTTGAAAGCTACAGCTGCTGCCTTCGCACTTGCCCGGCGGCAGAATTAGAGCGGCCGCCTGTCCTCCTCGCCCACGCAGGGAGTCATGTTCGGGGGGCGGGGGGGAGAGCACACGACGCACCGGGTAAGGGGGGACTTCCCAGGACTTTGTGCCTGTCGCAGGAGGCTGTTTCAGAGCGGATCCGCAGGCAAACAGCTGGAGGAGCTAAAAGCGGGAAGGTGCCAACCGCAGCCGGGCTCCAGCCCGCGGACGGTGCCCGCTCTAGGGGCGGCTCCCCGCGCCCTGCGAGGCACCGGCGTACCCCGGGTCGGCGGGGAGGGAGCCCCGGTGCCGGGTAGCGCTCTGTCGGGCGCTGCCTTTTGGTGGTGTCTTCCCCAACGAGTAAATAACTCCCCGTCTTCAAAGCGAGCTGCCCTCGACTCGTAAACAAGCGCTGGAAAAAGTAGCCTGGCATGTCGGGGCAGATCCAGATCAAAGGGACGGGAAGGCGGCTGTGTTTGTTTGTGGTGTTTAACGGGGGTCTTTGAAGAAAGGTCCTAAAATCCACTTTCGGGCAGAGTTGCTGTTTGTCAGCTGCTTTCGCTTGCGGGGTGCTAAACGGGTCTGGTATGAGCGCTCTCTTGACAGGGCAGGGGGGAATGTAGCATTTGCCCACTGGATAGTGCGTGATAAATGTTTTGCCGATGACTGTACACCAGTAATGTATAGGGCTCCAGCCACCCACGGATTCCCTCGCACTACTGTGCTAAGAGGATGATTTTCCAGTAATTAAAGAGCTCTCCGAGAACTGAGGCATGGATAGGGATATGTTTATCACGCTATTAGCCAATTATACACTGCATAGATTATTATTGGTTTAAGTGTAGTCCTGGAGACACTTTACACAAAGAGTGCTCTGGTGTAGTCAACCCGTCTTTTTTTTATTCGATATTACTAATAACTTTGTACACTTTGGTGTCGTATTTCTAATTATATACCGTTCTTCTAGGGATGAAAAATCATGGAAGTATGGAATATATATATATTTTAAAAAAAAACATTATTTGAAGTATTAGTATTCAAACAGCCAGCTGAGGATGTGGCTTTTACAGTTAGCATTTCAAAGAGAAGCGGGTGGAACAGATAGGCAGTCACCCTGCTCGAGCAGTGAATTCCAGAGCAGATCTGCAGATTAGGCACAGTGCCTGTCACTTCTGCGCCTTGCACTGTCTTTTAGGCATAAAAGATGAAAAGTTTGTGTATGCTGAAACATCAGATCAGTCTTAATGTGTGAACAGCTTGTGCCATGACTTTATCTCCTTGTCCTTGATGATGTTGATCAGTGTGCTGATTGTAAAATGAAGCAGGTTTTCATTAGTGTGAGCGTTCATAGCTTCCTCCTTAGGTGTCTTGTGGCTGGCTGAACAGTATTGCCTTTTATTTGCAAAACCTCACATGACTTAGTTGCCATCATCTTTCTTAGCTGGTTACAAATCATGTGGATTATGGTCTGTTTTGTCTTTGTAGACAAGATGTGAAATGGAGAAATACCTGGCACCCCAGCTCCCGCCCGTTCCTGTCATCCCTGAACATAAGAAATACAGAAGAGACAGTGCCTCGGTTGTAGACCAGTTTTTCACTGACAGTGAGGGGTTGCCTTACAGCATCAACATGAACGTCTTCCTGCCCGACATCAGCCACCTTAGAACTGGCCTGTACAAATCTCAGCGACCCTGTGTAACCCACATCAAGACAGAGCCGGTCACCATCTTCAGTCACCAGAACGAAACTACTGCCCCTGCCCCTGCTCCCACTCAGGCCCTCCCCGAATTTACCAGCATCTTCAGCTCCCACCAAACTCCTGATGTGAACAACATTTTCATCAAGCAGGAGCTTCCTACTCCAGATGTCCATCTTTCCATCACACCCCAGCAAGGCCAGTTGTATCAGCTGTTGAGCTCACCGGATTTAGACATGCCCAACACCACTCCTCAGGCAGCCGTGATGGACTCCCTTAACAATGTCTCCATGCCCTCAGCCATGGCGGGCCTTAACACACTCTCCTCGGCTGTCCCACAGACTGCGATGAAACAGTTCCAGGGCATGCCCCCCTGTACCTACACCATGCCAAACCAGTTTCTGCAGCAGCAGGCCACTTACTTCCCTCCTTCGCCCCCAAGCTCAGAGCCTGGAAGTCCAGACAGACAAGCAGAGATGCTGCAGAATTTAACCCCTCCTCCATCATATGCTGCAACTATAGCATCCAAGCTGGCGATTCACAACCCGAATTTACCAGCAACTCTGCCCATAACCCCCCAGAACATCCAACCTGTCAGATACAACAGGAGAAGTAACCCAGATTTGGAGAAAAGACGTATCCACTACTGTGACTACCCAGGTAAGCAATCTCTGCCAGAAAATCCCAGCTCTTGCAATAAAAAAAAAAAGTGTGAATAATCATGGATGAGGTATAAGTGGTTTTCTTTAGCTGTGGTCTACACTTAGGGAGAACCAAATAGTTTTTTGTCCAAGTAGAATTTGTCTTCATCATTGTTTTATTTTGAGTGGAACACTCCCACATTCTTTAAGTAATAGATACTCTTAGTGTCATTTGTCATTCTCTTGAGCTCATTTTACCATGTTACAGAATTTGGACTCTAGAGAAAATAAAAAGTAAAAATTATGACCTTTGCTAGTGTAAGTCAGTGTGACTGTCCAGTATCCGTGATGGAGCAGAGTCTCAGTTTGTTCAGGGCAATACAGCTCGGTTTAAATTTTCTGGCAGTGCAAGAATAATTTCAGCTCCCAGTAGCCAAGGCCATGGCCATTCTTCCCTCTTACGAACAGGAGATTCTGCTGCCCTCGTAAATCCATTAAAACCACCTCTGAAAATTGCCCACAGATGGATTGTCTTCTACACTGAAGGGGAAGAGGGACCTGGCTGTACAGTGTGCCTCCATGTAGAACGCGATCGCAGATACAAGGCGTGCACACCTGTTGTAGCGCAGAGAGAAGTTGCTGCTCCCCCTTTACCAACATAACTCTTGGTGCCGTATTACCCTTTCAGTGTGCCTGATGATAAATACCCAGTGGAAGAGTTATGTTGAGCCATGGGTGATGATGACACAGAGTCTGGCTTGATCAAATCCTCTTGGAAATTTTTAAAAAATAATCCCCCCCTGCTAAGTTGTTGACTTAGGTAGCAGGTGTTACTGTACATAGATTGTAGCAGCTATTGGCCTGTATACTACATTACAAAGCAGTAAGTCTGCCAGAAACATACGTTTTTCTCTCTTCTGTGTAAAGCAACATATCTCTAGGAGCATTCTGTATAAAGTTTTACTTGTAAATGGCAAAGATGATGCCAGAAAGTAGTGAACTTAAATGTGTCTAGATTCAGTACCCTAG
Organism: Struthidea cinerea; assembly: GCA_013397865.1. Classification (NCBI taxonomy): domain Eukaryota; kingdom Metazoa; phylum Chordata; class Aves; order Passeriformes; family Corcoracidae; genus Struthidea; species Struthidea cinerea. The sequence goes on from VZTI01005069.1 coordinate 1,060,854, forward strand.
CACTGAATGAGGAAGTTTAAACGTAGTGTGGAGTGTTTCTGTTCTCCCTACTGAAGCCTCTTTGCCTTTTTTGGTTCTTTTTTGTTGTAGGCTGCACAAAAGTTTATACAAAGTCTTCTCACTTAAAAGCGCACCTGAGAACTCACACAGGTATGTACTCGCTCTCTCACTGTCTCTCGTTCGTCCGGGGCTGACGCATTCATTTTCTGAGAAAGCAAGCACGCTGGGTCTGCCAGCTTCTCCCTGTTTCCTCTAGAGTGGTGTGGACAGACTGGCAATTCAGCTACAAAACATTTGAGGATTGGTCAATGAGAAGTAAAATTTCTTTTATTAATGCAGTTTTTTTAAACCTCAATGGAACTCAAAATAGCTGACAATAAAGTAGATGGAAACTTTCCTTTTCAGTCCAAAATGCCATTAAAATATTAAAAAAAAAAAATCTTTTTCCCCCCCAAATAGTGAATTAAACATAGTAAACATGTTCTACTTTTGAAGATTTATCTGAGTAGATAGAATTTTCTGGCTTGGGCTTTCTCTCTGACCTTTTAGAATTATTTAATCTTAGAATTTTTCAGAAACGTCATGAAAACTCCCAAGATGTGTCCATTTACTTTGTCCGTAGCATTAAGCGGGCTTTATTATTTTTTTGAAAGACAAATGGTTCTCCATGTTTATCTTGGAAAAAAAAAAAAAGGACATAATTTCAATTTTTTTTTCTGTCAGGGAAGGACATTAAAATGGAGAAAATTGAAAGTGTCAGTGTGTCACACTTGTTTTTTGTACCCTGATCAAACACTGCCTGCAGCTACAGAGGCAGTCCCTGTTCCCGGGCCCGCGAGGAGCGGAGCTGGGGATGGTGTTGGTTGTGTGTGGGCACAAGAGCTGTGAGTGCTGAGGACGGTGGCTGAGAGGTGGAACTGCCCCAGATGCTCTTCCCAAGCTTTCACCTGCTGAGGCAGGGGGAAGAAGGAGAGAGGGAGAGAAGGAGAAAAGCATAGCTCACCACCAGCACACCCGAAACTGTTAAGGACAGTTCTTTGCTGGGATCTTGGTACAGAACCACTCATGCTAAATCAGTGAAAAGCACATGACTGATTTTGTAAAGAAATGAAGTGAGAGGGCTGCAACTCCTATTTTTAGAAGCGAGTGTGAACCCCAGTTCTTTTATGCATGGGCTTAGAATCAGAGCAAAACACGAGTCACAGTTCAAGCAACTTTGTTATTGAAGCGGACTGTCAGCACTACGGCTGTGCTGTTTAAGGAGTGAGTTTTCACCTGAGCTATGATCTAACAAAATGTTTCACTATCTCTATGGAAACAAGGCCTTCTGTTCAGCAGCTATTATAAATGGATTGTTAGATTATTGTGAAGAAGTTGAGTATGTCCAGGCTAAGTGTTACTAAGGAAATCTTGTTTTTGAAATGAAAGTTACCTGTGTTGTACAGTGAAAAATTAAAAGCAGCTGTAGAAGATTATTGTTTTGCATTAGTACCAGACTAAACACCAACGCTGTTAAAAATATTCGTAATACATAATCACTCACTAGTAGTAGGTTTAGTAAGAAAGGAATATTTTCATGAGGCTGTAAATCTGAGTAGTGTCAGAGAGTAGAATCCGCCTTTAATAAATAATCTGTAAATTTAAGTGTACGATTTCCACTTGCGCACTTCAGCCAGGAACTAAATACCAGTTTTAATTATCTTGATTGCTATTATAAAATAACTAGGAAGAGAGATAAAAGCAAAGCTTTAGTCTAAACATTAACATTGCATAGTCAGCATTTGAAATGGACGCTTTTCCTTTTTTAAATCAATTTATATCTTTTTTCTGTACCTTGAGTGGTAATGACTTCAGGTTTTACAAAGGTAGTTCTTGTATGCATAGAAATACATACCTCATTGCTAGCATATATTGCTTAGGGTCACTAATGTTTATTGTTGCCTTCACTTTTTTACCTAGAAATGTGGATAAATGTGCAAAGGTCAGAGGAGCTGATGTATTCATGGAAACAAGAATGTTGTTTTAGATAAAAATCTAGTGAACTTAAGCAGGTCTGTAACACAAAGGGTCTTCTGGGGAGGTGAATGAAGGGATAAACTGTCTAAAGCGTGCATTACATGCAAGAATGTGAGTCCGTATCCTGTTACCTGCAGTATTTCAGAGTTTGGATTAGTTTAACTCTCTTGAATATTCACTTCATACTTGAAGATTTCCAGCACCGATTCTGATCTCTGCCTTAACACACGGCTGAAGTGCGTTTTAAGAGCCAGATCTCTGACTTAATGTTTGATCAATAAAGGAATGTTAAGGTAAAGGGGTGCAAACTCAGGGAAACCTGCAAAGTTGCTCAGCTCCCCCAGGAGTGCAAGGGAATCTCGCTATTGATCTCCAAACAGCTCGATGCCGAGGGCTAAATTAGGGTGTGTGCCTCTGTGCATCCCATCCCCCCAGAACTGTGATTTCATACAGCACTAATAAGTTCTGATTTTTTAGTTTTAAAACATTTTTAAAGGACTTTTGCGAAGCTTTTACCTTCAAAGTCTGAAGCAAATGTCACGTAATCCATTTTAATAAAGTTGTGTGTGATATTCTTTCAAATTGCTTCAGGGATAGCAGACCTGTTTATCTGGCTAAACCCGTTCTTTAGTAATCATGGACCACTGAAGTTGTTCTCTCCTTATTCTTAGTTTCTTAACAATACCTTTTAAAATTGGCTGCAGTCTCTCTCTCATCCCAACCAGTCCCCGCCCTTCTCAGCAATCTGTCATCTTAAAATAAAAGAGCCTGCAGCAAAGTTTGTCTGCCATTAAAAGTCAAGACAGACCTTATGGTTTTCCTTTTGTATTGGAAAATCTCAGCCTTTTCACAGTATTTATTTAGCAGCCTTTCTCTTCTGAAAGGCTTTCCCTGGGTTTAGTAGATTTTCTTTGAGAACAAACCTAAAGGAAATGTTACTTTTGATAGATGGAATGTGGGCTGTAGTCTATTTTTTTTTCAGTTCAGATATGAACACACTGTCAGACTTCATAAATTACCTCTAAACAAAACTATAGAAAATGGGCAAGAGGGAAATCCCATATATTTTTCTTCTTAGGTGTTCCCAAGCTGTTTACCTTAAGCCAAGTCAGGTGGTATAAAGTGATACAGTTATGCTGATTTAATGTAATTACACTGGACTCTTGCTGTTGATCAGGAATCCAGTATTCCCGTTAAGAGCTAAGATAGGGTTGCGTATTTGTACCAGTTGCTGAGGCAGGCACACGTTTTTCTTTCCCTACGTAATGCTTTAGCGTTTGTTAATGAGGAAGTAAATTTTAGTTGGTAGATTGGCAACCCCAAAACAGAATATGAACAAAGGCTGAAGTGTTGAAAAGATACAGAACACTTTTTGTCCATTTCCATGCAGTTCTGGAGCAGATGTGTGGTACATTTTAATACCTTAAAACACTTCAATATGATACCTGAATTTTATAGTTGCTTCTGAAACGGGTAAAATGGTATCCAGTATTTTAAAGTACCTATTGGAACATCTTTCAAAAGAAGTTGGGTTTTTGACCTTTTGAAGCAGGAGTTTTCTTTTAAAATAATTTTACCTGTTCGTCACGGAACAAGTTTCATTTCGTACCCAGCATTGTGCAACTGTGGTATATAATGGGTGAGGGGGCTGCGCATTTATCGCGGGCTGCTCAGCAGCAAAGCCACCTGAAAGCTCCGGCGTAACAGCTGTATGTCCAAATTGAAACATGCCAGATCCCAGGGAAAAGCAGTTACTTGCGTATTGCAGATAAACTTCATTCCGTTCTTCTTCTGGCATCCGAGTGTATACATATATATCAAGTAATCATTTAGAAACAGCAATCCTATAACGTATCCTTTTAGATTTCTTTATATGCCAAACATTTGGATTGTGGGCATTGACTGTTTGCTGTGCAGGCACCTGGAATACCATACCTGTACGCTACCTGTAATGCAGGGGGGTTTTATTATTTCTGTGAGCAGCTGCACACTTCAGAATTGTGTATGTTTGTAAAAGGAAAATCTGTGATTGTTTTGAACACATCAAGGCACGCACATTGAGGACGTTTTCCAGCTGCATACTGGTTTTCCGTATACAGAGTCTTTGTACAGGCATGTTCTCTGGTCACATGGTGGGCTTGCCATTAATAGTTTATAGCATTAACTGCAGAACTATTTCATCTCTATCTATAGATCTGGCTTGTATTTGGTGATGGGAAGTGGAAGCCGAGATAACTCAAGAGAAATGGCATTTCTCTAATGAGATGCACTCAAAATACTTCCACTGTCCCTGGTTATTTCAAATGTTTATATAGGCATAGAACAGCTGCTGACTTGTGTGGTTCCTCAAGGTGTTAAACATTTTATTTTATTTTAGATCTCTGCCTCAATAGATCCAGAATTAGACCGATGGTACATCAGAATTGGAACCAGTTGTAAGCACTAGACTTCAGCAGTCCCTGGGACTCAGCACTCTGAGTTCACCATACCTGTGTAGGGACACTTTGTTAAAGGTGGTGCCATTTGCCTGGCAGTTCAGGATGCCCCGGGTCCAGAAGGGGAGACAGGTAGTAGTTGGGCTCCTGCTGGAAGAAAAGCATGTTGGGAAAACATATATCAACTCAAATGACATGGAGACTTTGGGGAGGGATTTCGGTCCTGGTGCCCAAATGAGGAATGGAGGCCCCAAAAGAATCTGCCTTGCTCATGGCTGCAGCCTTGCATGTACATAGCAAACCTCATCCTGAAATTGTGAAAACAGCAATTAAGTAATATTTCTGTGCAGATCCAGTTTCTTTGCCCTGTTAGATGAGTCAGTTGCATAGATTACACTTTAAGGAGCTGTCGGTAAATGCCATCATTGATAGAGACCATAAGGAAAAGTGGAAGAGAGTTAAATAAAACTGTTGACAAAGTGCATTAAAGTGCAGTGTTGCTAGACACTGCTGAAGGGTATGTTAGTATCTTTTATTTATGAATTCTGCTAAATCCATTAGTTGCCTGTGTGAGAAATGGAAGTACATTATTTTCCTGTGCAAACCACAGTTTAAGGGAAAATAATGCATTTTTTTCAAACACTTCATGAATGATCGCAGGCCTTCGGAATAATTGATCTGGTTTTTTATTTGCAGTCATGAGCTGAATGAGAAGTGTTTGAATGTGTTGCTCAAAAGAAGGTGAAATCTTAGCAGCATAAACCTAAATTTTATTTAAATATTACTGATCATTCTCATCCGCATCCAGCTTACAACTTTTATGAAGCAGGAATTAAATTCCGAGGTATCAGGTGGGGGTATTCCTGTTAGATTTTAGATACTGAAAAGAAAAGCCTAATATTTTCTTTTTGATTAAAAGCCTAGAAAGTCCCTCTAAGCATGAAAGCTTAAAAAAACTGTTGTTTCTGTCAATTGCTCCCTGAGAAGATTAAACTTCAGTTCCAGGATATTTGATTCTTGATAAGGAAACTGTTGACCTAAGAGACCAGCTTTAAATATAGTTCATTTTGAGACCGCCCTACATAGGCTAATAGAGTCCCAAGATTTGCAGCAATTGCCAATGATTAAAACTTTCCATTATTTGATCAGACATTCTTTATTGTAATTAATTTCTGAGGCTTGACTGGGACGATTGACTCCTGGTTCCATCCAGGGTAGCGTGTTGCTTGTTGTTTGTTAGATGACCTGCATCTCCCATTGGTGAAAGATTAGAAACATTTAAGTAATGTCCTAGTTTAGTCTGAGTATCTTGGTAGCAGCATTCCTGTCCTGTCAGGCTGCCTTATTTATATTCAGGGATCTCTAACAACTCTGATTAAGGGCATATTAAAACCTTTGATTTTGGCAAGTGTACAGTGCTTCACTTTGAGTTAAAATAGCTTTAATGTGTTGCTTTAATTTTTTTTTCTTTTGGTGTGTGTGCGCATACAGTAGATGGAAATCTGGAAGCCTACAGTATGTGTTTAATAAATTCCATTTTAAGAGCACCTCTTATCTGACTGTACAAAAGCCAGTGTTATTGGTGAGCGAGCTAAAGAGCTGTTCTTGTACCTCAGGCATAGGTGAGGAAATGTGTTCTTCAGCACAGGATGTGTAGACACAGCCATGCACCCCAAATGGCATGGATTTCTTATAAACCTACTTAAAAAAAATTCCTTTCCTCTTTGTTTGCATATCTCCTTGAAGAGAGACCACCTCTGTTAAGACAGAATGTTATACCAGAAAGAAAATAAACCATTGCACAGGCCAGTCAAGATTCCCCACTAATCCTTGAACTGCGTAAGACAACACTTAGCAAAATAAGTGTGCTTCAAGCACTGGTGGGAGTGCTGAGAAGGCAATGCCTTCTGCACCTCTGTAGTCAGAAAGTGAATTCTTCTCACTGTCCTCTTTGGTCACCAGTCAGTTACCTTTTATTCCTGTTCATGCTTCTTTTATCAGTGATCGGACTTTGTGCTGAGCTCAAATCTCTCTGTTACAAAATTCCTTAAAATGCTGTTTCATTGTGAAGTAGTGTTTAATAGACCCCCTTTAGCCACTACTATAGTAGGCAGAGACTTTATTGCATTTTAAAGTGTGCAGCATATGTTGCTCATTCATATAATTTATGGATGGATGTTTCAAGGACTAAATGTGTTCTGTCACTCACAGAATAAGCTGGATGTACCTCGTGTGCTGTCAGCCCTCTCATCCATCTCCATCTTGGGCAACTGAGAATTTTAATGCACTAAAGAGCTTTTAAACACCTGAGGGATTATTTATTTTGAAAATTCAGCTTTCTGTTCCTTCTCAAAAACCCAAAACCAAAACAGGCCAAGAAGCTGCTTTAAATGATGACTACAGCACTTAGGACTTAGTCAATAACAGAAAGAAGGTCTGATTCTAGGTAAATGTTGGGAGCAAAAAACTTCTCAATGCTTGCAGACATATGCCCAAGTAGCTGCATTCAGGTCCCGCCACCCAGTCAGAGTTTAAAACTATGGTGCGGTCAGCTAGAGAAACACTATTTCAAGCAAACGAAAACAGAAAAAACATTTCATTTTTTCTTATTTTTTCTAAAATTTGAGGCTGTGGCGTGTCAGGGAATTAAGACAACTGTTGTTAACATGTGAAAAATTAGAAAACAAATGCACCAGAAAGCTTTGAGACAACATAAATCTTTTTAATAATCTGTTTTAAATCTGAGCATGGTAAAGGTTATGTACATAACTGGTGCAGTTTTGGTGCAGAAACTTCGGCTTTGCCTGCCACAATTTTATCACACCTAGTTGAATATTTTTAAGGCCAACCACTTGCCACTAGAAATAATAAGCAAAAGTAATATTAAAATGGTAGCAAGACTGGAGGGGGGGCTGTCTTTATACTTTTATACCCTTATGAGCTGTAATCGGGTGCTGTCATTTTGGAGTCTCTGAAAAGTGTGCTACTTTTTATTCCTTAAGGAAGCTCCACACTCGCTGCTGTGACAGAAATTTCTGGTAGGAAACAAGTGAAGTTGCAGGCACTGGCTGGTATAATACCTGTATTTGGATTTCTGCATACCAATAGAGTTACCTAACTTTAGGTTTGAAAATCCAGGCCTTGCTGTTTGCAACTTTATTTTTAAAGAAAGCTGTCCTAGCAGTGAATTGCAGAAACAAAGTCATAAAACTCTTTGGTGAAATAAGGAAGCTTATTTCCTTGTTAATGGGGAGATTCGTCAGTAATGGAGGTTGTCACTGACTTGTTTTTTCCAAATAATTTTAAACAGAAACATGTTCTTGAGCAGAGGCTGCGTGTTGAAGATACAGGGTGTCTTCAGAAAGTCTGTCGCCCCCCCACTGGTGGCACTGTGCCTTACCCAAATGAGCATGGCCGTGAGGGTCACTGCCAGCAACTGGAATTAAATGTTAGGAAAGCAACTGGTGCATTTTGGCACAACTAAATCAGAAGAAGAGAAATTAAAGGGAGAAGAGGCAACACAGTGTGTATGCTTTACTGGTCCAGACCACTCTCTTGTGCTATTGATAAGAAACCTGAACCATGGGATCTGCCAGGGGAGATTTTATCTGTTGAGGTGGCTGGTTAGTGTAGCATGTTTTATGTGGATATCTAAACATCTTTCTGACATCCTTGTAATCTCACAGCAGTATGAATAAATTTTTTTATAACAAATAGGCACTTTGGAAGCAAAATAGTCTCAGGTTAAACTCCCTTATCTCTTGCTGCGTGCTTTCTTTAAAAGACCTTCCAAACTAAACATTAGGGCTTAAAATTTCTGTGCTCAAATACAAGTCTCACTCTCATGCTCCACAAATGTATTTTTTTAAAACTGGAGAATGGATACACATTAAGAGCTCAAGAACTTAAAAATATATTTTGTGATTTATAAGCCTAGCAAAATATTTTAAATCATTGATACTGGAAGGAGGTTGTGCAGAAATCCAATTAAACTTATGAAATCCCTATCCTGTTGAAGTATAATTTAAAGGAAAGCAGTTCTGTTTCCCAGAAGTGCTGTGTATAATATTTCTGGCTTGGGAAGAAAGGGTTGGAGTGTGCTATTTGGCTGGAAATCGGTACCAGCTTCCTCCATGGTGTTTTAGTTGAACAGTGTTGACATTCTAACAAATCCCGTGGAAGCTCCCCTGAAGTGGAGGAGTTAGCTGTTTTCTTGCTTTTACAGTGAAATATCTGTTTGATACGGCGATCGTGTTCCAGTAACTGAGCCATACTGCCCTCGTATTTGATGACCAGTGGCATTCTTGGTTTAACACCCTATAGAAGCCCTAAATTGCTGGAGGAAAACCAAATACTTCTGAAACTTTACGGCTACTGTGTTTTGCACAATCATTAAAGTAAACAAATCTTACATTACTATGTAGCCAACGAAAACAGTGGATAAAGAGTTCAGTGTCCCTTGTTGTGTATACCTGCCTTTTTAAAAAGTAAGTCTTCAACCCAGGTTTGTCAGAGCTTTAAAGGCAGCCCAGCAAAGAAGTAGGATCATTTCAGAAAATGTGTGAGACTCTTTTTCCCTTGCTTGCAGGAACTTAAACTGAATTCTTATTTCTGCTAAGTGACAAAAAGCATGTGTATAGGTTGAGAGAGAGGAAACACTACCAGCTAGTTGTTGTGCTTGCTCTGAAGGAGTGAAAATTAATGTCCACCTACCTTTTTTTACCCTGCTTTCTCCTTGCCCAAAAGGAAAACATTTGAAATTGATTCAGTTCTTAAATAGAACTTTCCAACGGAAACTAGCATTACAAACATAGATATTCAGTATTTTACCCCTAGGATTTATTCAAAATAATCCGGGCCTCTACACTGGCACTAAAAATATATTTTCCAGTTCTCGCTGTTGGCCAAAGCAGGGGTTAAAAGCAGCGTTCTGGCTTTAATTTCCAGTACATAAAAGTAACACTATTAAAACAATCTGAGTAAGGCACCAGCTCGTTGCTTCTGCTCATCCCCTGAGCACCGCTTGGTTTAGCTCAGGTCTGCAGAAGTCTGCCAGCAGGGAGGAGCGGTGCTGTTCTGCATGGCACTGCCTGAGCTTTTCCCCAGCGCAGCGCTGTTGCCCAGGAGGATTCGTGGCTGTGGCAGGCAGTGAAGTGACCATGACAGTGTGGTGAGTTTCTAAACAGCGTCTCTACGAAGTTGAGTGCCCTGGAGTTTGATGGGGGTTCTGGCCGTGGGACTCAACATTGACTGGGACGCTGTGGCACCCAGCAGGGCACAGGGATCACCGCTGCCAGACTGCCAGCACGCCGGCACTTCCTCTGCCAGGAGCCTTCACAACACCTGCTGACGCTGCTTGCATGTTAGGAAAAATTTTAACAGGGGACAGCTTTTTTCATTGTTGTTTGGACTCTGACAGGGTCAGGTGCCACCTACACAGGACAACTTTGAGGCTGTTTTTACAGTGCAGCACAGTCGGACACTCAGTGAAAGTTGCATGTACTTCATACCTCCTCAGTGCCAGACTTGGAAACAGATTTTAATCTCCAGGTCCCCATTCCAGTCCGGTCTGGATGTTCCTGGGCTTTTGTTAACCAGTGCTATTTTCCTGCCCTCTTTACCTTCTCTGTCATTCCTTGTGTAAGTCTGCAAAATGTAAGGGGAAGCATTTGGAGTAGATAGAGGCCTGACTGTATGTGCTCTGCCTGGGCAGTGAGGGTGTTGGGCTCACAGGACTGTGAATTCAGTGTCAAGTGTAATGTGGCAGTTTGGAGTAAAGATGTTTAAAGAAGAAATCAAAGCAAACAGGGAGAAAAGGAAAAAGAAAGGAGGAAAAGAAATAAATACACTGGCTCTAAATTAAGACAGCTCAAATGCAGGAGTAATGCTTTTGTGTAACCTCTGTGTGTGCATGTGTGTTTTAACACAAAGTGTGCAAAGATCATCTCCCTGGTGCTGTGCTTTTGGATCAGCAACACAGGCTTTTACAGCCTTCATTAATAGCCCAGTTAAAATACATTGAGGATCATCTATACAGTGCAAAATACCCCTCACTGAATGGGGATCTTTCCTGTCATTCTACTGTGAAGACCAAATGTGTTATCTCAGCCAGCTTCACTGGTGTTAGAAAAGCTTGACACACTGGGTTTGCATAAATCTGTATTTTAGCCTATGGTATGTGTTCCATGGACCAAAAAAGTATCCTGTATGATAGATCATTCCAGTCCTAATCAGCATCAGAATTTACTCTAAGTAAGTTCAGAATTTACTCAGAGTAAATTCAGCTGTGACAGAAATCTGTGATGATTTCTATTCTGATTTGTGATCCACCAAATAATTAAAAATTCTGTGAGAGGTGATGCCAAGCTCTTGTTTTTCCTAAGGGATGTTATGTTTCCATCATTATTTCAATAAATCACAGTTGCTGTTTATGCAAAGAGATTGTTAGGTGGTTAGTTTTCCTTGAAAAGGTCTGGTTCTGGTTGTGATAACACCTGCCAGTGCAAAGTCACATCCCCATTTTGAGTAAAGGGCTGGTTCTGCACTCAGTGGTAGAAAAGTTGCTGATTGGTCAGACGAAGCACTAGAAACTCCCACACAAAAACAGTTTCATAATTTCATCTCCATGATAAATAAGGGCCTCTGAAGTAATGTTTTGGAGCTTTGCAGATGGTGTTACCTGCATAACTGATGCTGAATAAACACTCTGATTGCAGGATACTGGCTTCTGTTTTTCTTCCACGTGCTTGTGTGGTGGTAAAACAGGGGAAAGTAGGAGGCACTTCACACTGCTGTCAGGGTAAAGGTTTGAGACTAGTGGAGATGTAGCAGATCTGTAAGATGGATTAGAAAGAACTGTTTGAGAAGCTCAGCTTCGGTCAGTTGCTGCTCCAGACAAAAGCTACTGCCAAGTGCTTTGATACACTCGGTTTTCTTTCTCTTCTTGCCAAACGGGTCAAATTTATATAAAATATATAGATAGAAATTAACTCTCTCAACTGAAAGGTGTTTTTGTCAAACAACGCCAAACATTAACCTCTTTGTTTATATGAAGCTTGCTTGTACGGTGACATCATGCCCACACAAGCTTCTAGGCAGGTGTACGTACCCATGTAAAATTCTGGTTTCACACAGAAGTTGTCATGGCTGTGTGACTCCATATTCTTCCCATTTCAACAAACACCTGTAAATTGTAGGAATGCTTAAAATACTGTGTTTCTAGTTCTAAAATGGATGAATGTGAACATTTCAGGTGCTTGGGCTGGTATATTCAAGACTAGGTGGTTATTTTGAAGTTGCATTCAGAGCTGCTGTAACACAGCAAGTTTTCAGAGATACCATGTTCATCCTATGTCAGTGTAGACTGCTGAAGAGAGCAAGCACTTGCCACCTCTAAAATACGGCTGCTTGAGCACCTGATTAAAGACATTTCATTCTGAAAATGGATGCTTTGAACTTGAAGGTGCTTGCTCCTATATACAGCTAGCCCCAAGCAGGATAGCACAAGTTTTTATTGCTTGTGATATTTTATAAAATACTATCCCCATTGTGTTTGTAACACACTGTGCTCCTTTCTTTACACGTCAGAAGCTCTTGAACAGATCTGCACACTGCGAAGAATCCTTATAGAAGTCTTCCTTCCCATTTCAGACCTCTTAAAAAAGCACTGTATAACTTACCCATTTTTGAAAGGTGAAAGTGTAGTTACAAACCAGGCTGGATTGTCACGAGACTGCTTTTTTTCCCCCTACTCCCTCTCATACTGTGGTGAGTGTAAAGGAGCCTATTTTGATCTCATGCAGATTTTTTAACTCTGCATTTCTGTACCGTAGCTCTCTCTAATTTTCATGTTTGAAAATTTTGTACATTTTACTGAGGTAATAAATCCCATTTTCAAGAGCAAAATTTGCTGAGAAAAACAAAGGGGCTGTTAGTTTGGGGCCTGATGAATAGAGCTGTGAATAATTAGGATATGTCAGCTCCTTGTTTGTAATTGAGGTGCAGCGCTGTTCAGTGTGGACTCTCATCAGTTTTGTGCTCAAGAGTCACAGCTGACAGTTCATTTCTCCGTGCTCCCTTCCAGGTGAGAAGCCCTACAAGTGCACGTGGGAAGGCTGCGACTGGAGGTTCGCCCGCTCGGATGAACTGACGCGCCACTACAGGAAGCACACGGGGGCCAAGCCCTTCCAGTGCGCCGTCTGCAACCGGAGCTTCTCCCGCTCCGATCACCTGGCGCTCCACATGAAGAGGCATCAGAACTAAGAGCTGGACTGGTCGTTGAGGCTGTTTTGTATCTATGCAATTTCCTATTGACTCTCAACATACAACTGAAATTAGTTGAATTTTTGAGTGTATCCATTTAAAAGAAATCTCAAAAGAAACTGGAAATGTATATTTTGTATATTTATGCAGAAAAAGGGAAGACACTGTATCACCATTACCAGAGTGTTCGGTCGTTTGTTTGCTTTCATGATGTATATGGCTTTAGTCAGCAGGTTTCATCTCTTTACAAGTATTATATCTCGACACATTGCAGCTTTATACATTTTTTTTTTTCCTCTTGCAGTGTTTTGACCAAAGCACTGTCATTATTGTGACAATGTTTAGTAAACAAATCAACGAGAGGATGCAGAAGAATGCACACAGTGGAAAAGCCATGAACTGTAATCTGTCAGGTTTTTACTGGACATACTTAAATACATGTGGGGGGTTTTTTTAATGTTAAGCCATTCTGTCGATATAAAATACATAGAAAAATTAATAAACAGCCATAGAACAAAGCACTTTGTTCTGTGTGTTGCATGTTAGCTATGACAAAGATTTTGTAAATATGCAAATCAGCTTTTTAGGTTTAATACAAACATTTTCTAAGAAACATCTGAAAAAAGCAGTTGTTTTACATTTGATAACATGACACATTTATAAAAAAAGTTACTTAAATACCTCTCAAAATAGTACCAATTTAGTCAGATGTTTTGTACCTGTTAATTCAATGGTGTGCACTGAATATTCAAAGCAGGATTTTATTTTCAAATTGCTTAAAAGGGCAAGGCGTGCAGAATGAATTGTAAAGTCAACGTTGGAAGCCAAAATAGTGGGGATAGTTAAAATGAACACAGAATGTTAAACCTCTTACTATAAGCTAAACTTAGTATCACTTTAAAAAGAAGGATTTAGGATGCAGTTTTCGTACACAGACATGTTAAGCTGGTTCAGCACCAGTATGATCTAGTTTTATGTGGATATTGGACGTAATTTACTAGAAGGTAAAGGATACAGTAATTTCATTTAAAATTACAGTGCAGTTTAGTTAATCCACTGTTCAGACTGACACACGCAGGGAAAAATTTTCTGCTGACAGAAGTAGCTGAAATTCCACTGAAGTCAATGAATTGGTGCCCTTTTATGCTAACAATGACTTTGATCCACCATGCTCAGCCTTGAAATCGTAGATGAAGGGACAGAGATGAGGTTAGACCAGGTAGGATTTGGCCAGACAACAGGAGAAAACCAAACAAACCTAATAAGTGTCTGAAATTAACAAGCCGTAATATTAAGCTGTCAACCAAAGGCTAGAATAGACAATCAAAATACCAAAAAAGGGTCTTGCAGGAAAACCTAGCTTTGTTAAAACTGTTGTTTGTCTTTATTTATTTGTGGTATATGATAGACTCTTTTTTTTTTTAAGACAATTTTACGTATACTTGATAAATTATAGTTTTGTTTGTTATAGTTAGAAATGTTGCTCTCAATGTAAATAGTTGACAAACGATGTAAATAATTTTGTAAGGCTTCAAATGTTTATACGTGGAAACACACGCAGAAATTGGTTGCTGTTTTGCTTCTTTTGCCTCCCCCCTACCTTATTTTTGTATTGTGGTATTTCCTATGCAAATGATGGAGCAAACAGCTGTATAGTTGTAGAATGTTTTGAGAGAGAATGAAATGGTTTATATATAAAGACTCTTCTTTTTTTTGCAAAATAAAACAAAGTGCCTAATGTGTGTGTGCGTGCGTGTGCTCTCTCTAGCTTCCTGACAATGAAAGTTCTGTGTTTTGCAGTGGAAGCTGGAAATCGTGACAGTATTAAGCAAAGAATGTCTGTTCTACGTAGCAGGGACTGCCTCTTTGGAAAGTACCTGGCACTTCTGCATCCTGCCCTGATGAAAATAAGATGTGAAGGGATAAGGGTTGGTGCTTTTCTGCCATCTGAGCTTTAAAGGAAGTGATGGGTTGCCTGAAAACAGTTGCAGTTGTCCATGGACAGTAGCATGACTGGAAATTAAAGGTACCTGTTGGGTGTATAGAAGTATACAAATTCCTTCCCACTTTCAAAATGGTTAAAACCTATTCACGCTCATGAACGGTGTTGCTCAAAAGAAATTTCTCTCCAAAAAGGTCCTTCCATGCCCTAGAAAGGCAGGAAGGTCCCACAGCAGCACTATGCAATACCTACCATATCAGTGTCTCCTTTTCAGTATTACTCCCTTGGGAGATGGAAGTACAGGTCACTTGAAATTTCAAGTGGTTGTGTATGTTTAGCTCTGGGGGTGCATCTGTCTTCTTTCCTCCAAGCTTCAAGAGAAAAAGCATTCTGGGCTTTTGAAAAGAAATTTATCTTAGGACCAATAAAAGAGTCAGTTTAAATATAATTTGCTACCAAATGTTAATATTCAAATCATTAATTTATTCAAAATTCCATTATTGTCTCATAATCTCTGTCTCCTAAATCCTGTCTTGAAATTCTGTGTTCTTTCCTTACAATCAAACTTTGATTTTTCTTCAATTGATTTTTCTCTCTTAATTAACCTCTCTCATATGTCACCTAATCCCTCCTTTTAAAAAATAGCTAGGGTGGCATTAAAACAGTCAGTGAAAACCCAGTTACTTACCAAGAAAATCTCCCTGCATCTCACCTGACCACAACTGCAGAGGTAAGTGCAATGTTTTGGAGCATAGGGAGAGAGAGCTCCCAGAAATGTTGCTGTGCCATTACCCTTTTCTGATCCAGCTGTTAGAAAAACACTCAAGTTTCTTGGAGGTGTTCCTGCTCGGAGAAGAAGCTGGCAGTGAACTGGGCAGTTGTCCATGTCTGGGAAAGAGCTACCAGAGCTTATTTTGCTGAGCACAGAGGGAGGTGTGAGTAACAGCAGTGATGGGGGCATTGGGATTGGCAAACTCCCCTGTTTAGCTCAGCCCCCGCTCTCAGCTGGACTGGTGGTGGGTTTGGTAGCCCTCTGTCCTCTTTGCTGAGTTTTGTCTCAAGTCTGTGGATGAAGGCAGCACTTGCTCCCCTGTTTTCCATGCCTTTTCACAATGAAAGCCCGCTGATTGCATGGTTTCAGCCTCCAGTGTTGCCTCATTCTTGTTATAGATGTTTCTATTGCTCAGCTACCTGGTTGCATAAGCCAGCCTAATGGCTTCATATTAATCTTGAATGAAAGGCCATAATTAGGCTCGTCTACTTCAGCAGCATTTAACCTAATGCAAACAGAGAGAGAGAGAACAGACCCATGCATGAGAGTATGTTACAAAACTGAAGTAGAGGGGCTTTATTCTCTGGCAAGCACTACGGCTGCAGTGCACAGTATTGATAGAGGAGTTCAACAGCTCGCCTGGTCTCAAAACCTGCAAGAAAAAGCACTGTTACCATAGTCCCTCTCGGTTCCTTTACAGCAGCTGGCTCAGAGTCCCCCAAGGTACTGAGGCCACCCTCAAATTCAACTCTCCAATTATCCTTCAGAACCCGAATTATCATTCCACGCGAAGAGAGAAAATCCTGTAGAACAACTGGTTTTTCTGGTGGCCATGTGAACACCTCGTCCTCCACTTGACTGGGTGCTGAGTCCCTTCCCATCGTTTTTGATGTGACTTTACAGCCTGATCCTCCACAGGAGTCCCTCTACCCACTTGGGAACCTTGTAACCTTCATCACACGGGATCCTTGCACATATCTTTGTTTTAATCTGGTGGGTATGGTGCCACGAGGCTCTGCCATGCTCTGCAGCTACCATAGTGGTGTTGCTATTGACCTTCATGAACAAGAGTCCGGCTCAACAACTTACTATTAGCCAAAAGAATGTAGTCGATTACTCATGTGCTGAATAATGTATCCTGGCACTTCAAGTGTGTTAGGACAGAGGGAATTTATTGGCCACTGTAAGTAGCAGAAGCAGCCCAATGGGTATGCTTTTAATAAAGCGACTTGCATACTCTGCTTGTGTTTACTTATTCCTCTTCTTGTCCACTACTAACCATTAGGTTGTTGTTGTTGTCATCTACAGTATATCCAGCACCCTCACCAATGCTGCTTGTTTGGGATTTGGGATTTGAGCAGGCTCAGACCACTGGAGAACCCATGGCAGATCAGGCAGAGCCCAGTCTCAATACAACAAAGGACAGTCCATGACAAATGAAGAGCACCTTTGTTCACCAGATTCCTTTGATGTTGCTACTTTCCTTTCTAAAAATAGTTGCTGTTTATATAAAAATACGTATATAAATATATATTGGGGTGTGTGTGCGCATGTTCATTTGCACATTCAGTTCAGTTCTGAATCCTGGCAAGTACTTGCTTTTGGTGACCTGTCACAGCAGCAAGCTCCACAGGTTAGCTGAGGAGAAAATGGGTGCTCCCTAGTGTCCACTCCAAATTTCCAAGCGACTGGGGAAATTTAAAACTCTATGTTCCCTGTTATGTGTACTGTATTGAGAAAGAAATGTGACAATGACTTTCTGTTTCCAAGGAGCAGATAATTTCTTTATTTTGGAGTCTCCTAAATCAGAGGCGGGGGGAGGAAGGGAGATATAGGGAGAGGGAAGGGTGGTTATATTACAGAAACAAAGTGAATTCACGCTTAAAAAAAGAGTAACTTCAGCTAGGCAGGTTAGAAATGTGAGTTATTTCTGCAGGAGGATCTGTTCAGGTGGCAGCAGACAGCATCCTGAAATGAGGTCTCAAGGGTAGCTTGCCAAAGCAGGCTTCCTTCCTCCGCTTTTCCTTCTGTGTCTCTGCCCTGTCCTGTTTCTGTTGCCCATCAGTCTCGGGCTTAATTCATATTTCTTATTGCTCCCATAGCTCCAGCTCCTGTTGTTGCTCCTTCCCACCCAACTGGGCAGCTGCGGTGACAGTCTTGGGCCAGTGCTGCCCTGGCCCTGCTCTGCCTGCCTGTGGCCAGGTGCTGCACTGGTGCTGGCTGGAGCACCCTTCTCACCTGCCTCAGGTTTGAATTTGTGGCATAAACAATAACACCATAGCTTGTTTGTGTTCTGCCAGTCTCCCCGTGCTGTATAACAGGGGCAAACTTTTTCCTGTACGGGCAGTGCTTGTGTCAATACATAGGACATGCTGTGACTACTTTTGCACTTAGTGTGATCTTTATCCCACACAGGGCTCAGGAAGCTGATCAGAGCCTTCTCCTTCCCATGGGACCGAGCAAAGATATGCAATACCAAAGGAGATTCTGCCCTTTTGAGGCAGCAACTTAGAAAGGCTTTAGAGTGGAGTTGTGGGGTATCCAACCTTTGTTTTTGTGCTGACCTCCCCATTTTCCTGCCTCACTCTTTTTTACTGTAGTAGAGTCAGTTCAACAGCTTTGGCTACAGGAAGATTTTGAAAAATGTGGTTTGTGTCTTTCTCAAGAAACAAAGAGTCACATTGGCTGATTTGCCATCTCCTCTGCCTGGGAAATCAAAGTCTTAAGTCTCTTCAAAATAATATCCCCAAAGGCCATTTCTCTTCCCAGCCTCAGTTGTTATTTCTGTTTATACTTGTTTTTGTTTAGCTGGCTATTGTTACTGTGGTTTGTCATTATTTCCAACCCATTGGGGTGGATCACTAGACCAAAAAAAGGACATAGACCCCTCAGAGGGACCAGAGTCCCAGTCTCCCAGGTCAGTACCTGTGCTGAGAAGATGCAGACTCATCATTCTCTTTTTCCAGTCCCATGAATCCGCCAGTCTTGGCTGCTTGAGGAGGATGAATGCAAATGCATTGAGCTCTCACTGTACCCCTGAATAGTCCATGGCCTGCTGGGTATCCTGGGAAGCCGTGGATGTGTGCTTTTGGCTTTCTCAGGGCCAGGACGAGTCAGTACTGCATCTCCAGGCCACTGGTGCACTATCCTGCTTCATAGTTGGCTTCATCAGAGAAGGGAACCATTGTCAAATTCCTTCAAGCCAGTGGCTTAGCAAAGAAAAACAGCAGCAGCTTGTGAGAAGCTTCGTGCTTTGGACATGCAGAAAATGAGCCAGAAGTGTGCCTTTGACATTAAGATCCCAAGAGGATTTAGGCAGGGCAACACCTTGTTTCTGGATCCTGAAAAGGGGTGAGCATTGAGTCCTTAACAGCATGAAGCCTGAGGCTCTGCTACAAATCTACAAAAGCACAGCTCTAGGACCCCATAAGGAATTTTAAACTCATAAATTTATTAGAGTTTAAGCTGTGGGGTTAAACATTAGCAGTATGAATGTTTTCTGGATTGTGTGCTTACATTACACCCCACCTTAGGCGCTAAATCCCTTTTAGGTGGATCAGACGTTTTGCTTCTGTGAGAAGAAGAAATTTACAGCTTCAGTAACTCACATGACTGGAGCAGTCTTGAGAAATCTGTTTCTGCGGGCTGCGTTGGCACCAGAGACAGCTCTGAGGTCTGGGTCTGTGGGAGCAGCCTTCTTCCTTGGTAGAGTTGGTGCAGAGCTGGCACCAGGTGAGCACTGCCACCACCTTGTAGGTGACTCTAGGCACCTTGTACACTTTGGGCTGGACTGGGCAACCACCATCGCTGATTGAAATAATACACTGAACTACGGTTTAATTTGAAAAATTGGCTGTATTTAAGTATGACAGAAAAGAAGACCTAAAGTCTGGGTGTATTGCTCTTGAGGAGTTTTCACAACAAATTTCTGAATGCCAATCTTTTAATCTGCAGTGTCTCCTGGGGCTGGATTCAGATTTTATCCTTTAAAAGATATTTATTTCCCAGTTTCATTTGAATACAGTGAGATTTCTGCTGCAGAAGATGGCAGAATTCTTGCCTGATTAACACCATTTCCTCTGCTGCCCATTATCAGTCAGTAAGAGCCTTACATGGTCCAGATCTTTCCCCTCTGCCCATCTCTGATGAACCCCTTGAATGAACACTCAAATTCATAAAGTGTGGGTAAGAAAAAGCTATAGAAATATGTTCAGATACACTTGAAGTTGAAATTGGTTTGGCTTGTTTTTTTGTTCTCTGTGTTCTCACGTAAGTAATGAAATAACCGTAGTTTGCTTATACACATATTTATGTGCTATTACTAAATTTACCTGTGGTTTCCCCTCCACCCCAAAAAATTAATAAATCGCTGTTTTCCTAATACCGTGTTTGGTTTTTCTCCTGTGCTGTTATCAGGCCAGAACTAAGAGTCATTCCTCCTTTGAAGAAGCTCAGACAAATGGGTAAGCCAGGCTCAATGTCCCCAGGGGAAAACTTACTTCATTTCTGAAACATTAACAACAGCAATCAAATGAAATGTGAGTATTTTCAGAGTACATTCTGTGCCTTAGGACATTTAAGCTAATTTCTTGAATAAAGGAACTTTTCAGTAACCTTAAAGAAGCGTGCCCTGAAAAGACAGTTCTGAATACCAGCTATTTCTGACATGTACCATCTGCAGACAAATTAGTCTCAGGGAACCCACATGTTCCTCTTTTATCATCTTTGGGAGATTATTTTGTGTATTTAAGTTATGTAGCTTGCATATAGTGGCTGGCAGATGATCCTTTATTTGCTTGTGTCTGGGATAGTTGTTTTGTGATGGTCCCTTAGAGACACCTTCTGCTGTTTCTTCTGCCTGTTGCTCACTTTGTCCCCGAAGCGGGGAACAGGGTGTTAGCTGGGGTGTGGTAACTCAAAAGAGGATGACCATCTGACCAGTCTTCAACTTGTTTCCAAGCAAGTATTCTTTCCATGCAAATACCACCAGCCACTGCTGCCATAAGGTGTGTGGGTTGGTGCACCTTACCATGCCTGGAGAAACATCTGGGACCGGCACATTTGCAGATAAAACCAAATTAATTTGAACTGCATGCTGTTTGCACAACTGTGGTTGGGGATGGCTTGGCTCACACCTGACAGACACCTGACTTGAATTGTTTTCCAGTGCTCAGTGTAAGCACAGAAAGTTTCTATCTGCTCCATCTCAGACTTTTAATTCTTAATGTCATTGGAGAACTGGCAAAATAAACAAATGGTTTTGGGGTTTTTTTCCCCCCAAGTGTCTCATTCTTGCATTTAAGCCTGAACATCTAAAAAAAACACCCTTAGCAATTAATGGAAACAAATGAGTCTTACAGCCAAGGCAATGCATACAATCATTCTACAAGCAAATATATCTGTTTATGCCGGCAAGATGGATAAGCAGCTTTCTCCTTGCAACAGCATAGTTGTACAAGCCTTGTTTGAGCAATCAGAGCTGCGTCTGTACTCATAAATTAAACGTGGTTGGGACCGTTCCCTGGTGCTTGAGGCCAGTGGAGATGGAAATAGTGCATCCATATTACCGACCTCCTCTCTCCTCCTTGCCCTGTACACAAGCTGCCTGTTGAGAGTGGCCCCAGCCCATGCCAGCTGTTGGCCTGTGCTTGGGAATTGTTTGGGAAAGTTGGCCCTGGCTCTGCTGTGCCAGGCACTGTGCTAACAATTGAACACCACAGACAATTGCCTTCCAGTGCCCGGGAATGTTCCCCAGCACTGTTTCATTTACCAGGATGGACATTAGCTTTGGAGTTCAAGCTTTGGCAAATTCAGCTTGGCTTCCCCCTGACTTTCAAAGGAGGGAAGCAAACAAACAAAACCCCATGGCATTCAGGGGAGCAGTTCTGCTGCATATGGTCCTTCTTAGAGCCTGAGAAATATGCAAATACACAGGCTCTATTGATTTGCTTAAAATCACTCTGCATTGACAATAGAATAAAGACAAAAAGCAGAAATTGCCCAGAAAATTGCCTCACTATAATGAAAAGGGAAAAGGCAGTTTATTTTATTTTATTTTATT
>VZTI01005074.1:0-26893 GCA_013397865.1 Struthidea cinerea
GAGGGTGAACATGGACCAATGGGCAAACCATGATATAACCGGGGGAGGAGGGTGCGGCGGCCACTGCTGAAGTGCCAGGCTGCACGTCTTTCCCGCCTTGGCCAACGACTTTTCCCGCCAAGCTGCCTGAGGGGCAGCCATGTTGATGCCGGCGGCCATTTCATGGCTCCTGGGCTTCGGGGGTATTAAACCATTGGACTTTCTGTCCTACGGGGTCCAGGATGCCATGGTGGGAGCTGTAGCTCACTGCAACAACACAGAGGTCTTCTGGTATCTATGGCACCAATGAATAGATACAAATTAATTTTATACAAATGTAAAAATGCAACAAGCATTATTGAAACTACCTTGTGAAGTGAAAAGGGGGAAGGAAGGGAAATGTAAGGAAAAAACCTTTTTAAGTAGTCTTCACATGTTCTAAAATGCCTTTTGAAAATAAATATTCTAAAGACAATAATTTGCAGTTAAAAAGAAAATAAGAAATCCAGGTCCCAAATGATGCAATATCAATGACTTCTCACTCTGGTAACATAAGTCAAATAAAACTAATGAATCTGCCATATAGTAATTTATTTCAAATGTGTTTTATGGTAGGTTGAATGTGAACAAAGACAAATGTAGGGTAGAATATAGCTGGGAGGGAGAAAAAAAGATTTACTGTACTCTTGACCAATGAACTTAAAAATTTCATTATGTTTAAACTTTGGGTTTGTAGCTTAGAAAATGGAAGTGGGAGGAGTCTTGGTGTCATGTCCTAGTGACACACTGAATTTTGTAGGTCTATAGGCCCATAAAGTTGTCCAAGTGCTTATTCGAATCTCATTTAAAAAGTCAAGTTTCACAAGTCTGAGAGACTAATTCAGAAATTTTGCAATTCCTTGCAAGACTCCCAGTGGTTTTAGTTTATAGTTAGCATGGAATGAAGATTATAATTAAAGATTCTCTACCAGTAACAGTATTTTGCCCCCTGACCCTAATGAGCACAGGTCACACACACCCATCTATCTTTAGTAATTTTCAGACTTAGCTCTTGCTGAAAACTTATTACAGAATTTGTGGCTAGAACTGGATTCTGGTTTTAATTTTAAAGAAGGAAATCAACTCTGTTGATCTTGGTGGGGATAGTGATGCTACTGCAGAGCGCCATCCTCTGCCGCACAGATCTTGGAGTCACTTTGTACTACTGGATCTACCTACATATGACAAACGAAGACCACTGCCTTCCCAGCAGTAGTTGCTACCAAGAAAGATGGGATCCATCTCATACAATTGCATTCTTCTGAAATTGAATTGTGAACTCTAATAGAGCCACCTGGTCTTTCTCTCTAACATGTGAAGTAAGAGCAATGCCTCCATAGGGAGATCGGTTCAGTCCTGCTGCTGTCACTATAGAACTGGTACCTGTTTTCCTCTATTGATGACAGCAGTACCCAGATTCCTGGCTCAGACTCAATCCCTAGCCTTGGTCAAGTGGTGTTAGGGGAGATGAACCCATCGGAGCTTATTCATACAGCCACAGTTCCTGCTTTCTCCTCCCATCTCACTTAAGGTTCAGCAGGAACCGAATTCCCATCTGATGCTGTCAGACTACATTACCTCCATGTGAACCATGCAAGGATTTACCCACATGTTTACTGCACACTATACTTCAGGGGGCAAGGGCTTACTGGCACTCACAGAGAATTCAACCTCAGGAAATTTCTCCATGTTCAAAAAATGGGCACTGTCTGCTCATCGCCACCCACCCCATCATGCACAAACATATTTAAATTACAGACATCTAAAAAGTGTCTGCTTAGAAAGAAAAGCCAGTAATCATAGTAAAACAGAGCAGGTCACTGAAGAATTAAATACCCCTGTCACTCATTAAACTTAAGATAAGGGATCAACTGCTTTTTCTGTACTGACATCTGATGAAAAATGAGACAATGATCTGAGGCTATTAAGCTTCTTTTTCCCTCTCAGTGTTTTTTTGTTTTGTAGGAACTAACTGCATCCCATTTTGACAATTTTTCACCATTTGCAATAGCAAATATTAATGTCGCTCAAAAATTCATATTGATGTCACTATTTTACCGGCTCAGAATTAAAGTATAAAAAAAATATTAATCCATTTAGATGTTAGTCAAGGATTCCACAAATACACAGATCTTCAGGAGATGTATGATGACTGAGAAGCTTCTCAGTCAATAATGAGCTTTTGTACCTTGTGTAGTTTTGTTAAAACTTTTACTTTGCTTATTTGATCAACTTACATCTCTGTCAGTGCCACAGCTTCTAAACTTGCTTTTGCAGGCTCAAAAGGAGTACATTTAGTTCCACATTGAACAGGTTTAAAATGCTTCAGCATCTCATGCCACTCTGGGATGAAGACAAAACTTTGTGCCCACGAGCTGAGAAGTTGTTCTGTTTGCCAGGGTGGTACACAGCATTACAGCCAAATTTGAAATTCCATTTATGTTTCAGAAACAGCAAAAATGAAGGAAAACTAGAGATTTGCAAAAGGGTTCAGTTACTCGGTTCTTTCTGAAAATCCCAGGAAGCCTTTGTCTCTTGTTCTCAAGGCAGCAAAACAGCCTTAAAAATTTGAGACTTCTAATCCAGATGCAGAGATGTTTGACTTTGAAGCTAAAATATCTTCATGCATGAAGAATTTGTTTATTTAATTTATGAAACTTTTTCTTAATAATAATATAATGGTAATTATATAAAATTAGGCTGGAAATTAGCAGCAGATTCTAGTCAACAGAGTGGTTGATCTTAGGAAGAGTGATAAGTAACAGCGAGTGAAAAGAATGATTTTAATTGGCTTGTGGGAAGAATTACATAACAAGCTTCCTTGGCAGAGCCAGTTCCTATCAGCAAGGAGGACCTCTCCAGCCAATGGTCTCTAGTAGTAATTTTTCCTTTTCTACAACTCATGATACGAAAAGAATTCCAATAATTACAACTGGAGAAATGCAGAAAACAGCATACATAGCTAAAATCCTCTTAATCCCCAAACCTCTCTAAATCGTTGCTAAAAACCTTTCGATCTGACCAGGACCACTTGCAGCACAAAATGTGCTATAGGATGGTTAAATAACTTTGCTGATTGATGTCCTAGTGCGGTACTGTTCCTGATTTTATGGCTCTCCAGAGTTCACATTCTTTTCCCACTTCAGGGAGACTGAGTGCCATCTGGGGAAGCAGCTCTTGTAGCTGGGAGATGGGCAGTAGGGGCCAGGGCTCTTCCTGTCACCCCATGAAGCCTTGCTCTCTGTGTCCCTCTGATTGACCCTCAGAAAGGAGAGTCTGATAGTTTGCTTCTGATTAATAACAGAAAAGAAAAGCAATGTAAAGCCTGAGTACACCTTTTCCTGAATGACCTGTACTTCAGGATTTCTTTTTAGAAAAACTGCCAAATCACTCCATGTCAGACCGTGATTCAAGAAAACATGGCTTCAGAGTCAGAAATGAGAATGAGATTGCAACAAAGAAAATTGAAAGGCAATTAAAAAGCACAGTTCCTGTGCTTCCTCTGTCCCTAGCTCCTCTGGCAGCCGGCTTCATCACTGCTGATGGTCTGTCAACAGGACGTCATTCTTTCAATTAATCCAACATTTACACTTTTCTAAATAGTTAGTGTTTCCTACCCTCCTAATGTTCCACACAAAACATAAATCATGTTTCTGAGGTATTACTTCTTTAAGCAATTTAGTTAAAGTGTATCATATGTAGATTTTTAGCTCTCTAAGCCACAAACTAATTTTCTGAATAGATGCACGTTTAAAATATACATTGTATATTTTATTACCTCACTGTCAGCTGCAAACTGTCATGGTCAATGACTATAGAAAGTAAATTACAATTTATTACTGGAAGTATTGTTAATCGATGCCAGAGAATGTGTCTTGAGAACACTCATATAATTTAGGAACTTGAACATTTTGAATTATCTTTTAACATTGGAGCTAAAATATTGTACTCTTCCTTGGCATCCATCCTTTCACAATCTCAGCTTCCTTTAGTCCTCACGACCTCCCACTTCTTAAGGGCAATGTGCATTTTTTTGACCTTGGAGTTTAGAAGAAATTTATAGACACACAAACATTCACGTTCAGTTTTGCGACATTATATCCTGTAAGCATTCCAGACAAAGGGCTCCAATGTGAACACTTCTCTCCCTGAGGAGGGGAGGTAAAAGCAAGGGCATTACAGAAATTAGCCAGCTTCCTTGAAAGTACCCCAAAATATTGCAGTGATGAACACAGTAAATGAACTTGTATAAAGAGGAACGGAAATTATTAATTATTAATTAAAATTATTCCAGGATTTCTTTAAAGGGAGATTCACAGAGACAATAATACCAGTAAGTATAAACCAGAAAGGAGACCTGTTGAAATGAGCCACTTTTGCTATGTAGTAAATGTCAGGTGGAGGAGTAAGAGAGGATTTGGTCAAATCAAGCATGGGCTGCCCGGACTTTTTTTTGCCCAAAGTAGCTTCTGTATCCTGTCTGCCAAAGTAGAGACATATATTCTGCAAAAGAGATGTGGCTATCTAGTTTTCTGATTCTTATAGAAAATTTCTCTATTTAGCCAATTTCTGCATTCTTCGGCAGTTTTCAAAGAAACATAACTAATAAAATCAGCCTTTCAAAGCATACCATGAAAGGCTGCCAAAGAGAAGGTGCATGAAACCTACTCAAGAGAGTCAGACTAACAGGTAGAGTGCAGTATTGTTTATAATAAAACATTTTTGAATGACATTGTAACTACAGTATTTTGAAAAAGGGTTGCAAAGTAAGTAATAATACAGACATTTTATCTTGTAATCCTGAAAGGACAGACACTCAGGAGAGCAGGATAAAGTGTTAGAAGCTTCTGAATACGAGTGAGAATAGCCAACACAATAAAATTACAACCATCTATTAGCAATTACATATGCCATGGTTTTATTGCAGTTTTCATGGTCAACACTATTTGTATTGAGCGCAGGACACTTAATACAACACTCCTAGGAACAGAAATCCTTTAAGAAAATGTTATCCATTTTTTCCCCTGCTGTTTCCATCACACAGAAGATTCTGGTAGTTTACAATTATAAAGATACATTTACGATTGAAAATGTTGGTATGCCATTAGCTGTTAACCATTATTATGAGAAAACCAAAACGCTCATGTGCATGCACTTTCATATAATTATGCTACTTTCTCAGTCACTTCTAATGTTTCCACAGTTTTCATCATTGCTAGCAAATCAACATCTATTCCAGATCTTGCATTATTCCCATTGGAATCCAGTAGTGACACAGTTAGAATCTAAAGTAGAAATAATGTTTTCATTAATTATTGATGCTGAAGAGAATTCAATGCACCACATTATGGGAAGCCTGTCTAAACCAGAAAGAGGTAAGGGAGCAAACTCTCAGGAGACTTGCACAGTGACAGTCTGTTCTGAGCTCAGAAGAAGCAATGGAGATGGGAAAGAACATGGCAGGAGAGGAACTTGATATGGAGCCTGTGAGAAACCATGGCCAGACCTGCAGGGACTGATAGGAAAGCAATTGGATTGGTTTATTATGTTGGATTTCTCTTTGCTTGCCTGGGGTTGTTTCATAAGACTCTTCTGTCCCTTGCTGAACTACACCTCTAAAAGCCTTAATTTAGTCCAGAGTGGTTTAGAGATTGGCCAATTATTTTCTGATAGGAAGTAACATACTAACAGGCCAAGGTATTGCTGATAACAAGATGGACAGGTTCTTTCCCCAACTCAGAGATCATAAGAGCATTTTTTCTGCACTTTAGTCTCGATTACTTGAAACAACATTCAAACGGAACCAAACACATTGGCAAAGAAGCAGTGCAACCATCAGAGCAGCAAAGAGTTAATTCCTATTCATGACAAAATTCCCTTCCAGCCTGTTCTCCCTCATGAATCCCTCACCCTGGCCCCTGGCACCTTTGCCCAGGCAGGATGCACAGAGCAGTTTTACACAGTGCTGTCAGCAAAATGTGGCTGAACAATGCTCTCCGGTTTGGGACTTTAAAACTAAACTGTGTCTCTTTGTCTGTAAACCAGGATCAAACGGAGATAAGGTGGTATCCAAAGCAGGTTTTCAGACTGGCTGTTCTCTAGTCACCCGACGTGTCGTTTGTGAGCTGTGCAAATGAGACATTTTCCTGCCTGCTTTCATATAGTGATAGACATGAAGTACAGATACTTTGAGTTTATCAGTACATTTGTCTTCCATGAGTTCCCTGTCACACTGTCCTT
Organism: Struthidea cinerea; assembly: GCA_013397865.1. Taxonomy (NCBI): domain Eukaryota; kingdom Metazoa; phylum Chordata; class Aves; order Passeriformes; family Corcoracidae; genus Struthidea; species Struthidea cinerea. The sequence continues at coordinate 6,259 of VZTI01005074.1, forward strand.
GTGATAGTCCTGTGACACTACGGGGTGGACAAAGAAGTCTGGATGCAGTACAGAGGTGAAGCGTCTCCATTAGGAGCAGCTTCAGCCATGGCCCAGAACATATGGTCAAAGGGAAGATGGAGATTATTTCCTTCTCTGCTGCATCCCTTGCCTCTGTTTCTCTTTCTGTTGTCAGGTTTCTTCAAGTGTAGGGACTCCTATTAAACACAACCAAAATGCACAGGCAGGACCTGCTCAGGAAGGTCTGCAGAAAATGACCACATTTCCGGAGTAATACACATACTTCCAGGAGAGATGGAGCATGCAGTAAGTAGTAATTGGTACCATATCCACACACACAGAGTAATCTGGGGAGCTCAATTAAATTACTGTGCTGTATTAAGAAAAGTATGTGATCACACAGTTAATGACATAGAACATGCACAGGGAGAGGAGAAAATCTACAGTCACATTTTCAATGTCTGGCTTTTCCTACCTTCTGAATGATTAATGATATTTAGGATGCCTTAATACATCATCTTCGTCTTGTAATTCACAGGTTGTTTTTTCTCTTGAAAAAGAGACTTGACTGCTGCCCCAAGCAGAAGGGACCCTGAGTCAGCTTCGTGATTAAATGTAACACACAGGTTTTGAAATACGGCAATAGATTCACCTTACAAAGCAAGAAGCCAGAGATGGATGCTTGAGATGAAAATTTTCAGGCCTTTGCCTTTGCTATGCCATCTTTGTAAGCTGTGCAAACAGCTCAGCCAAGTTACTGGTGATAAGCAGTAAAACCTGTTGATAAGCTCTTTATTCCCCAAAGCTCTGCTCTATCCAGGAAAAGCATGTATTGATCAGGAGATGAATGACATTGGATATATGAAAGATGGACTTGAAATGGCTGTGGTTGTTGAGGCAATGTTTGTGATTACCCCAGTTGTACGGATGCTGTATGTCATTGCAGCTGTCATGTCAAAAATGCAGCATGGTAAAACAATATCACACAGTGTGGCAGGTTTTTGTTCTAAACCTCTGTAAACACAATTGTTGTAGGACAATAACATGGATCACCTCAAGGGAGTATGTTTACACCTAAATTAATATCTGTGGAATATTCTAGTGCCTAAATTTTTTACATATGCTAATCATTTAACCAAAGTTGAGGGAAAGTTAGTAATAGACCTTTTTCAACTCAACTGCTATCTGAAAAATCAGTACCCCACTAAAATGTAAATGACTCCCTTTCATCTCTGAGTCACGATATGATAATTTAATAAGATTTGGTATGGAATATGACTCACTGCTCTTGAAATCATCGGGACTGATGTTGGATTGAAAATGTGAGAAGGCAAAATGTAAGGTTAGCTCCTGGAATAATATAGCAAAGAAGCTCAGGTTCTGAAGGGGGAGCTAGACACCACTGTGAATTATGAAAATTGGCTTCTGTTAGTTGCAGCAAATACATGGGTCCAGTGGGGAAAAGGCTGGCTCACAGAAAGAAAGGTAGATGTCATACCAGGTGAGAGTTGTTGTCGTGATTGCCCACATCCAGGGCGTCTTATCATGCTTTGGGGATCACCTAGCCAGGAAACAGGACTGTGTTACCAAGTAAGATGGGACAGAAGACACTTAAAACAAATCATTGTAAATGGATGGCTGGCAGCTTTCAGTTACTGAAAAAAAGAAGGGAAATAGCTTTCTTATAACAAAAGAATCTCCTTGGAAAATACTGAATGTGATGCTGTCACAGCATTCCCGTGTCATTCAGTATCATTAATGAAGGATAGAAATTGATACTGATGTTAGCTAGCACCCGTATGCAGGTGCAGAATTCGGCTGGCCAAGATGAAGATGTTTGAATTGTTTTTGAGCAAGAGCTGGCACAAAAAAATGCACAGAAATGGAGCTGTTATAATGACACAGACATGCAAATGCAGGGACTTGGACCAGGGAACATCTATTGATCTGTGCTCACTGCAGAGGGATGCATAATATCAAAGATCTGTCCAGGAATACAAATGAAACTTGCTTAAGCTTCAGGGAAAAAAGCAAGAGTACAAAGAGGATTAGGCGAACTTGAAAGTGCAAATAAAATTACTCTTTATTTCCACTAAAACTAACAAGTTTAATTAATCAATTATTATGTATGAAAGCTCGGAGCCTTTTAGGTATTTCACACTCTGGTTTGGCTTTACAGTGGATTCTGCATGCCATTCAGCCAGGACTGTCCCAGGTTAGGCTAATTCTTAGAGTGATTTACACAAGTCCCCAGAGATCTAGTCCTGCAGAGCAAGTTCATCTCTCATCACTTCCCGTCTCGTTATTTGGGGTGAAATGGGAGCTCATCCTTGGGACTTCCATGGATTTTGGCAGATGATTCAGGGAGAATACAGGTTGATTTCTGCTACAGTACTGTTTGTCCTTTAGGCCAGGGGCTCCTGTCATGTTGTGAAAGGATGATCACAGAGTGCCTCTCTCCTTGCAGCAGACCATGCCACGGCTAACTCTTAGCAGGCTGTAAACAAACCAGGAAAATATGCCTTCCCGGCAGACATACACGTGGAAATGACTTTATGCATTTGGACATTTTCAGAAACAAGCAGAATGTAATTAGAAATTAATGTGCAAATGAAAGAGATGAGCAAGGCTTTTGGTCAGCCTGGATACAGTTGGACATGATAGCAAAAGGAAGGCACTGGAAGATGAGAAGCTCAGTGAGAAAGTCAAGTGTTAAACATGTTTTGCTGAAATTGGGGGTCCTCATGCAGCTTCACCTCCCTTGCCACAGAAAAGCTGTTGTTCCTTGTTGAGATTTTACCTCTACTTACTAGTGCTGACTGTTGGGCTATGGGCTGGGAGCATTTCAGTCACACAATTTTTTTGCTTATTATCTCCATCTCCCTTACAATGCACTGACAACCCAAATTCCAGCTTTAAATCCTGTGAGATTGCTGCGTTTTTGCTTGTTTTGGCAACGTAAGTTATTAAAAATCAGCGGAATTCATGGGTTTAAAAAAACCCCACCTATTTAGTCATGCTAGAAAGAAGAAAAGTTTTTAGCTGATAGTTTAAAAAAAAATCAAACAATGAAGCATGACAAGTTTCATCCCACTATCTGATCTCTCCGGAAACTTACAAAACAAATAAAAATAGTGATTTGGAATGAATAGACTTAATGTAGTCTCTACTCAGTGTTGTTTTTAGTATGCTGTTCTGAAATCACTGGCAGCTGAAAAAAGAGACATACCATGAAGTAAAATGTCACAACGTAACATGTCAATAAAATCTTCCCAGCAAAATGAATCATTTCAAATGTCTTTAAAACAAGACGGATTGACTCTTGTATACTGTTCAAACATGCTGTTTCCCAACATGATCTGATGCTATCTGCCTGTGCAGGAGCAAGCCATGGTTGTTCTGCACCTTATTTGGATTTTTTTCCTTGCTATCTATTTGGTTGGTTGATTGGTTGATTGGTTGGTTGGTTGCTGTTCAGAAATGCACTGTAGATGCCCAGCAGTGGCTTGCTTCATGAAGATTATGTCTAGATGAGTGGAAGCAGTTGCATTACTACACCTTAAGAAGCTGTCGTCTCCTAGCTGCGTCCCTCAGGCAAATCCTTCGGTTTGTGTATTAAGGCACACATCCACACACACTCGTGCAGCAAAAGTCATTCTAGAGGTTCCTTTCATCATTAATAAAGAGGCCAGCAATTCTAATAGATCCCATCTTCTTTGCACATTCTCTAGCAAATCAATGTGGATTTCATTCAGAAGATGTGGGAAATTGGTTTTGTTAAATTCTATTAACTGTGAAACGGCATGGTGGCACACTAACATAGTTAGACAAAAGCTAATCAGTACAAAAAACTATATGTGCTATACTGAGTAGGTGATTTCTATTTTATATGTATGTCATTCAATTTGCTCCAGCTTGTGAAGTACCTGTGCTGAAAATGCATAACATGGTCATTATTCTTCTGAAGGAAGAGAACTCCTGTGCATACAATAATGGAAGAATTGCTACACATTTTATTAATGTAAGGGTATGATTGCTTTGAAAATGTGATTGTAAGTCATTAGGTGTGTGTGAAATACTCTTCTCAGCACATACATCTGAAGGAAGGTGACAAAACCTTTGTTGCTTGCCTCTTTGCCTAAAAACACTCCTCTGGTTTGATGAGGCCAGGAAGTCTTAGCTCCTCCTGAAGTGCTTGGTGCCTTGAATACAGCAGGGACTTTCTTATCATTCCTTTCCTGTGCTGTGTAATGGACATTTCTGAGAACTGAGTGCTTAGAAAATAAACAGCAACAAATACTCCCTGTCTCTTTTTTGGTGAAACCAAGCACTTGAAATGATGAATAGCCAGGACAACACAGCCCTATCAGCAGTGTGGAATGGAGTACTCACATTTTAAAATTACTTCTTCTTACGACTTCATAACACAGAATTTGCACCTTTTCAGACTACTCATTACCCTGTATATCCTTCTTACCCAAGAAAGGAAAGGTGTCCAGATGATTCAGATGATAGGTGTCCAAGTGTTATCAGCCATGGCTTTGTATCAGTATGTGATAGGAGTAATTTGTATTTAAATAAGCATGCTCTATGTTTCTTGACCAGGAAGGTGATTCAAGTACCCAAAATTTCATTTACATTTGGCTGACAATAGCCGTTATCATGCTCTGAACTACTATCATTCACTGCAATTAGTTCCTACTTTGGTTAAGGACAACTTTGCATTTGAAAAGCCAGTAAGGTGCATATCTTGTTTTTCAGAAATTTATTTCCTTTTCTATAATACCATATGTTTCGAATTTTCAATTTACAGTCTAATACTTATCCTTTGAGCCTTTATAATGATTCTTTAATGCCACAAACAGAAAAGTACAGGCACAAAATTGCTATGTTGAAGTACAAGTTGACTCTTGAAAACATGAATCCATTGAGCAGAAGAGCATTATATTAAACAAATTGGTCCCAAAGAATATTAGAAATACTACCTATAAATGAGGCAACAAAATAACCCAATAGGTGAGCAGGAAAAACCACATTTTCTTATTCTGTATTGCAAATCATTGATTTCATTGAAATATGCATGTATAAAACTACCTACACCAGAAAAAAGATGCAACTTGTATTGCTTGAACAAGCACTAAATCACTAATGCTCAAATTTGTGTTCCAGCCCAAAGCAGAGAAATGTGGGAAATGTAAATAAAGTGATGCTCTGTCTGAGTCATGTAGCCGTCTGACATATAAATTGATTTGATGAAACTAGGGCTGTTCCCTTTCATGGAATTACAGAATCAATTAGGTTGGAAAAGACCTCTGAGATCACCGAGTCCAGCCTATGACCGAACACCCCCTTGTCAACCAGATCATGGCACTGAGTGCCACATCCAGGCTTTCCTTAAACACCTCCAGGGATGGTGACTCCGCCACCTCGCTGGGCAGCCCATTCCAGTGTCAAATCCCCCCCTCTGTGAATAAATTTCTGCCAATGTCCAACCTAAACCTTCCCTGGTGCAGCTTAACACCGCGTCCTCTCGTCTTGTCGATAGCTCCTGGGAGAAGGAACTGACCCTCACCTGGCTGCAGCCTCCTTTCAGGGTGTTGTAGAGAGTGATGAAGTCTCCCTTGAACCTCCTTTTCCCCCAGCTAAACAACCCCAGCTCCCTCAGCCACTTCACATAAGACCTGTGCTCCAGACCTTTCACCAGCTTCATTGCCCTTCTCTGGACTCCCTGAAGTGGTGTCTTTAAAGACCACCTCAATATCCTTTCCCATTTTCACTTCTTCTCCTTCACCCTGAGCAATGACAATTGTCTGTTTGCTTCTCTGTCCAGACCATTGCGTCAAATCACCCCTTCCCTATGACTGAAAGACCCCTCTGTAGTACTTGGAAAGACTGTATTTTCCTCTTTCAGATTTCTCCTCAAGCCTCACTTCTGACACATAGTACTTGGGGATGAGGGAATATTGCCAATAACTGGATTATCAACAATTAGAGCCTCCTAATATTTTATCATGATGTCAGGTTCAACATGTTTGGCATCATGTTCCATTTCACTCTGAAATACTTTGCCCATGCATAGAGTGCAAAGACCACAGAGCTTGTGCCATCTCTATACACTTTAACAGGAGTCATCATTTTCCTCCCCAGCAGATAATACAGAGCCTGCAATGAATCAGATACAACTCCACTGAGGGAAAAGGCAGTCACAGACAGTAGATGACCAAAACAGTGTTGAGCTTCTATAAATAATACATTGCAGAGATGAATTAATTATAATTCAAGGGAAAGGTTTTAGCACCATCATACATTATTTCCTCTCTGATTTGGAAACAGCCCTCTGGATCTGAAAAGGAACAGAGGCATGGCATCTGTCTATCCAGGTGTTGACATTCTATTGGGTTCATAAAGGCTAATTCTCTCTGATTCCTTGCTCTCACATGATTGCAGTTAGCATTTCTCCACATCCAGAGGAATCCTCCTGGGGATTAGCTAATGAAAAGTGCTGTAATTCAAGAAATGCATCCCCTTTGGCTGCTATTATTTGCTTTTCTTTGGCAGCCAAACAAATATTGATATTTGGGGGCCTCATCTACCAACAGAAATTTCTTTCATTCGTGTCTCATATGCAAGTTAATAATGCATATAATCCACTCTCAATCAAAACCTGGGGTTTTTGTTGCAAAACTGTTTTTACTATTTACTTTATTTTTCGGTTGAAGATCATTCTTTACCATGGCCTTATGCTTCTACTGATTTGCAGAACCACTGGGAATTAGATTAATCAGGACATAGTGCAAACCTGATTCTATCTCTTATTTATGCTAACAAACCAGAAAGATTTTTTTGCCCACAGGGAAATATCTGGGGAAAAATAGCAAAAATGCAACATTTCCTAACATAGTGCAAAGACGTATTATTTCTAAAAACCATTTAAACAAACAACAAACAAAACCCACCAGAAACTCCAGCCAATATCCCAAGCATCCTGTAGTGCTCCTGCTGCCTCAGAGCTCCTGTAGCTGACCTGTGCAGCTAACACAGTGTGCTGCTCTGCAAGGACACGGCTCTGGCTTGCACTGACCCAGGGCTTGCTGCTTTCCACAGAACTCCAGTCCCATGCCAAAGTCATCCAACCACTGCACAAAGCCAAAGATAGACAGGTGACATTTAGAGTGGTAAAGACCTGCAAGGTCATAGACATAGACATTTGTGTTGATGGCTTTCTGCTGAAAAATACCTGAATAGATTTGGATAGAACAACCAATCATCTTCAAGAGGAGAATCCCATCAATAAAGGTGTTCATATAAGCACTTTGGTACCATTTTTACATGTCCATTTCCCCTGCAATCTACAGTCAGATTGAAGTTGTAAATCTTATAGTAGCTACAGGTAGCGTGCTGTCAGAACAAGAGGAATACAAGGAGGTCCTCCTTGTTGAGAACTTCCCTGGAAACAAAAGAAAGAAGCTCAGATCTTGAGGAAACTTTCAAAACCAGCTAAATGAATGCTGCAAGATACATGGCTCAAAGGACAATTGGCATGTTGAGCATTTAAGTAGCACATTGATTTTCTACACAGTTTATTTAATATTCTGAATGTGTGAGATCTGGATTTCATTTGCATTTGAAAGATACTTGATATGGTCAGAATAATATTGAGAGGAATTAATTCATCTCATCCTGCATTAGGAAAGCTTTTTCATTACTTCAGATATGAAGTCTGTAACAGTGATAGCTTCCAATTAATTGCTCTCAATGACATTTTCTTGTTCCCATACCTTTGCACAGAGAAATTTCCTATAGCCTTTTTACAATTATCTGATCTACCTAGCAAAGTTGGACAATGATGTCTAATACAACAGTACGTGAACATTGCTCAGTCAAGACAATGCTAATGGATTTTTGAAGCTGATAATATTTGTTATATCTCTTCAGTTTGGGACAATGATTTCTGACACCTTTGACCCCCGCAAGTTGTAGCGGAAATTGTTCCCACCTCTAGTGTGATCAGGTGGGGGCCCACATGGGGAGGAGGCAGGAGAGGGGCTGACCAGGAGCCCAGAACCAATTCAGTGCTGGATACATTCCTGAAGCTGGATTCATCACAGAGCCCGGCTGAAAATGGGGTAGGAAAAGGTTCTTCACCCGGAGGGTGGCTGGGCACTGGAACAGGCTCCCCAGGGAAGTGGTGACAGCACCAAACCTGACAGTTCAGGAAGTGTTTGGACAATGCTGTCAGACTTATGGTGTGGTTCTTGGGGTATCCTGTGCAGGGCCAGGAATTGGACTTGATGATCCTGATGGGTTCCTTCCAACTCAGCACATTCTATGGTTTTGTGATTCTTCCCAGGATAAGGCAGTTCTGATGGCACTTGGATCACACCCATCCCCAGAGGTAACACTGCAGAAAAACTTAGGGATCATTTTCAGATAGAAATAGTAATGGCGAGTGTAATTGCTGACATTCAGGGCTGTTTCTGTGCTTCCTAGGGACTACTTTAGCTCATAAATATTTGGATACAAGATCCACACCCCTGTACTTTACATTCCTTACATTTTTACATAGAAGAAATCAGCTGAATGTGCTCTTGACAACTGGTTGTTATTTTCCTGTTAACTCTTCTCCTTAGCTGCAGAATGATAATGAAACCAAAACAATTTTATGAGTAATGCAAGAATTAAAGTTTTCACAATACCACTGTACCATAGCTCATAGACAATTGAGATATTCTCAAATGCAGGACTTTGTGTTTGTTAAGAAGATTTTTGAATGAAGTTAAGGCTTAATCAGCTGCTTACTTCTTCAACTGATAGTTTGATTCACCAAGCTCAGGGAACTTTTGCCTGCTCCAGCCTTCAGCTGCCTTAGCTTAAATACAAGATGAACACATCCAAATGTTACAAAGTAAAGCTTAAGTTTCACAATTAATATCTCAATTGATATGTTTAGAAAATAGTAAGTTCATAGAACTGAAAGAACTTATTTATGAAATAAAATTACTTATGCTTTTTTTATAAAAGCTTACCTCCTTAAAAGCATTATTGAAAAGAACTCTATTTTGAAAAATAGCTATTTACCCTTTATCAAACTCAAAAATGAGTGGTTATTTCTCATGGCAGGAGGCTTGAACTAGATGACCTTTACAGGTTCCTTCTAACCCAAACTACTCTATGATTCTATGATTAGGCACTTATGCTTTTAATAAATATATTCTCATTCATTTCACAAAGTATCTGAAAAATGTAAATTTGTATAAAATTATTTATTCCACAACACAAGTGCAGATCTAGATTGGTTTTACTATTTGCTTCATTTCCCATTCCAAATCCTCAGAATATTGCTATTTATAGCAATCTATGTTGCAGTAATCCTTAAGAGCAATAAGAATTGAACTGCAGAGTATTAGGTGTGTCCACACGTGCAGCTTCATGTAAAACATTCGTCATGTAGACAAGTGGTGAAACAAAAGGGTGACTATGGTAACACAAACTTGGTTGGTAGACAACAGAAGGTGTAAATGGAAAAGGACTTACCCCTAAAAGCTATGGTAGAGCCAAGAACTGAACTCACATTATTTGAATGCAACTGAAAAACACTGAAATTTTACTCCTAAAAGAAAAGAGTTTGTGTTTCATCTCTTGTGCTCTCTAGTGAGCATGAAACACGAGGCCATATTAAGGGCTTTTACATAAGTTGAATTACACCATGGGAGGAAAACCGAGATGTTACTGTCTCTTGCAAATGCATGGGACTGGATTTGAGAAACAAAATATTTAGCAGTAGGAAGGAGAAGGAATGGACAATTCTGGCTCAGCACCGGAATCAAGCATTCAGTATATTGACATGATTTTTACTTCCTCTAACTGAGTCTGCTGGAGTCTGATTTATTTCAACCAACCATTATTCCCTCGTAGAAATTGTTGACATACCATATTATAGCAATCAATCAGTATCTGATTAAATGAATGAAGCTCTTTCATTACGTTGAAACCCGGATTGAATTGCTGCAGCCATAATGGGAAGACAATATTTCACCTTGCTTTGAGGAACCCCCATCCTGCTTCCAAGCCCTGATACTTACAGTTCAGCATGTTTGATTGGAGAGGAAGATATATGTCCCCCCTTTCCCAGCAGCAGTTAGGAGCAAAGGCAGAGGATTAGAGGATTAACTGACTGTGAGACAGCTGTGGCATTGCTTTATCTCTGAACTGAATGTGCAGTTCAAGTATTGACTGCTAGGGAAGGAGAAGGAAGGAAGGAAGGAAGGAAGGAAGGAAGGAAGGAAGGAAGGAAGGAAGGAAGGAAGGAAGGATTGATTTTCACAATCGAGCAGTCTGAACCCAAGTGGTATTACTCCTTGTCTGTATTAGCCATGCTACTTCACTAAAAATACAAGCCCTTGTGTAGGGCCTGTCAGGTATACCTTTGTCATTAGATTGCCAAGAGCATCTGTGATAAATTTTTACCAGCTTCTGGCCTGTTATTATTAGGAGGCAGAAGAAGAAACAAGGTAGATTTTAAACTGCTGTACGAACAGGATTAATTGATGGTGTCCCAGTGGTTTGCTGGTGCCAGTGACTTTAATTCCAGTGCCCTCAGCAGAGATCTGAGTCTCTTGTCTCTCTAATTGCAGCACACAGTAGCACTGTTTTGCTTCCTTTCTCATCTTTTCTCTCTCCCTGTCTCTAGCTTCATTACTGAGCAGAAATAATTTACCAGAGCTAATAAAGTCATTTTGCAGCACAAGCACTGGGGAACCTAAAGGGAAAAGAATATTTCTGGTCCCTTTGAAATAGTACAAGCAGAGCTAATGGAGACTAACAACCGTAGTAACCACTCACTCTGCTACTTCACCAGAGAGAAATATGGTCCTGACTTTAATTTTGTTAATGGGAGATTAAGAAACTGTATTTCCACCAGCCTGACAAACCTCGTTTGAGTTTTTGTGTGTCAGAATACTGACTTTTGTGAGTCCCTCAAAACTATGCACAGAGGTATTTTGAAAATATTATAAAGCCAGACTTAAATTAGCTTAATGCTTTCCAGAGCTGTTCAGTGCTAAATCAAGCTGCTACAAGAGAGACGTGCCTTTTTTAGTTTGATTTTTGCACAGTCAGTCTCAGCAGAGGTGTGGTGTTTTGAAGCAGAAGCTGTTGGAAGGTCTCGTGCAGCATTGCCAGAGCTCTGCTTGGTCTGCAGTGAGTCAGCGTGGCAGCTCCAGCACCCCTGACTGGCCCTGTCCACTTCCAGATAGAGAGTTTGGGCTCTGTTCCAGATAGCACCCTAGCCCCAATCCTGCAGGCTTAGTTGGAATTGCGTGGGAGAAGCCTGCTTCTGGTCTCATTTCACAAGAGATTGTTTCTGGAAACCTTCAGCTTTCTCCATCTGTACCTCTTGGCTGGGTGTGGTTGGCCAAGGGCTGCTCATACTCCCAGTCCCAAGAGCAGCAGGTCCTAGGAAGGAGGGGGCTCCCTGCCGTGGAGGAGGCATGGGCTGAGCATCTTTGCAGGATCATTGACCTTCATTCTCCTACTCCAGGAGAAAGCAGCAACCAACACAGACACCTGTGCAGACTTCCCAGTGCAGCTGAATCCTCTAAATCCCTTACATGTTCTGTAAATCCCACGGAGGGCTGAGCAGCTCTCAGTTAGTGGCACAGCCAGGATCACTTCTGCAGTGTCCTTGACTTCTGTTTCTCAAGGCAGTGCTGTCATCAGTGCAAAAACATACAGCACTTTTGAGCAGCAAGGGATATTTCCTATAGGTACTAACTAGCTAAGGGGGCCTGTTTTCCCAGCTATAGCTGGAAGTCAATATGTCTAGGGGAAAGCACAGCACTTAATCACCCACTTTCGGTGAACATTCAGAGTGTGAAACTCTTGCCAAATTGGATCAATTATGTTATCGGCTGAAATAAGTAATTATGAAGCTTTCTTGGCAAACAGTTAGCTCTTTCTGTTTCCTTTTTCCAAGCATTGTGAACCTTTTAGGAGAAATGGTAACCAAGATAAAATGATTCAAGAAAATGATCCAAAGATCATGGGGCAATTTTTATACTTTAATGTTATCTCCGCTGTAAGAAACATGGCAGGTTCCACATTTTAATTTTGAGGAATCGAAATGAATGTTTTTTAAGAATTGCCTTTTATGCTAAGTGAAAGTAAGAGCAATGGCTGACTGTAACAAGGGTAAAGCATCTTCCCAATGTCAGAGATGGATTGGGGGTTAGAAGACAACCCTTAGCTGCTTTCTCTGATGGTCTTTGTTCTGCAACAATCAGATTTAGAAAAACTTATCTAAGGCAGCTGAAAGCAATTCTACTACATGCAAGACATGACAGGGAACAGAAGTGACACGATTTATGGACAGCCAAAGAAAGGTGTAATACTTCAGAAAAATTCAGATGGCTCCTTCCTATCATCCTTCAGCTGCAGAAGATATAGTAACAAAGGTTTAGACTTGCAATTCTTCCTATTTTTTTACAATTTTAGGAGACATTATGGGTACATTACATTACACAACCTCCATTAACCTTCACAATGTTATAGATTCAGGCTGTGATGGGCCTAGACAGGGAATGGGAAACAGAGGAATGGAACTCACAAATGAGGATCCTTTACCTTTGACAGATTTTGTTTCATTCTTCTAAGAAGTGAGCATATCCAGGAACTGCATCCCTCTCTTCCATGGAACAAGCCTGTGCACAAGCTTTTTGCTCTCTCCACAAGCAGCCTCCTGTCCTGTAACACTGCAGAGCCATGGTTTGGCTGAAGGGAGGCCAGGCTCTGCAGGGGGGAAGCACAGCGGGCAGCATCTCTGCCTAAGGCATCTAATGCCACCCATTCTCAGTCATTGCAATAGGTGATTCCGCTGGCCTGGTGCAATTTGGCAACCTGTTTCTTACTGTATTCTGCACTTATTTGTAGATTAAACCCATCAAGAGACAGTCATGCCTATTTGAACAAAAAAAGGGTATGTGAGGATCTGGCCACTGTGAATCCAGAGAGGTCCTTGGTTTCACCAGCATCCACATTGCTTCCTACTGGCTCATTGAGGCAGAAGCCAGAGCAGGGGTGCGGGTGGTGCTTCTCAGGTTGCCGCCCCAGGCATGTGTTTCAGGTGTTTCCAATGGGAGCGGAACTAGTCATTGCAGGACTTCCTACCGTGCTGAGACAGAGCTAGTATGTGCACAGAGCAAGCTCCTGAGAGAAACCAGTGAGGTAACTGTAGTGCAGTTTGTGCCAGGCGTGGTTGGGATGGATCAGCCTTCTTCACGGCAGCCCCTACGGTGCTGTGGATCAGACCTGTGCCCAAAGGAGTGTTGGTGTCACAGCAGTGTCCTGGCTATTGCTAAGCAGTACTTGCCAAGAGACTTTCTGTTTCTGACTCTGCCTCCATGGTAGGTGGGCTGAGGGTGGGCAGGGAGTTGGGAGGGGACACAGCCAGGACAGTGGATCTCAGATGGCCAAAATCATATTCCGTACCATGTAAGGGATGTTGGATACCCTGTAACATCATGGCCAGCAGTAAAACTGCGGGTTTAGTCTTTCCAAAGAAGTTATTGCTCAGAGACCAGGGGCTGTCTGTTTGTGGGAGGTGGTGAGTGATTGCCTTTGCATCACTTGACTGTTTTTCTCTCGTTCCCTCACTTCAAGTTGTCCTCATCTTGACCTATGAGTTTTTCTTGCCTTACTTTTCTAATTCTCCCTTATCCCACTAAAGAAGTGAGCGATCAGCTTAGCTTAACTACTGGCTGGGGTCAATGCACCTCATGTTATAGAAGTCATTGCCTTTCTGGACCTGTGAGATTGCGCTAGTGGAGAGCAAAACCTCTTTCTGGAGGTTTTACTTGGTTTTCTTGCAATAATTTCAGCAGCAAGTCAGCTACTTATGCCACAAGTTAGATGAGAATAGTAAACAGACTTAACTAGGTACTTTTATTGGTAAACACAGAAGCTTGTCTAAAGTATTGCCATTCATGAGGGGTACTCCTCATGTTATTTTTCTGTCTTTTAATATCTTTATATTGTTTTAGAAAATTAAAGATGAGATGTGTACTAAAAAACAGCAGAACAGATCTGTTGCAACATTAGGAAAACATAGTTGTGGAACTAGATTAAAAACTTTGGTTTAGGATTTGAACAAAAATTTGCATTTTCCCAGTTCTTTCCCTGAAAGAGAAAATTAAAATTCAAGCTTCATAATTTTTTCCATTGATTACAAAACATTTAATGATGCTGTACATACTCTGCTTAAAAGACAATGTTTCAATTAAACACTTCAAGGACATAAGAAAAAAAAAGATTGCTGTTAGTGAACTTAGTACCATCTGGTCACAATTCAGTGCCCTATGTTCTAGGATGACCCTGTCTCGAGCAAGGAGGTTGGACCAGATGACTCACTGTGGTTCCTTCCAACCCCAACCATCCTGGGATTCTGCGAACTTTTTTTAAGAGACTTGAGGCTCCTGAACTTTCCTACACATGATGAGTTCTTGAGTGCATGTTTATTTCTCAATATAGAAAATGTATTTCTGTGCCTGGGCTTGGCTTCTGTGAGCAGGTCTGAGTGGGCTGGCAGGTGATGGGGCTCCTGCCAACCCAGCCTGCCCTGGTGTGGAGGTGGCTGAATTTCAGCCATGGCCCTGGGGCTTGGAGGGGCTGGGGAGCACCTCCTCCCTGTGCAGCAAGCGGTGCCCAGTCAGAAATTCAGCGCTGAGAAAGGGAGCTCAGCACCCCCAGGGTGCCTAAGGAACCTCAGCTGTGTGCTCCCCACTGAAGAGACTGAAGTTTGCTCATCCCGGGTGGTGCAAAGCAGGAGTGACAATGCAGCTTGTGCTGCTGCATTCACCATGAGCTGGCCTGCACCACTGCTCTCCCTGTCTTTCTGGGGTAGTTCAGGGTGTCCTCTCTCACCTCTCCATCCTCATCCAAAGGCTCTGGTGGGATCTTTCCACCCACTTCCCTTCTCAATACCAAGGGGCTGCATTTAGCCTTGCTTTTACTTGCACAGTAGGTGTAGTTTTAAAACAGACACAGCCAGTCTGGGCCTGTGAACAAGTGGTGTGATGTCAGCTCTGCTGTGTAACTCCGCATTGTCACTGCTGCCCAGGCCACTAACCAAAGGAGTGCGTCTCTGCCTCTGTCCTGCAGAAACGTGGGAGGTGTGGTCAGGGGGTAATAGAGAGCGCAGGGAGCTGCTCTGTGTTTTCCCAGATTTCCCGGTGCCAGATGACACAGAACTTGTGATGGATTGGGCAAGACTTAGGGGGGAGAAGAGGGAAGGCAGTCTTCAGTCTTTAAGAAATCCCCAGGAAATCTACGCTTGAGAGTCTCCATTATTTCCCGTAAAGACAAATCTCTGAAACAAATTTGCTGTGCTAAGCAAAAAATTAAAAAAAACCAGTCTGCTTTTGCCCAAAGACAAGCCAATTTGTTTTTGTAGATAAACTTGTAATTATAGCACAGCTGGTGTGGAAATGATTTGGTTTAATTTCTCATTTGTTTATGACTGTGATTTAATTACTGCAATCCCTGTTATCAGCTCCTTTAAACTTTTAATTATTATAGGCCATCAAGAATATAATTTATTGCCTTTTGACAGAAAACTGCTTTCCACAGAGCAGCAATCCATCAGGTGAAATTGTGGCATTAATCAGTCTATTCCCAAATACAACGCAGAGCTGAATTGAGTTAACAAGAGATCAGGAGATCACAGGATGTTACCTGTAGCAGTGGTCAGGAGTAATCATCAGTATTATCTCTGTAAAACCACATGTGATTTGAATGAAGGTTTTCTTCCCAGTTCCTGCAGAACAAGTTTTCAGTATGAACACACTTGCCACATGCCTGGGTCTGTGATGGAGACATGACATCAGCAAAATCAATGACATCAGCTTTTCAAATTACAGAATCACAAGGTTTTTTATTAATTAGGCTGAACGTGAAGCAGTTTTTCTTCTTCCTATACAAGCTAGGCAAAACATACAGGAATCAAGAAGTGAGATGTTAAAAACCCAAAGCAAAACAAGACAAGGAGAGTACCACCTCATTTTCACACCCAGGAGACAGAGAGGTTGATCCTCTCAACGTGAGAGGACCTGTGGCTAGCTTTGCTGCACATCAAACTTTTGTGTGTGCCTGTAGTTTATTAAAATTCAGAGGCAATCTTTATGTTTCTAAGAGTTACACATTCTTCTGCTGTGCATTTGAAGTAAATGTTTGAGTCAAAAGGCAGAGAGCACTGCATAATCCCTTCCTCCAAAAATTTTGGATAGTTTTGATGTCATGCGCAGAAATCTGTCTCCATAGCCAATGTGTACCTACAGAATGTTATTTCTCTGTGTAATTCTTCCTGTTTGTTGGCTGGAATGACTGTTTCACGTTTGCTCCTCTGTGACCATGACAGGTTTATTTAAGTTCAGATCTCCTAAAGTCCTCACCCAGGGTCCCTCTAAGACTGGTGTGGAAACAACTGCAGGAGGCCGCAGGGAGGTGTAAAGGTGGGATTTGAGGCTGAGGAAGAATATAAAACATGAGTTTTACATTTCTGCATTCTTCCTGGCTCTGCACAGAGTCTGTGGATATGCTGCCCAGCACGTTTCTCAGCAGATGTGAATTAGGGCCATTGATTGCTTCTGAAAGGCATATCTGACTTGCTGCAGATGAACAGATTAAGCTACACTTCAGAAATTATTAATATCAACAGTTGTAGAAGGCCGACCTTCAAACATAAAAAAATACCAGTTCTTTGGAGGGGAAGGAACCATACATATCCATTAATAGTTGACATGTAAGAAAAAAGTGACTAAACTTAAAATTTTATCATTTTATCAATAAGCACCTTACATGCATTTAAGTTTGACCAATCGTAAAATTACGATGATCCAACAATATGACGTCATTTGTTTATCTTTATGCTCAGCACCTGGGCACACATCACCGGAGCCCCCTGTGCAAGTCAGAGTTTCCCCTGATCACACATACCTGGATGATTTGCAGCATCCTCTGTTCAAATTCTTTTGGTTTTTCTCTGGTTGTTTTCACATTTTTTCCACCCATTTTGAGAGAACAAGCACTGTTATAACATGATATGCCACCATTACTTGATGCAGGGTGTATCATGGGATCACTGAATAGTTTAGTTTGGAAAAGACCTCTAAGATCATTAAATCTAATTGTTAATCATTAAACCATGTCCCTAAGTGTCACATCTACTAATCTTTTAAATATCTCCATGGATGATGACTCAACTCTCCTGAGCAGCCTGTTCCAGTGCTTGACAACCCTTTCACTGAAGACATTTTTCCTAATATCCAATCTAAACCAGGGATGACACAACTTGAGGTCATTTCCTCTGGTCCTGCAGCTTGTTACATGGGAGGTGTTCTGCTTAATTCTATGAAATAGAGAGACTTGAAGCATGTGATTTATGTCTTTCCATGTGCATGTGTGCATGTGCACACACACGTGCAAAATTATTAGATGTTTCAGTCAAATATTTCTGAGAATAAAAATCTATACAGCATAAAATACTTAAAATATCAACTGATGGATGTATCTATGACTCTTAATGAAATCAAACATGAATTTAGCCTACTGGAAAGCTAGAGCCGACCTTTGGACAAGTGTGTTATTTATTTTGAGTGCTGGAATTAATTTCACAAGGTTGCTTAATGGTGCTGTTAAAACAAATACATTTTGCAGAAGAAAACTGCTGGCAAAACAGGAAGTGACTGAAGAAAAAAGATATAGGCATAAAGGATTCTTCTATTCATTTTTCTATTAATTAATTAATTAGAATCCCTTCAATTACTGTGCTGTTGAAGATCTGCTCCCTGTTTGCTAAGCTGTACAATGTACCAAGTTTATTATAAAATTAATGCTGCTATGATTTCCTGAATGACTATCAGACCTCTTTGATATGAGGTATATGGTCCCAATTCACTGTTAAAAACTAAAAGAATTCACACACACATGAAAAGAAAAAGAAATAGAGCGAAAAAGTTTTAAAAGTATGAATTTAATTTAGATTTCTTCTAAGTGCAACCTTCTTTAAGGGCATTAATACTTAATTCTGAATTTTCAAAAGTGACAAATGATTTCAAACATCTTATTGTGGATACTTTTTATGTCAGCACTGTTCAATGAACATAGAGCAAACCCTGTTCAAAAGAGTAGTATTTTTTGGTGGCATTATAATGTGAAGTTTGAAGTGGAACAGGAATTTTCTATATTTCATCTTGCAATGGACTTGAACAGCTATGATTTTTTTTTCTCAGTGCTTCCTCTCATTGACATCTAGTGGGAAATTCAAAGTTCTCAGCAGTTGATTTAGATGTCTGTCACTGCTTAAAATTTGTGAGTTACAGAGAAATTTGTTTAATTTCTTTTTGTTTCCTTGATGGTGACAGTAGGCATCCTGGGTATCAGAAACAAGAATGAAACCAAGAGATAATAACTGTAGATCTCATTTCTGCACCCTGGCTAGGCTCAGCTCGGAGGATATGTAAAAAGGGTTCCTGGAATTGTAACTTTTTTCTTTTATGAAGTGTTCATTTTCTAGGATTTTGTTCTGCAAAATATTGAGCCCTCTGACACTACTACTCATGAGTGGGGAGATAAATGCCTGAAGACAATGTATTTCAGTGAGTTGTTACTCTAGATGTGCCTTGGGTGCTACTACGGCGAGTGTCACCACAGCAGCCTTGTCTCTCCCATTAAATGTGCCACAGAGCACAGTCACCTACACCTGCTGGCAGCTGTGTGCAGTGGAGGCAGCCTTCTCACCCTGCCTGCATCATTCCCACCCACGGTGTCACAGGTGGGATCCATCTTCTAGAAGGAGCAGAAGACTAGGTGGGGCTAGCAGAGCTTCTCAGAGATATACTACATGAAAGATTTCAAAACAAACCAACAAATCCATTCTTCAAATTGCTTGAAGCAACTCCTTGTCTTTTAGTAAAACCTGTGAGAAAAAAACTCGAGATTTTGTGTCCTGTTGAACAGAAATCAATTAACAGCATTCCCCAAATGATAGCCTGTACGGGTTCATCACAAAACCCCACAGTGAGTCAAATCACATCTTCCTCAGAGCAATTGTCTCTGCATTTCTGTCAAGAAAATGCAATCAGAGGAGGACTGTGCTGCCTTCCCCAGCAGTGGAATGAATGGTCTCTGCTATGATTATTTGTACAGGAAATTTCATTGCTAAAAAGCTTTAAAAGGTGATGTTAAAATGTTATGACAATGATCAATAGAAAAACTGATGTTCTGGAAAACCAGATCCAATTAGATAGAGATCTTGATGCACTGATCATGTCTTCTGTGCACAGGCAGTGCATCACATCCCAGCAAATTCATGCAGTTCACTGTTCACAGACCTATCTGTACCCAACTCCTGTCTTGGAGAAACCTGCAGGAAAATGTCAAAAGTGCCCAAAAGAGTCCCAGTCACCAAAGTCCCCTAATGTGTGTGAGCACTGGACAAAGAAGCTGAGCAGAGTTCATGCTGAGCCCTGCCTGGGGACGCCACCACAGCAGTGAGCTGGCACCAGTGCTCCACAGAGGCAAATTAATCAAATAACCATGCAAGCTGTCAAGAAAGAACAATTTCCTCACAGTTCTGGAGCATCATCCCCAGAGAAAGACGATAAATACCTGTAACCATCGATGCTTAAAGGAATAAAAGTTGATACAAATACACAAAATTATTCTCCAGCTATTACTTATCTATCTAACCACTCTGTCTCCTGCTCAGTTGTATTCTGTGACACACAGTATTTCTACCTCTAGCAAACTGCATTCTGAAGAAACAGAAGACAGTTAGGGGGCCTTTTTTTTTTGCCTAGAATTTATCATCAGATTTTTTCTGTCATAAAGTGAGAACTGCAGGTTGAGACTTGGAATGAACAAGGCAGAAAAGTTAACAGAATCATAATTTCTTAATATGAAAAATATATTCCAGTAATAATCATGTTAAGCATAGAGGAAAAATAGAAAAAGCATTACAATAGTATTTGGGGCTTATTTTAATATGAGTCCTGAAAAATAATCTAGCATAAGCTCAATTTTAAATGTGAGGCCTTTCCTCATAAAACATACTATGTACTTTGCCAGATCAAATCTTATTATAGCAAGACATTAGAAAGAAAGAAGCAAACATGCAACTTTTATTCAAATTCAGATTCTGAATTTTTCTTTCCAGATATGCCCCTTAAAAATTATTTGTAACACATAATTAAGAAAAAGATTGGAATTTCTGCAAGTGCAGAGATTAGTAGGTCTGCTCAGGTAATAAAGGAAAACAAATGCATAATCAAATGCTGCAATGTCGCTTATTTAAATTAAGCGAAAAAATTATGTATAAAGGTGAAGCTGGAATATTAAGCGATATTAAGAAACAGAACCTAAATGCCATGTTGTACAATTGACTGAACCAAATAGCACATAACTTGTCTTAGTGCTATATGAGTTTTCTGTCATTTGGTATACTTTATATACTTTGCAATGTGAAGTTTTCAGAAGAAAAATTGTAATGATTTGAACTGTATGTCAGAATTTGTTTTCGATTAATTTTTATACAAATTCTGCAATGCTGCTAACAAAATTCCTGTGCTTCCCCCCCCCCCCCCCC
>VZTI01005074.1:26901-134968 GCA_013397865.1 Struthidea cinerea
GTTTCCTTCAATATGCCACAGCACAATCCTTTTTATCATATTTTCTCCTGGTGGAACCAACAAAACATGATTCTGAAGTGATACCAGCCCTCAGAGACCCACCAGGCTGGGGATGGAAGAGAGCAGTTTCTACAGGGCAGATGGGGTTCTTTAGTGAGCAGGCTTTCTCAAGAGCTTTGGCTTTTATTGACTTTGGTTTTCTATTTCAGGGGGAAAGAATAATCCTAAATCTGAATGAAAGCTTAAGGAGCTCTGGGACTGGTTAAAAATCATTATGTTTTTCTAGCAGTAAAAATAGAAAATCCATCTGTTGATCTGTTGATGACAGAGCTCCTGATAAGGGAGACTCAAATAATTATCCCTTCATTTGACATGTTACAAACACTGACATGCACAAGGTAAATGTTTTCCTTCAGGTGAGAGTGTTTTTAAGAAAATCATGAGGAAAAAATTAAGTATAAAATCAGTCAGTTCAAGTGAATGCCAAATATTATTTATAATGGAATGAGAAAGCAGAAGGGAAACACTCTCTATATACAGATTGCTCTTCTGAGTATAAGGAAATTCAAATGAAGAAACAGAACTGAAAAGGCATGATTCTGTATCTTTTAAGATAAATCAAGATGTTAAGGAATGGATAGTGATCTCCCTGTAGCTCTCCCAGGAAAATTATGGTGTCCATGCATGCTTCTGCAAAACTGTTCAAGGAAAATAAGCATTGAGGCTGTATTAGTTTCAGCATCCCCTGTTTAAGAAACATGCTAATAAATAGCATAGAAATCAGAAAAAAACCAAAAATTACAAGACTGAAAATGGTCTCAATTGCAGTTTCTGCAGCATGGTTAAGGAAAGCTTTTTCTCAGTGTTTCAAAACAGTCAACAGAGATGTAGAAGCTGACAGCTTGGAGCAAAAGTGAGACTAAGTGCAGTTTTTATCAGTGAGGGTAGCTGACCTTCGCAGTGACCTCCTAGGGGAGTAGCAGTCTCCTGGAAATTTCTTTAGCCAAATGAGATTTTTTTTCCCTGAAAATCATGCTGCAATTTACATTAGGCTTTACTCAGAATGTTCTAAGGCTTTGTAATCTCAGAAACACTATCCAGTAGTTAGCAGATTTCAGATGCAAAGTGCTGGCTAAGGTTGTTATAGAAATAGAGGCAAGAGCTGAGGCACACAATGTTTTTACACTTACTGAGTTTGGGACTCTGCTTCCTTCAGCCCAGGATCTCAGAGAAGCTGTGGACTGGAATTAAGACCAAAAAATAGCTTTTGCTTTTTTATTATTAGATTATGACTTTTATTGGTATCCCTGATGGTCTGCTGGTCCAGGTGCTGCATCACACAGAAAGCTGCATCTGCCTCAAGGGCAGAGGATGACGTCCCGTATCTAAACAAGCGCAGCATCTGATGGCACATGTGTGGGATGCAGAAGATAGCCAGAACTCTGATGTCTGACATTGCTTGGGAGCACCTAGCACTGGGCAATGACATTACAAGGGCTACACTAGAGGGTCTAGACACAGTCAGGGTGGCTCAGGATTGACTGTTCTCTTCTGTGAGCCAGCTCCAGCCATGTGGACTGAGCTTTCTGGGGCAGCAATCCTGCTCCTGGGGTCAACAGCAAAGCTGTAGCAACAGAGTAGCCACCTGGCCCTGGGGGAACTAGCTGTAGACTCCTGACATTTGTCTGCTCCCTCTGCATATCACGAGCCAGGAGCACCTTCCTCTCTGCTCATCAGGACAGTGGCCTCAGCTCTGCCCTGGAAGCATAGTAATGATGACTCCACTGCTTACTGAGCCTGCAGATGTTGGAGGAGTTGGATCTTTGACTCAGCATCTTCCACAGTTTATGACCTGATTTGTGTAATTATTTCAATGAGAAAGTCAGTTATTTCATTAGTAAGCACAATCAAAACTTTAACCTAAGCCCTCTCCTTCCCAGCAATTTCTCCCTCTGCCATGGAAGACTTGATAAGCCCCTAAACTTGGCACATTTTCAGCCAGCAGAGTTTTTTTGCACATGGGTGGATGGAATGATGGATTTCCCTTAAATAATGGGCCTCCTGTTCATCAAACAGCCACATAATGGTTTATGTGTCATTCCCCTGACAGCTCTGTGATGAGGTGACAACCTGCCATCAGTGCAGCAAGAACTTTGGCTTCTCTTCAGTGATTATGTTGTCCTTACTACTAACTTCATATACAGCCCATGACTTAGTGGGACTTTTCCACTTGTTCTAATACTCAAGTCTGGCTGAGTATGCCCGAGGCCGACAGCTCTCCTACTGATGCCTTGCAGGCGCTACCTGAAAACAGAGGCTAGACAAAATTAAGAGGATAAAAGCGGGTATTTATTGAAGGGCCTTCAATAAGGTACACTGTGGGCTAGGGCTACACCCAAAATGGACCACGGGTCACGGGTTTTTCACACTTTTATAAGTTTGATCCATTTGCATATCAGGGTTAATTCTCCAATTACAATTTCAGGTAGTGATGTCATTACCCCAAGTTTGTTCCCCCTTTTTAGAGGCCTTGATTACATATTTCAGGGCCTGGGACAACAAGGTGTCCTTGAGTGTCAGGCCTAGAGAGGATTTGTTATGTCTAGCCAGAATGGGAGAACAGTAGCTAACAGGCTGTATGGAGTTTTAGAGTTACTGTACTAAAGCAGTACGGGATCTGAAAAATATAAAAGCAAAAATCCTGAGGCATCACTACGGCTGTGAGGATGTAAGATAAACCTCTCAGCCAGTGATAGTATTCCAGCACCATCCCGCAACCCCATGCAGCCTTCACAGGTTAGAAGACTGTCTTTGAAGGAATGATAGAGCAGCTCAGCTGAGCTCCAGGCAAAGAGCAGCTGTGTTTTCAGAAGTCCTAGTCATGGACTGAGAATACAGACTGCTCCTTGAGCATTGCTTACACAGGCCTGTGTGCCAAAACAGTGGTGTCAGTCATCGAACAACTTCAAAGCGGTCTCCTGTTTTCAGTTTCTGCTGTAATACTTAACTGCAGGTATCTGGAGACTCAGTGTCAGACAACAACCCCTTCTGTTCCCATAAAACTTCTGGGCCAGTGAAACTGCTTGTCCCCAGTATGGTAGAAAAGTTGCTCAGTAGTTCAAATTTAATATAGCAAAAGCTATTTATTTGTTCATTGATGTAGAGCAGATTAATATTTTAAGCAACACAAATCACATTTAAATATGGATCTGAAAACATGTAAGATAGCTTTGAATGGTGTTGAATAAATAAGATAAATTTTTCTTAATTAATTTTAAATTATTTGCTTTTTTACGCATAAAATAAGTGGAACTTAGTTCACTGGATTTTTTATAAAGTAGAAAGTCAATCACCATGAAAGTAAATGTTCCCCTGTTCTCACACTGCCATATTGATACATTTGTGGAGGCAACATCTTTGCCAGAATGGGTTTATGACTCTTTCAAAAGTATTTTTAATGCTAATAGACATCTTAGAAAAGAGTAACAACAAAATTGGCAGGTGAGTAAAAAACTGAACTTGAATAAAAACCATCAAAATCAATCTTTCCTTGGGCTTCAATAGATGTAAATTATTCCTCAAACACTTTAACATTGATATATCACTCAAGAAAATCCAGGTAATGAGGAGGGTCTGGGTGACCTCTGAAGCTACAGCTCTGTTTCTAAAAGCATGGGACAGCTGTATATGGAGATGGTTTCTCCAAGCAAATAGGCAGCCTTAAGTTTCTTTAAATGAAGTCCATAAGGGGTGTTCATAAAGAGCAGAGAGTAGTGGAAGTTCTGGGGATATTCCTGGTAGTGTTTTTCCTTCAGGAGATGCCACCTCTTCAGATATGAGGTGTTCCACATGAAAAAGGTTCATTTTGCAAAAGTTTTGCTGTAACCACAATGCCTGTTGAGTGTGGAAGGGCCTGGGCAGCCTTTGTGGCTGGTGCAGGCACACCCTGCAGCACTGATCCCAGAGCCAGGGACTCCATGCAGCTGGGAGGGTTGGGATAAATGGCTGGCATGGATAAGAGACAGGTTTTATCAGATATTTCTACTCTGAGTCAATGCTTACTTCAAAAACCAGTAAGACTCTGGAAAAGCTATCTGCTCACTTAAATAGGTACTATTTTTACCACTGGTAGTTTGCATCAATCAGTGCTCATATGAGCTGACAATTATCATCTCTATATGGAAGATGGACACATAGCATGTTTTTAGCATGCTTTAGCATGTAGCATGTTTTTATATCTGGAGTTACATGAAGTTGAGCAGGTGAAACAGCAAATAGTTTATGCCTTACTCCAAAAGTCAATTCCATACAAATTTTATTTTCTAAGTAGGAAATAGAAAGTTATATTTTCTGTCTTTTTTTTCCCCTGTATGGCTAAAATGTGAAAAAGTGATCTATCATCATTTCTTAGGTACTTACTAAAAGAACCACTAATGGCTTCTGACAAAAGCTGTGCTGATATGACCCTACACAGGAATGTCCACCCATGAGCTTTTCACCTGGCCATAATCCCACCATCCTCAGGCAAATTCACACAAACCAACCTCTACCATCTGTGACCACAGCACCCCAAACATGTCCCACATGGCTGCCTTTCTTCCCTGGGTGCTAGTGCTTTCCCTGCAGGGAAAGTCCTCACCTGGCAAACAGCATCCTTTTTTCTCCCCAGTCCCTTCCTCCCTCTCCCTTCTTCCCCTGCAGCAGGACCTGGTTTCTCCAGCAACTTTTTTTGTTTGGTAACTTCCTTGCCTGCTGGGGTTTTGGACATCTTCCACAAATGTTGCAGTGAGCCATGGCCAGAGCCATGGTCAGCAGGACCAAGCAGACCAACAGGTCCATTGGTTTGATACCTCCACAGCACAAGGACAGTGAGCACACAAAAGGCTGTGTGAAGCACACTGACCATTGGCTGCTGCCCCCCCTCCTCATTATAGTTCATATTTGGTTATTTCTCTGGAAAGTTCTATGTTCCTCGGTAGTTAATTGGCCCATGTTACTCCTCTACCCCCACTCCTTCTCCCATTCACCCTAATCCCTTCTCACCCCCTTGTAACACCCCATAACTGGTATTTTATTGGTTATTATATATTCTGCACGCCTATTATGTAGGGGTATAAAACCCCACAGCACCCTCATTCTCGCGGCTTTCTTTGTGGGTTTTTGTTCTCCAATAAACCCTTCTCTGCCCCACGAGGAAGTCCCTCCGCTTTATTCCTGCCTCCTTCGCGCACCTTGCCATCAGAGGGCAAGCCAAACCCGAGCCAGAGCTTCGCCTGCCCTCCAGGGCCGCGATCAACTTCTGTCCCCCCACCCGGGGCAGGTGGAAGATTGCCCGGTGCAGGGGCAGCGTGCTGGCCAGAGAGAGAACCACAGCACACAAAGGCACAAATACCTTTAAGAGCATCCACCCACGAAGCTGTCAACACATTCAGTACAAATGTACCTCGCTTTCTCAGCTATGGATGGTGCTTTCCAGCTGTACAGTGTTCAGGCTGTATGACACTGCCTGTGACTCCAGCTTTCTAAATTATTCTCCCTGACAGACATTTTTCAAGAGCTTTTTTTGTGGCAGCATTCACCAGTGATGTGCTGTTGTAAATATTTCACTGTATTAAAAGCCTGCTGGTAGTTTTCTTTTTATTTTCAGCATTCCCATTCTGTGGTGTTTCGATGAGATACTTGAAAGAAGATTGAAGAATTTCTGCTTAACCTCTGATCTTGGATTTTAATTGGTGTCAGGTCAGATTCTGAAGTTAAGTTAGTTGTGCATTTCCTTTCTTTCCTTCTTCTCTTAGGTCTTCTCCTGATCTTCATTCCCATGGGAGAGTGTGATTTTTGCAAAAGATGTTCTAATGCTTTTCCCATCTATGCTCAGTACATTTCCAGAGTTAGCACAAAAACACGTAGAAGAAGGACAAGAAATCAGAAAAATCAACTCAGACATCTCTCATTTCCTCTAATGTGTCTCCAAATATCCCAAATTAGCTCAATCCATCTTGGAGAACTGGTCAGAATGATGCATTTTTAAAATGTAGTGGTTATGAGATTGGGTTTTTTTAAAAAAAGTTTTCTATTAATATTTCTCATCTTTCAATAAAAAATAAAAGCCCAAGGAGTGTTGTTTGGAAAAATTACGTTGTGCTCTCCTCCCTGTCCTTACACAACTTTTGTTGTTGCTAACAGAACGCGGGAGTGAAAGAGTGGGCTTATCCAAGGTCTGCACTGCCACTGCCACCTGCTCTCTGCCCCCAGGCCTGCCCCTCCATTCCCCAGGCTGGTGCCAGGGAGCCAGAGGCAGCAAGAGGCATCAAGGTATCAAGAGTTGTTGGGGTTCTCCTGGGAGCCCTCCCCCACCTGCCCTGGAGTCCCATCAGGAGTTAGACTTCGATGATCCTTGTGGGTCCCTTCCAGCTCAGGATATTCTGTGACACTGCACACCTTTGCCTTGATAGAAGGGTAAAAGGAACTGAGTTTAAAACCAACAAGTGGCTTGGGGAAAGAGAATAAAATCCAGAGAAACTGAATTGTTTCAGTAAGCAGCTTTGGGAAACAATATTTTGAGGAATTGTTTTCCCCATTCACCATTATTTTATTCCTTCTAGCCCATTTAGCCACTTACTTGCCAGCTTCTCCCTGCAAAAGCCAAGTCTGCTCCCAGCTGTGAGTTTGCACTCTTAAAATACTGCTTAAAAAGCTGCTTGAATTCTCCAAATAAAAGAAAGAGGGGGACAGAGTTAACCGAAACTGTTAACAGACAGTCTGTTAACTGAGCATGAGAAGAGTCTGTGGATTCAAAACAGATAATCCTGAAGCAAAAGTAAACATCAGCACTAATAGAGTTACCAGAGGGTGAGTGGATCCATGGTTTTCAGAGGAGCCATTTGCATGGGGAGGGTTAGCACAGCAGTTCACGTCAAGCAAAAGCCTTTTGAACTTACCTGGGTACTGCTCACTGCAGTCAGCAAGCACTTACACATCCCCCATTGGTTGCAGTGGGGTTGCTGGTGGAATGGCTCAGTAGCAGGAGCCTGTCCCACAGACTCTGCTGCTGCAGGAGCCCACAGCACGGTATGGGAATATCTACTGTACAGTATGGATATATGAAATTTGGGCAACATGGGTGGAAGCACTGTTTTGTTCTACTAAATAGCTTCGCTGCTGAAACACTGGCAGTCTCCGTGAGTTTCAGCTGCATAAACAACATCTTTATGAGCTTCAAAGACCAGGGGAAGAAGTCTGTATTTCTGCTTGGCACTCAAAAGGCAGAACAAAGCAGGTGATCTCTTTGTAATTCTGTCAGTGACATTATCTTCTGCATAAAGTTCCATTCAAATTAGCTGACATGGAGGAACAGCATGGATGTGGGAAAGGAAATCCATTAATCTTATGTTTTTCCCTGTTGTGCTGATTTTGGCTGGGGTAGAGTTAACTTTCTTCATGGTGGCTGGTACGTGGCAGTATTTTGGATTTATGCTGGACACAAATGGACACAGTGGTGATAATGCAGGGATGTTTTTGTTCTTGCAGGGCTTGCATGGAGCCAAGGCATTTTCTGCTTTTCATACTGACCCACTCGCGAGAGGACTGGGGCTGCATGGGAGGTTGGGAGGAGACACAGCCAGGAGTGCTGAACCTAAATGACCAAAGGGATATTCCAGACTGTATGACATCATGCACTGTATGTATAGCTGGGGGGTAAAAGGAAGAAGTAGGACAGTTTTGGAATGACGGTATTTGTCTTCCCAAGTAACTGCTATGTGTGACGGGGCCCTGCTCTCCTGGAGATGGCTGAACACTTGTCTGCCCAAGGAAAGCAGTGAATTACTTGTTTTTCTTTTTTTGAATGTGTGGCTTTTGCTTTCCATATTAAACTGTTTTTATCTCAACTAGGAAGTTTTCCAGCTTTTACTCTTCCCATTCTGTCAAGATCCTGCTGGTGGGGGTTAAACCATGACATCTCTCCTTCTTGCAAGATGCCTAAAAGCCATCCAGCTCAGGAAGACCGGGAGTTTAATTGTGGCCTGGTAAAAGAAAATTAAAGAGATGTCAGCATGATAACTGTATCTGCCGAAACATGTAGGTACATTTAATGTTCAAGCTGTTTAAAGATGTGAAGTGTGTGTGGCTCACTTTATTGCTGGAGCAAACCCGGGTCACTCAAACTGAATAAATATTTGTTTTGCTCTATAGTAAGTATCTGGCTTTAAGGACTTTTTGTCCCCTTGATCCGGGGTGGGTTTTTTTTTAATCTGTCTTTTCAGCTACACTGGGTCTAACAAAGCAGTGTCCCACTGTCCATGGGATCCAGCTCTCAAAAGTTGGGTCCTCCAGATCTTCACCAAGTTGCAACAGCTGATATTGAATCTACCAGCTTTAGCCCTTTCTGAGCTCTCTGTGAAGACCCAACTAAATGTCTCATCCTGGGCTTTAATGAGGTACTCAGCTCTTGATGAAAGCAGTACCCTCTTGTCTTGGGGTGACTTTATAATGTGTATCCCCTATCACTACCCTATGCCCACCAATCTTTTCTGTGTCTTTAAACTGAGCCTGAGAAGGACAGAAAACAAAAAACGTTTCAAAGCAGTTGTTTCAAGGACACGGAGATACGCTCCTCTGTTTCTGCGGTACCCTTGGTTTTTTTTTCAGCTCTTTTTCTCCCAGCGAGAGACGGAGGGTTGAATTTCGGTTTCCTAGGATTTTTGGGGTTTTTTGTTCTTTTCTTCTCTTCTGGACTGTTTCAACAACATCTGAACACATCAGGAGAGTTTTCCTGGAGGCCCGGGGGGGGTGGCCCCTCGCCGACCAGCTCCGAGGAGGAGAGAGACCGCACCTACAGAGGATCTCTGAAATCTTCTCAGGTTTTCTCTCCACAGAGAGAGGGATCTCATTATTTAGCATTATTATTCCCCACCTGTGTGTTTGTTAAATAAATAGCTTGTTATCTCTTTCACTTTACTTTGAGGAAAATTTTTCCCGAACCTGGAGGGGAGGGGTGGTTGTGACCTGACTTCTATCAGAGGGTATTCTCCTCCAAATTTGTCCAAACTAGGACACCTCTGTACAAGAAATAAGCACTAATTTTTTTGTGGAGAAGACCCTGAGATGGTAGGAGCAGATGACTGTCACGTACAGTGGTGATGATGCTGATGCATTTGGCAGAAGACAGGCCAGGAGGTGGGATAACTTGAAGGATCATGGGTTTATTACATTTTACACTTTGATTAGTATACAGATGAAAAGTGCTATTCCCTGCAATTTGGCTTCCTGTTGTCACCCTTTCTTGATGTATTTTCTTTAGCATTGCCTTTGTGTCTCTTCAATATCAGGAGTGCAACTTGCTCCCACGGTCAATATGATCTCCAGAGGCACTGACAGTCTGCTTCGCTTCGGAAGGATTTATGATCCTCTGCTGCCAACCCTGCAAAACTCTCTTTGGGCTGCAAGTTGGAGTGGCCCAGGTGACCTCCAGCATCCTTTACAGCCCAAAGTACTCCATGAATTTATGAATAAGACATTTAGCTCCCAACCAAGCAGGTGAGAGATGGATACACACTTGAGTGGCTGAAAGGCCATAGACTCTCTCAGGAAAGTGTGATGGATGATTTAATGAATCATTATGAGTGTGTGGGCTCTGTCTTCCAGTGGGTGAGATCTGTTTCACTCCAGCTTTGTCTCACATTATAAAGCAGGAAAAAAGTACTCTTCTGGAACTTTTTATTTATATTTCACAATAAAAGCTCTGACAGCTGGAATAAAGCCGTTCATGGATTTATTCTTTTAAAAAGTACAGACTCAAACTCACAGACAAGTAGAAACTGTGGTAAAAGAAATAGAAGATTTGGACTTACGAGGAAAATAAGTGATAAATCACAGTGAAGTGGGAAGATGGTGGGCAGGTGGCATGGCTTTGAGCATCAAGGCTGACAGCCATTTCCCTCTGTCTGCTTTCTGCCTCAGCTGAGCACAGTTCAAATTGAGTAGGAGGAAAGGCCATAATGACACCATCATGTTTAGAGAGCAAGAAGCAAGGGTGGTCTCCCACTAACTGTAATTTTTCAGGATTCAGAGGACTAGAAAGTGCTCATGACAAGTTGTTATACCTGGGCAAGTAATTTCTAAAGGCTGATAGAGCACTTGCCTCTGTTTCTGGTGCCAAAGGAGGGTTGAAGTGCTCATGAGATGTGGCTTCAAGCAAGACATCATTTGCTTGTGCTTTCAGAGCCTGGCTCTTTGTGTCCATCCGTCTTTCTTTCCCACAAATCACTGTGAGCTTTGGCTTGGCCATGGAGAGGAGATGGTCACAGAGGCCTTTCAGATACCAAAGAAAGTCTGAAGAAGGAAAAATGTTGTTACTGATCATATGTGCTGGAAATGCAAGGGGGAAGGAACTGAATCATGGAGGAAGAAGTGGTATGTGCTGTGTGTGTTTTAAAGTAGTTCTCCAATAAGAGAAAAGAAAGCAGAAGGTTAAGAATCAGGCATAAGGCTTGTGAGCTCTCTTCTCTCTTGACTTACTGTTAAGTGTCAGACCGTAATAATATGGATATTAGGGTGTTATACAATGGGCAAAATTTAATTGTGGCATAGGCAATGAAGATAAACGAGGGCAAGAAGGAAAATGTCACCTGAAGATCAACTCCCTTGCTATTAGTGGTATTATACATCTTTCCAGATTCTCTTTTTAACTCTTCAATACTGAAAATGTTTGATTTTTTTCACTTACTGAAAGTTAAACTTCCTACATAATTCTAACATGTTAAAGATACAAAACTTTATCAAAGATGTTCTAAGAGAAGCCTTTTTTCTATATAATTTGTTGTTTCAAGATTTATTCACATTAGTTTCAGCAGAATGCTGTGACGCAACAGTTAAATTGTAGCAAATAACTATGTCACGAAACTGCTCAAAAGATTGTCAGTCTTTCTCTCAGCCCCGACTCTTGCGTGTCAGAAAATCCCTCTGTCCTTGACTCACTTTCTGCTAGGAGTTTCCCCAGCCATGTCCTCTGGGAATGGTGCCAGCATAGCTGGAGGGCAGCTGGGATGGCACACGTCCTGGAGCGCAGCAGAGGTGGTGTGCTGGCTGATCTCCACAGGCGATGCCCTTCTAACATTTTTATCATCGCACACTTACACTAAGCCACTGTAATAAAAGCGTGGCAAGGTTCCCACCAGCCTGTCTGCAGATGAACGATCTGATTACTGTAAGAAAGTTCATTAGATTGTTAGTCCCCCCAGCAAAAGGCTGTCTGAGTGAGTAGTTAAAGGAGATTGCAAACCTCGCAGCGCTCAGGCAGGCGAAGCCTATGCTACTGTCCTGACATCGTGCATTGCAGGGTCTTGATGATTCCCAAACCCCATCCGGCATCACAGCCTCATAAAGCAGCTCGTCTCATTCTTGCTTGGTGATTTAAGACAGAATTCAGAGGTGAATGTCTCAGCTCCAGGCAAGGCAAGGCAGTGACTCAGCAAGGGGACCAGACTACCTCCACTGCAGTTCATTATGTGGCTGGGAATCCAGAACAACGGAGAAGATTATTTCATCAAATGGCTATCAGGGTTTTGCTTGTTCATAGTCTATTTCTGTGCTGAATGCTAAAAGCATTGGGGTTTTTTTTTGTTTAATTATTAAACTCTTGAAAAAGATGCAGCTTCTCCTAAGCCAGTGCAGGGTGCCTGAAAAAATGAGATGGCTTTGAGGAATGAAAAGCCGAATGCAGTGAAGATGAATGTTCGTAACAGATTATTTCACTAAACATAACAGGGCCCTTACATGCACCAAAGCTAGGCTTGATTCATTAACTTTCATTGTTATTGATGAAAGACTTTAATTTTTTCCAAATCTCACACACACTTATTAATTCTTAAATCAAATATACATTACAACTGAAAATGCATGTTCTGAGACTAATTAAACTAAAGTACAGTGTGTATTTCTCATTCTAACAAACAAATACAGCAAGACCTTTGTGAATACTTTTCCTTGTAGGAGTCTGTGTTTCACTGTTGGTCTACTGTAATGAATATTTTGACACTGCTTTTTCAGATGCTTGGGTGTAATTACTTGCTTGCCTCTGGATAAACATGGTTTATTTTTAAAATGTTTTCTGCTTGACGTTTTTGGTTTTTTCTTTAAGAAGAAGAAGAATCTGAGAACTGTAAAACAGCTATTTCTTCTGCATTTAGACTTTCCATCTTTCTCTTTGGAAAATTTGAGAAAAATGAAGGAGAGAAGATTCACTTAAAAATCAAATTTGAAACCAATGAGCCCAATGGATTTTCCTAAGCATTTTTTCCTTATTTTTTAATGAAAACTTTACATTTTTAATGTTCTTTTAGTAAAATTAACCATATTGATCCACTCTTAGAAATCAGATGTCCTCCAAGATAAGGGGTATTGATAAAAAACCCTTTTCCCCCCAAGTCCTTTACTAAAATATGGACATCATAGATATTCAAAATATTAACCACAAAATACTTTTTCTATCTCATACAGCATTCTCAAACCCAGAAATGCTATGCTGTCATAAGAAAGTTCCTAATTAATGCTGATGTTACATTCAGGTTTGATTGCAAATTGCACATTCTGATGATATTTCCGGATCCATTTCGATGACTCAAGAGGTCTGGATAAGATTTGAAAGAAACAGGTGGTCTTCTAAGTGCTTCTTTTGTTCATCTCATTATTACTTAAAAATCACTTTATATGGAGTAGATTGAATTGGCCAAATGTCCAGATACATTTCATTGCTGTTGTTGTCGGTATTGTTATTATTAACATTATTAACATTATTAATAATAAAAATAATAATATGGGAAGTATCAACAGTAATAAAGGCAATTATACAAATATTATGGCTGGTTCTGCTGTCTCCTCCTGACTGTCTTTCTGCTAGAAAACTTGGCTTGAAATAAAAACCCCTGAGATATCAAACTTAGATGAAATAGTTATAGAAACAAGGTAAATGGCTTATCACAGCAAAGTAAAGCAATGCAAATTTATATGGTAAATTTTTAATGAATGGAATTTTTAAATAAAGATTTTTTTCCTCCTAGACAATATTCTTTGGAACAGAACTTTAAACCAACTGACTGAAAATGTAGATTTACTTCTGGAAAAATACCTTTTGCTGAAAGCTAATAATTTTTTGCATGAACAGGTTGAATTTTTCAAAAATTCTCTCCAGGAACTTAAAGAAGTTGACCATTCATAAAAAGTTAAGCCTTTTGTTTAAAATAACAGGCCATTTTATACCTTCAGATCTATGATTTCATAGTGCAAGACATAAATCAAAGTTGGAATTAATTTTTTTATGAAATTAATGATCAGATTTCCATCCAGCTCTACTTTGGGACTTGCAATACAACTACTTATACTAGGAATCACACTTAATAATCTATACAGAGAAAATCCAACCATGTACCTGCAAGCATTTTGTACAATCAAGGGGAAATGTTGCTGATTTGTGAATCAAGGGGCTTTTATATATACTTAAAATTAGGCAACAGCCTAAGTATAAAGTTTCATAAACGCATATTTGATGACTTGTTCATGAATTGTTCAGCTGCCGTTTATAATCAACATCAGACATTTAAGAAACTAACTGACACAGTGTTTTCTTTTATACCAGATTTGCTCTTTTTGATATGTTCCCAAGAGAAACATCAAGGAACTTTCATAAAGACTAACATTTAACACCATTCGTTGCAAAGGATATGTTAATTAAAATTCTTTTTAGACAGAATCTATCTCCAAATGGTACAAATTTTAAGGACAACTACCATCAGTGGAGCAAATCCTGTTGGTCTCCATTTAATAAATATTCACTACTGAAGTGATTTGGTATCCTTGACAATTTCCAGTTATATAAACAAGTCCTACAGAAATATTAATCATGCTCAAGTTGGTGTAAAATATGCCTGTGCTTTTGAATTTCTTTAGTGATTAAAACATAGGTCCAGACTTAGAATCTTTACTCAACAGTAATTGCAAAACAGTGCTGTAACTTGTTAAATTACCAGAATTAACCAAGCCCACAGAGAGGAATCACACTACTTTTCAGAGTTTACTCATTCCAAGGAAAGTTCCAAGCAATTATATTGCTTGTAGCAACACAGATGTAGAAGACCAAAAAAGTATTTGCTGAATCCTCCTTATAAATGATGACAATGCATCCATGCAGGATATTGCCCGCATGCTGACAGCTCTTTGTGACTCAAAGCCATTGAAGTCAATGGTGCAGTTTTTCAATTATTACAATTTCTGTAGAAAGTGGAGGAGCTTTGCAGTATATATAACATCCTATTTCTTTCTCAAGCATTCCATATCTATCTGAGATCACAAAAAATCAGGATTGGAGGCTATTCTTGTCTTGACAACTCAGGTGCTTTACAATGCACTCTCTGAAGACATACAAGGTCTGTAAAAAGGATTGTACTAACCCTTGCCTGCTGGCTATGAACCAGCCAGACTGACAGATCACCTGCAGACATGTTTGCAAATGTTCACTTTTTTTCCAATTATGAGAAATAAAGCTTACATAAGTATAGTGAGAAAGTGCTTTATTACTGTTCTTGTACTGAGATTCACATATACAGCTGAAATTTGGCAAAAAAAAAGGAGAAAACAAAAGCAAAACCAAAAATAAGTAGGTCTGGCGTGTGTTTCAAGCTATGACTTTGTTCAGAATGAAGAGGATAGCTGAAGTGCAGAGCAACATTAGTAGGGTAGAGAAGAGTGGCAGTCAAGTAGAGGGAGAGTACACTTTTCTTCAGGATTAGCTGCTGCAGGTATAGTTCCACTATGGGACTACTGTGAGAAGGATCTGTGTTCTGTGAATAAAAATCCCCAGCGGCTTTAATTGGCTCTTACAGGAGAGAGTTCTTACAGGTAGTCAGAGGCACTGTACAAAGAGGGAAGGAGTGTTTCCACAACAAAAACACTGTGGTCCAAGGATGTAACAATGAATTTTCCTCCAGTTCAAAAAAACCCCATGTACTAGAAATCTGCTGAGATAATGGAAGGACTTTTCACACTGCCCTAAGAAGGAGAAACCCAGTCAGGAAGACCTTACCTCTCTTAATCTTGGTGTTCTCATTACGTACCATAAAAAGAAATTTAAAAGGCCATGGCTCTCACTCTGAATCACCATCTGCAGAGTAATTGCATCTCCCAGATTTGATTCCAGGTGGGTGGACTGGAGTTCATTCAATTCATCAGTTCTTGGGGAACTTTATAGAGAAGGAGTTCATTCTCCATCTGAATGTGGATGGTAGGATCAGAACAAATGCAAAGTTTATCACTGTGTTTTATATTAATACTTGTAATTAATGAGCAGAATAAGCATGCACAAATGCCTCTGTAGATGTACACATAATGCATAAGTGAATTAAAGAACATAAATTATCTTCAGTTTGCCTTTTTCCTCTCATCTGGAATACCTGACTATCTCTAATAATAATAAATGAAAATGCTCTGAACACTACATGGTATAAGAATCAGTAGTGATGTATTCTAATTCTCTTCTGCCAGCTAAAAACCTAATTTTAAACCTACTTGACTCTTTGAAGTAACTGCAATTACGTCCATTTGGGCCAAGACCAAATTTAACCCCTGAAATTCAATAAACTCTGTTGGCACAAGAAACTCACTCCCAGAATCCTATGAATCTTGAGGCATCCATTTCTCAACTTAGACTTAGATCAAAGTGTTTGACTGCAATTCAGTCCACAGGACTAATCCCATTTACCTCATTTATATGAAGGTCTTCCTTTGTTTTGAGTAATGTCAAATCTAATAGATCAGATGGTGGATATTGTGTTGCAATTCTGATACCTGGACTGCAACAGGATTAAACATCCTGAGGCACAAGAGGAAGGATATCAATCAGTGACAGGGTAGTCAGAGTCAGGGGACAGACCATTCTCATGTCAGATAGCCAATGAATTCCACAAAGTCGTGTCCATCTTCTAGATCTTTTCAGAGACCACAGGAATGATAATCTTAGTGCTTTTCAACCCAGGAGAAAAAATAGCTCCCAAGTATTTCCACCCATCCTTTCTGCCACAGCTTAGGGAGCAGATTCTCAGTCAGTATAGGTTCAAAATGTCTACTAGCACTGAAGCTGGACCCATCATGGGAAGCTGAGAACGGTCTCCAATGCTCATCTGTGATTCCACTTTATCTTTCTCTTTTCACTTTATAACAGGGTTTACCTTTTTATTTCTCGGCCTCTGATCAAACACTAGCTAATTACCAAAGAAGCACAGAATTTGCGTGATTAGCAGATACCATCTCATGAGAGAGCAAAAAGCTGCATTTTGAAAAGATAAGACAGTAAAGATATTTCAACAGGAAGTCAAACAGCAGGATTCCAACAGGGAGTGCTAAAAGACTCCCAGATCATCACACTGGAATGTGTCTTTGGCTTCATGAGAAGTGATAACTTCATCTTGGAGGATATGATCAGCTCTGTCTAATTGAACACAGGAGACACCTGATCGCAGTTACCAGTCTTATCAAAAGGAACAAGCGCATCTCTAGAGCAATGCAGGAGTGTGAGACATGAAGCATTTCACACGCGATTTTGTGTTCTTTCCCGTCCTTTATCTCCCTTTTCTGAAGACGTCATCAAGAGAAAGCATGTTGGAACTGCACATGTGAAATGCCAGCTTTGCCTTTCAAAACTACTTCCAGGATCTCAGCTGCTTCCAAGGACTACTACGCTCATATGAGGAACTGACCTTGTCTTCAGACGTCTGGTTTCTGGCATGCAAAGAGAAAAATTAGAAAGAGAAAACTAGATTTCTACCTACTTTTTTTCCTTCTTGACCTCTAATTTCAGGGATGGATAATTTCTTTTTTTTTAATAAGAGCAATAACTGTAAATAAGTATCAAGCCCAAGTATATGGCTCTCACAGACTGCAGGACCAGAAGGTTTTACGGTTCCCACCAGCTGCCCCAGGACACCCGATTTTTCTGCGAGGGTGTTCTGTTAACAGCAGCCCAAGAGGTACCAACAGTTCTCCTTTCCATCTACCACTTTTTGAAAAATATGTCAGATTTTGTTAAGGCATTTAAAGCTGTGCAGGCTTTGTGTTGCAGCCCATTGAAACATTTCCACTGACTTCTTCATTCGCAGGAACTCCACCAGTACCCTCTGTTCTGAACTGCAGTGGCCAGCTTCAGTGTGGCCTTGTACCCTTTTATTCCCAGTCAAGTGTTTGCATACCAGACTGATGTCTTCACTTCCAGTTTTGCCCCCTCCACTTGCATAGCCTTGTCCGGCTGACCTGCGGAGTGGCCAGCTTTCCTAGAGGCCAGGTACAACAGTGCCAATCAGTTCCCAAGTCAGGAATGCAGCTCATCTCGAGTCAGTTCAGAGAACTAGAGCAACACCACACACTGCATTTCTTTAGGAAAGGACCTGGTATCTGGGAAGAAGGAAGCCTGTGAGACTTTCCCATGTGAACTATCTTAGAGACCCCATGTGAACCTGCACATCCCAGCAACCAGTGAGACTGATTTACAAAATGTCAGTGCTACACCAAGGGCACCACTAGTGCAACATAGTTCAGATTTCAGGCTGCTTTCAGATGCTTGAACCCTTTTCTGTCTGCATTTGATGATGTTTTGACTGGGCACAAATCAAGGCAAGCCACCAAATGCATGACTCCGTGTAAACAACACTGTAGAGTTTTCTTGATCAGCGGTCTTCCCTTGGTAGGTCTGAGCTTTAACATTCACTGCCCTCCTCAGCTGTGGAGCAAATCAGTGCATCTGCTGAGGGGCAATTCCTCTGGAAAGGACAGGTATAATTTAGAGCAGCTGGTTCCGTAAGCAATTACCCTGCTTGAAAGAAAATCATAGTAAAACACAATTTATGTATGCTGTAATAAAGATAAGGATTTCTCAAACACACATAATTTCTAACACTATATGCTGGCTAATCACTGTTATAGAAACATAAGATTCCTTCTCTGGCTCCAGAGAGCAGTTTAATCAAATGTGCTAAAATATAAAGAAAATATTTTTTGCAAAAAATACAAAAATTATTATCATGGCATTAGTGCCACTGTTTATCATCAAGGCTGATTAAGAGGTGTTTTGTGGTGTACTTCTTCACTGGCAAGAGTGTCTCTGTGTTTCAGTTCAGAGGAGATGTGAAAGTGCTATTCCTGAACATAATCAGGAATCGATTCTCCCTGACACCACCAAGCAATTACAGCACCATTAAGTTCCATTAAGGTGGAGACACTGCCAAATATAGACTCAGCAATTAAAATACTAAATGAAAGTGTGTGATCCCCATACTTTCCTATCTTTTGCGTGTCAAAAGAAGACTTGTCAAACCAAATCAGAGCTGAGAATTTTGACTGAAACTTGTACGAATCAGAAGTTCACAAACTTACCTACATTGTAGGAAAGATATAAGCCCTGAACTAAATGAAAAAGTCACAGTGATCTGCATTGTCCTTCACTTGAAAAGATTTCTGGAAATCACCTATTAATTTATTTTCATATCATCCACAGTTATTTTTAGGTTATACAGCTAGTAAAAGATGTACCATTTAACTTCACTTTCATTTTCACATGTTGAAACTGTTCAAAGAATGGTTTTCCCTGAGGGAGAAAAAGCCCCCAGGTAATCAGTGATCAGTGTAATATAATTCAGTCTGGGAAATACAATAACTAGCAGGAAAAGTGTCTGAAAGCAATTTAGGAAACATCTAAAATCTTGGGGGGCATTGTACGGTCAGATTCTGAAGTTAATGGATAGATCCTTAAACCCTAACAAATTATATCTGAAACTTACTTCTGTCTGCTGGTGTCTTTTGTTAGACAACCGTGTTTCTGCTCCATACAGAGTGCATTCAGAAATGTAGCACATCACGGCACAAATGGTGCCACGTGACCTCTTCCATCCTAGTACAGTCGGTGCTGGATGCCTACTTACACCCATGCCATGCTATTACAATGCATCAGCCAGCTGGTTCCCAGTGCACTGGAATACTCCCTCAGAAGCTGCTTGGAACAGCAAAAACCCAGCTTTATTATCTTCAGACCACAAATGCAAGCAGTACATGATGTATGATTGCCTTCTCCCAGAGCTCCATCTGATTTTCATATTGAAAATAAAGCACTTCCATGATTTGATCTCCCAAGTGCAAGGGGAGCAGTTTTCAATTCAAGCTGACCACATCAGTGCCCTCCATACCCTGGGATGGGAAAAGACCTTGCTCTTGACCACCCTTGAGGGCTACCTGGGTCTCAAAAGAGAAGGGGGCTTCATCAGAGGGAGTCCTTGCACCACCCCATCATGGGCAGTATCAAGTGCTGCTTTTCTCAAAACCACCCACCACTATGGGGTCCTTCGCCTTTACCCAGATGGGGTGAAGGTAGGCTCACCGTGGGCTCTCCATACTTTAGATTGGCACTGAAGGCTGAAAAAACTCTAAGTTTTCTTTTGTGCTCTCTGTGCTTCCCCTGCTTCAATTTTTTTAAACTTTTTTCTTGTAATTGTTTTGTTCTGTTTCTGCTGCAGCAAATAGATATTTCTGGACTGCAGCTCTGGGAGAGATTCAACCCAGCAGGTTAGTATTAGCTAATATCATTGGCTACATCTCAAAGGAGGAAAAGTAGAGTTACTGCTACCAGGGGGAGAGCCTGAATCTTCCTGTTCACTTTAATTTGACTTCAAGAGAAGCCAAACTACTTCCTGCAGCCTGCACCAGGCAACCATATATCCTTGGTTTATATGCACATTTCTATGTGTTCCAGCATTATCAGAACCCAGGGGCAAGGGGAAGGGAAGACATCTGTGCTTACTTGAGAAAATGATCTAGAACCCCTCCTCTCTTGAGCATCTGGAAAGGCTATTTTGAAATTTTTCCACACGCTTGCTGAAGAGTGCCCAAATGCCTGAACTCCCACAAGTCACAGTTTATAAGGATTAAGACACAACTGCTTTTTCCCATGCTGCCACTGTCAGGGGATGGCACAGGCAGCAGCAGGTTAATGGTGTCAGGAATAGGCACTGAGTGCACCTGGGATAAAGCAGAAGATCCATTGGTGGTGTGGCAACAGAGGATAGTAAGGATGGTTTGATTTTAACAGGCAAATGCAGCCTGGCTAATGGCCCCTTCCTAATGAAAGTGCTCTGCTTTTGAGCCAAATCACTAATCTCAGTCCATTACTCTTATCAGTCTGTAGATGCTGGAAACAATAGAGTTCTTTTTACTTTGTATTAAGAATGACAACAGTACCATGGAAATGACCTGGTAAATGGCCTGTTCAGCCAGTAATTTTATTTCAAGCACTGAAAAAGAAAAATGGCACCAGAAAATTCTCAGATACTGAAATATTTTCTGTGACACACTAAAAAATGTATATGACTTGCATTAATGGAATTAAACTTAGACAAGATAAACATTCAAATTATCCTTGAATTACAACTCCCTTCAAGAGCACTACACTCTCTGGATGCCAAGGATCTTTCAAGCTTAGATGCAGTACAGTTAAAAGAGCCTTTCCTACCTGAGCTGTGCTGCCTTTTTTCTTCACTGTACTTCAGGACTGAAAGATTTAAAATAGACTGAAACAACCACAAACCCCATGCTGAGGACAGTCTTTTGTAATTCTCTCATTCCTCCCTCATCTCTCCTAATCCTGATAGGCATGATACCTTGACTCCTTGTAGTGCAATTGCCCTATTACATCATTCTGAATTTACCAAACATATTGCCCTGCTAAACAAAGAGGTAGGATCTGCGTATGTTGCTGTGGAAATAAAAAGGGGGTAACCACAAATTTATTAATATATTTGAATGGTTCCAGCAGGTTTATAATGAGAAAAAAAGAGAATAAAATGAAAAGCATACAAGGATGAAATGTTATGGTTTAAAACTCATAGAAACAAGCTTAAATGCACTGGGTATAAAAATATTAATAATCGCTTGACTATATCTAGTTTGAAACTAGGGATGCTAAATCTTAATTTCAAGGTTTGAATCAATGCGACATTTAAGTATTCATATTTAAATATTGAAAACATTTCTTAATCCATTCGTTACATGGATATAATCTGAGAATATGGATTTCACCATGAATTTAATGGCTTTACTAAGATGTCAACAGAATACCTTAATTTCAGAGAATCTTTATTTCCATACTCAGTTGTGAAGATCAATCTGCCCAGCAAGCAATTTATGCAAATTGACTTTAATGAGAACTCTTCTCTGCTTTACTAAAAGCATAGAATCAGATTCTTTATATCCTATAGTGCTGACTGTTAGACTTCTTGTAGTTCTTGTGTGGTTTTAATTAAAATTAAAATTAAAATTAAAACATCTATTTAGGACACCCACTTCCCTGTTTGAAAAGCTGATTTCTTGTTTCTGAGTGTAATGCAAATAATTTTGGGAGAGGGAAATGAATAGTGTTTATATTCAATAACAGATTGTGTGCATCTGGCTGTCCACCAGTGATAATTGAAATTCAGAAGAAATTAAGTTCTCAGACTCCCATTCTAATCACATCCTCTCATTGAATTATGAGATGATTACATATTTCACTTGAAGGAAGAGTAGTAAATATGGGAATTTGGGATCAGGGACTAGGAAAAAGTATAATAAAAACTGTAGGAGATATCAGTAGTAGTTTTATCATATGATGAGGTTCTTTCCTCTTCATCTGTTGTGTAATAAAGACATTTAAAAATTGAGTGACTCCTGTGTAGTTTTACAAATACTCTGAAATTTGATGTTTAGCTGATCTCACAGGCCTCTGAAATATTATCCTTAACATGGGTGTAATTTTTCTGCTGATGTAAGGATCAAAGCATGAGGAGAGGATCATAGAATCATTTAGGTTGGAAAAAACCCTAAAGATCATCAGGTTCAACCATAAACCTAACACTGTCACAGATACCAAGAAAACCTCTATCCTAGAGACCAGCAGATGGTGGGCAGAGAATCTGCAAGAAAATGGGCAGAACCTTGTGTCCCATTGTTGCCTGGAATAAAAACACAAAACTTTCCAAAAGGTATTCAGAGTCATAACATAAAAAGCAACACTTTAATGAAAGCTTTCAGGTGCACAAATGTAGCTCTGTGCAGACATGATACAGGACTTCTACAGTTTTTAGAAGGTTAATAAATTAGTATGTCTAGCAGGTACATCCACTAGGAGATCAGTTGCCCTTGGGTCAGCCCCTTGAAGTTGGTCCAGGGGCTTCCTTGCTGCATTTCTTGTTATCTCTCTTATGTTCTGGTGGAAAACAAGATGTCATTGTCAAAACTCCATTCTTGAAAATGAGACTAAACAGAACTTCAAGAATGTGTGAGGAAGGGTTAGTTTCTTGTTCTAAAATGTGAGAGAAAGGGCAGGAAAAGTGCTAGAAGCTGTAT
This sequence comes from Struthidea cinerea, assembly GCA_013397865.1. NCBI lineage: Eukaryota > Metazoa > Chordata > Aves > Passeriformes > Corcoracidae > Struthidea > Struthidea cinerea. Next base: position 49,309 of record VZTI01005074.1, read on the forward strand.
AACTATGTGCTAACAATCCACAAAACTATGAGTATATGAAATATATATATAAAAGCAAAAATCTTTAGGCATCACCATGACTGACAATAATTGGAATAAGAAGGACCTGCATAAAGTGTAAGGACATAGTGTGAGTTCGGTAAAACAAAAAGTCATGTAAGGCTTTTCCCGTTTTAATATTCTTGGTTGACTCTTCGAGCCTTTGGAATATACTCCTTATATTACATGTCTTAGAGGATTTTTTATTGCCCATGTCTCCTAAAGAAAAGTCTTTTATGAGCATAAGACTTGTCTGCGTGTTCTAGCACAGGAGCTGTTTTTGAAACTGCATTGCTAAGAGGGAAGGTCCTTACTTAAAAATGGTGTTACAGGAGGGCTCAAAGATACAGATAATCCTATGGCTGTGATCACAAACCAGAGGGAATACTGTTGTTTCAATGTGATATACCATTGCAAATGGCTTAAAATATATTATTTCCTGTTGTTACCTAGCAGCAGGTGAATGCAGCAGTCAACACTTTAAAATGCATCCCCCAAGCATCCCCATGCCTACAAGGCAGATGTGGGATTTCTCTCAGCTACAGGATAGGTAGTTGATGTCATTTGTCACGCAAGCTCTCTTTATAGTCAAGGCAGAAATGGGCATGTTGGGAGCCAACTCCTCCCACCCGCACAATTATCTTAGATTAGACACCATGCTTATAGATTGTTAAAGTTAGGGGAAAATTTCCCACTTCTTAAAAATGGCCTGATTTTTGAAACTCCTCTCAAGAGTGGAGACTGTAATTTACTTCAGCATCTCAACATGGGTATAGGTTTCCAGCTTTTGACCCCAATATTTAGAAATGTTGGCAAAGCCAGAATTGAATAAAACACTTCACGTCACAGGCATGAAACTTCAAAGTTTTTAAATCAAGAGTGTGATGGGGTTCCATTGGGTTGATGTAGTGAATTGACAGTACTACTGGAAAAGATTAGGCAGGGGGCTGCCTGTATTGAAAAGCCACACTGGTGGTCCTTTGCTGAGGCCTCTTGCAGGCAGTTTGAAGGCTATTCAAAACCAGAACAAGTCATTTACTCCAGTTTTAGCTACAGTGGTCGGTATGGGTTGTTGCATATTTACCACAAAAGCAGCTTCTTCGAAACAGCACCACGCTGGCTAGGCACAAGGAGTCGTGACTTGGGCATGCTCCACCATGTGGGATAAAGTTAGGTGGTGGGAAGCACACAGCCATCTTAAAATCATACGGGTCCTTACAAAACCGAGTAAAATACCAGACACCCAGGAGTCACACTACTCACTGTATATGAACTGTGCTCTTACTACTCTCACCTGAGGACTCAAAAAGCCTCTGTGCTTTCCAGTAAGAGTGCAAACAACCAGCAGCCACCAAGAAAGACTGGGATGACCTTTTATAACTCATGGTTGTCTCAGCTACTAGTGACTATTTTGCCTGTTTTTTTACCACTTTCGTTGGTAGGCCAAAAAAAATAAAAAAGAAGAAGAAAAAGTGATAATGTTCTCATATGAATCATCCTTCCCACTAAACTGTCTCCTTGAGTGGCAGTTGAGTTTGTTAGTCATCCACCGTTTCAAAATTGTGGGTGGCAATTATCCAGCATTTCCTCTAGGTGTCAAGTCACACGGATAATCCTCTGGGATGTGTCATTACACCCACTGGAACTGCTGAGGTTTTGACGTCCCCATCCTTCCAAAGCAGAGGGTATGTGTTTTCCTTCCAGGCTTCCAGGCACTGCAAAGTTTTGCTATTTTTCTCCAGATTTTACTCACAGGGGCCTGCTACTTTCACAATCTGTTACAGGCTCTGTCAAGTAAGTCCAAGCTGGTAACTTCATCAGTGGGTTTCTTCTTCAAAGCTGAGGGGAAAACACGCATCTTGAATGGAAAGTGAGCTGCTCAGCCACACATATAAACAGAAGTCAAATAACAGAAAACTAAGGCGTCAAATGCAATTCACATTCATAATTTTAGTTCATGAAAGTGGCTACTTTGATTTTAGCCTCAGCAGTCTCTCAAGCCCAGCTAGCTCAGCCTCTTTGCCTCTGCAGAGAGAAACATGAGATTGGAAGGGTCTTAGGTGGGAGCAGTGTGGATTTGGGAAGGGCACTTTACAGGGAAATGCAGCCCAGGTGGGTTGCCAGTGATAAAGCAACATGGCAGCAGCCCTTTCTGGGGAAGAGAGTGGTGTCTCCACAGGGGTCAAGGTCAGGGCCCCCTTTTGGGGTCCTGCACAACTCTGTGGGGCGTATTTTGGTCTGTATTATTGTACATGGGACTTGGTGAGCCTAGCCTCACACTTAGGGACAAAAATCAGGTACAATAGATGTCGCTGAGGTGGTCTGATTTCGTGTAATTTCATCTTCTTGCTGTTGGAGACCCCAGTGCTCCTGGGTTTGGAGGTGCTTTGCACCCACCCCTTCCTAGACTGGGCCCTGCAAACTGCCAGGGGCTATCATCAGCTCTAACCAGCAGTTGCCTTCCTGGATTATTTCACCTGATCAAATCTCACTGGGATAGTTAGGTAGTCCATACTCTTTAAAATCATCATACTTTCCACTTCTGCAAAGACATCTCAAAACACGAGCCTTAGTATGTGTATATAATTGCCACAAAGAACCAAAAATCAAGGATCTGAGCAATGTGTTCAGACTGCTATAAGCCCTCCAGGTCCCATAGGAGTCTTCCTCCCACCATGGTTGGTAGGGTTGGTATCACTTTTTCATTATATTAATGGAAATCTGCAGCAAACTCATCAGTTCTAATTTCTCTGACCGGCATATCAGAGCAGCAGGTACATATCTGTGGGGTTAGTGCTGGCATTTTCTGTCTGTAGAAAAAAGGAATTTCAATAGCTCATTATTCCTTGATAGTACTGTGCACATTAAATTCTGTAATGATACTGTGCAGCGGTTGGCCATTTTTCCTGTTGTCAACATGAGGATAATTTTTATTCCAATTCAGTCAATCCAGGTTTTAGGAGATGCACTTGAATAGACACAAAGTGAAAGACTGCCATGCAATATTATGTCAGGCTGACTACTTGAGAAGCAGTACCAAATCACTGGTACACGCTGCATGAGAGCCTGGATGAATGCCAGCCGAATGTAGCTGGACATATCTGCTAGACAAAGCTTAACATGGTTTAGATGCAAAAAATTCTGTGGTAACAATGACAAGTAACTATATGATCATTATTTTTACTTTTGTCCCCATTTCCTCGTATTTTCATCCTTTTTTCCTCTTATTTGCAAATAAATTCTTGCTAATACAACTCAGTGTAGTACTTGTCACTAGAGTGAAGTTCCCATTCATTGAGAGGCATCAAGACTGGAGGTCCTTTTCAGAATAAATCCATTAAATAAGGAAAGCCAAAAAAGAAGCAAAAAATGCCAAATGTTTTGATGAGTCATCCTCTGTCTGATTTTGAATTAAATTTTGGTCATGTGAACTGAAAACTATAATTCAATAACTACTATTATTTTGAGAGATTATTTTTATTGTAAAAATAGAAGGAGGAATCAAAAGAAAAAGTAGAACTCAAAAACTACCAAACTCAAAAGAGGACTGGTATAATAAAGAATAGAGAGTTGAAGCAAACAAGACATAGGAAACAGAAGACAAAACCGTAATATATCACAAGAAAGAGTGTATTGACATTCATATTGACTTCAGAGGGCTAAGAAAGAATCTCAGCTCAGCAATCACTGGGTTACTCACTCTCTTGATACCGTTAAGCGTGCTCTGATTTCCAGAGGTGGGTGGTTTCACCCACCATGCTTAGTTAACTTGTGTGACCCCCAGCCACAGGAGGTTCTGGATACTAAATGTTGGCTGGTGCTGAAGTGGCAACCAGAGAAGTTAGCTGAAGAGAAATCTGGGGACTTCTCTTAAATACAAAACAGGAAGTTACTGAGCAGCCAGCTGTTGGAAATTGGTATTCTGGGAAAGCAGATACACTTCAGTGTACAGTAGAAGTATTGCAAAACTGTTATGCCCTTGTATTGCTCTCTGCACATCCTTTTTGGCTGATGTTCAACTCTGGATTAACTAAACCTTCACTCTATTATCACAGTTGCTCTTTCTGTTCAAATTTCATAGAATCATGTTATCAGAGAATCATAAAATATGCTGAGCTGGAAGGGACCCACAAGGACCATGAAGTCCAACTCCTGGCCTTGGGCAGGTCCAAGAGTCACATCAAGTGCCCGAGAGCATTGTCCAGATGCTTCTTGAACTCTGTCAGACTTGGTGCTGTGACCGCTTCCCTGGGGAGCCTGTGCCAGGTGAAGCCTGACCCTTTGGTGAAGAACCTTTTCCTGATAACCAGCCTAAACCTACCCTAACTCAGCCTCATGCCATTTCCTCGAATCGTGTCGCTGGTCACCACAGAGAAGAGGTCAGTGTCTGCCCCTCTGCTTCCCCTTGTAAGGGAATTGTAGGCTGCGATGAGGTTTTCCCTCAGACTCCTTTTGTCCAGGCTGAACAAACTAACTGACCTCAGCTGCTCCTCCTAAGGCTTCCCCTCCACATTTGGCAAAGTTTGGACAACATGCTGTGTACCTAGAGGAAATGAAGATTGAGATTTCTTGGATTTTCTTGCTATTCCAGATCGTTGCAAACTTTATTAATGTCATCCTAGGAAGTTTAAGTCAAAGCAGTGCTGGCCACAGAAGATTTCTCAGAACTATGTCTAGTGGAGTTTTGAGTATCTCCAAATACTCAAGGATGGAGATCTTCACCCAATCTTATTACAGGGAAAAAGGAGGGAGTTTAGCTTTAAGTGGAATTTCCAGTACTTCAGTTTGTTCCCTTTGCTTCTTGGCCTATTACTGGGCACCACGGCTCCATCTTCCTTGCACCCTCTTATTGGATATTTACACTCATTGATAAAAACCCTCTGACCCCTCTCTTCTGCAGGCTGAGCAGTCCCAGCTCTGTCAGCCTCTCCTCAAAGGAGAGATGCACCAGTCCCTTAGTCATCTTCGTGGACCTTTGCTGGGATCACTCTTGCTTGCCCATGTCTCTGCTGTGCTGGGGAGCCTCAAACTGGGTGCAGCCCTGCAGATGTGTCTCACCACATCTGCTGAGGGGAAGGATGTGGTGAGACTTCCCTCGACCTGCTGGCAATGCCCTGCCTAAGGTATGTGAAGATGCCTTTGGGTTTCTGTGCTGTAAGGGACCTGGCTTACAGTCATCTAGAAGGGGATCTGCCAAAAAAACAACACAAAAAGCGAAATAAAAAAGCTCCAATGTTTGCCCAAATGATGGGTCTTGAGGAACACTTGCAGGCTGCCAGAGAAGGAGGCCAAGTAAATGTTTTATTGCGTAATCTACACACCACTCTGATTGGAGACTATTTTGACTCTCATAATAACTTTAACTCTAGAAGTTGATTTTGTTACTGGGGAAGAGTTGGATCATGGTGAGAAACCTGTCTGAATAATGTCTCGCAATGTGGAATTCCCTGTATTTTCGTAGCTATTATCTTAGGCAAAGAACATGTTTCACTGTTAGACCAGACAAAGGAGACCCATGAAACCTCACGTTGTCACACTTGATTAACAAATAGGATACTAATGGTTGACTATCAACCTCAGGGATAAACTTTATGTTAAAAGTAGGGAAATCAAATGCAATTAATATGTTAAAAAAGACGCAGGTGTTTTAATGTGAAAATATATTTAAGATGTCTGATTTTTGGATTTTTTTATGTCTCCAGAGTAGTTCTTTGTTTTTCCTCTGAATAGGGCCCAATCCCTCTTTGGCTCTTTTTATCAGCACACATATTAAAATCTGTCCCAATGAATGCCACTGGAGAATGGGAATAGCTGTAAAATTTCTGTTTAGTAAAGACAGAAAAAGTGGAACAGTTGGCAAAAAAATTTATTTCTTTCCTCCCCTTTATTTTTTTGTTTCCATTCTCTTCTACCTCCTTTTTTTTTAAGAGGAAAAAATTGCCCTTTTACTATAAATGATAAAGAAACAAAGCAAATTTTCCAGTCTGTATGTATCATGCACACTCTGAGAGTTATGAGTATTGGATGTGTATTTCTCTTATGAAGTCGTAAGGGATTTTGCTAGTGAGAAATGACAAACTACTTCGTTAAGAGATAAAAGTGTCCTCCCTGAGACAGCCTTAGCCTCTAAAAAATCTGCTCATTTACCTAGTTTTCATTTTGCTTAAGGACAGCAGAGGTAGCATTGCACAGATAAAAGCTGAATACATTTTTCAATCGTGCAATATCTGCCTTTAAATTGGGGAACATTTGACCTTGGGTATTTCTGCCAAGATTGATTTTTCATATCAGTCCAGCTAAAATGAATTATTGCCAGAAAAGTATTAAGCATGCTCATTTTGACTTTTCTTCTCTACAGCATTTGTCTAGCATTGCATCATTAAACCATGAGTTGTTTCTGCATTTTTTACGGTGCTATTTTCTTTCTTTCCTTTTCTTCTGTTTTTTGGGTTTTTTCCCTGAAGATTTTAGGCAAAAGAGAATTTGGGATCATGTAGACTTGGACAGTTTAGAGATGAAATGCAACATTCAGAAGTAGTCTTTAGAAGTTGTTTTACAGTATCAAAATAAATTATTTTTAATGTACCTATATTTGAAAAAAATTATGTAATAACTGCACTATTGAGATTCAAAATAAAATACTGAATGTCATAAAATTAAGGATGTTAAAAATCTACTGGCTCCCTGTTGAAGATACTCTTTGTAAAGAAGTTGCCAGTCTTGAAAATATTTGAAATAGTCAAGATACCTTCAGAGTTGGAAAAATTATTATTATGAAGACATTTAAGCAAGAAGTGGGCACAGGAATCCTGAAGAGTGAATTCTCACATGGGAGTGAAGCTATTTGTTCATGCAGCAGTTTACACATATATTAAGATACAAGAAAAAAAGAAACACTTAAGCAGGTCAATAACCATTTCTTAGTTCTCTACTGCTAAGTAATCACTATGTTTTTAATCTCATTCATGTTCGTGGATATTGTTTACAGTGACTGGGGCAAGCTTAAGTCTTAAAAACCTGTTCATGATACATGTTATTAATATCACTTTAGCATTAAAAAATGGCAGGTTAAGGCCTTCTGTGCATGATAGCTGAAGAAATAATCAATCCCATTTCCTTGAAACCAAGACCAAAACATGGACATGAGGCAACCTGCAGCTACAGCTACCATTAAAGCAGTGGACAGGTTTAATTGCCATGGAAGGCACTGATATCACTGCACAGGACATCCTGATGTAATGTGTTCTTCAGGAATATGAAAAGTTCCTAATTCAGGGCAATCTCCATGAAGAAGAAAGCAACTCTGCACATATTCAGAAGGAGATCCTTCCAAACACAAACAGCAGCAGAGAAGAAAACACCAAGATGACTGAAAATGCACTGAAGAGCATAAAAGACCTACACAAGAGAAAACTGGACATATTTGCCCAGTTGTTGTGGCCATAACATCTCTGAACACAGTCCTGTGCTGGCAGAGTAGTTTGGAAAGCACAGGAGAGAATAAAGATGTCACTAATGGATGGGAAAGAGCAATATGGATTTATATCAGCAGAGATCTTGGGTCACGTTTTTTTTTCTTTTAAAATTAATTTGCCTGTTTTGTCAAACCCATTCACAAAGATGCAATCGGACATTTTGTGAGCAAACATTCCTTTGACAGAAGAGTTAACAAAACACGTTTCTCAATGATAAAATAAGCTTCAAGGGAGACAAACATCTACTATTTTGTAAACATGGGGAAGTAAACTATGGGCTTTATGGTTTTTGTGTTGCAGCTATGATGTTAATTACATCACTAAAACTAGCTAATGAATAGCTGTAAACGTTAGAGTTAATGCAGGAAAATGAAAGACCTGCTTTAGAAGCCTTCCTGGACAAATTATAAAAAGATGAATCATGTAACTCTTATTGTCATTTCATACCAGAACTTAGAGGAATGACAATAAAAAAATACAGAAATTATTTAGGCTGATGCCATTAAAAAGCCTCTGTCTGACTTCTTCGATTTTGCTATCAGGATGCTGTCCACTGTCCCAGATGAGCAGTATATCCTCACTGAGGCATCTCTCGAGGACACCACCTGGCTTTCCCCAACAGGGACATGGAGAAAATGCCTACCTGCAGCAGTTTGGCTCTGCCAGGTGGGAAAGGATGGCAGAGCTTATCTACTTTCATGGCATCACCTGTCACAAATGAGACCAGATTGTTCTCAGGAAGCTGTTATCAACATTGTAGCAGGGCGGGTCCTGCTCTCACTGTATGAAAACAGAGGAGGTCTAGAAGATCGTGCAAAAGGCAGCAGCTCCACAGCTTTGTGTGGATATTGGTTGAAATCTGAATAATCTTCTTCTGAGTATCCTTTTCTACCAGTGCCAGACATGTACACCTCATGTGCCTACACGTATTGGCATGTGCTACCTCAACAAAGACCTCAGAGTATAGTCTTTTCATAGACTGGTGAGCTACTACTTCTTTAGTTTAGTCCCTCTGCAATGCTGAACTCTTTTTAGCCCATGGATACATATCCCTGGAATTATCAAGCCACGTTCAACTTCGAAGAAATGCAAACATGGAAAAGTAAGCCCTGCAAGGTCTATTTATTTGAGAGGTTTCCAATTTGACTTAGGTGACTGAATTAAGGGCAGAACCCTTTTACCAGCTCTGGTTAGTTGGGGCATAGAGTATGAAAGAAGCCAACTTGCTTCCTTAGAATATTATGTGAGTTTTGCATCTGTGTCATCTTGGTTACAAGAAGAAACTTTAATGCAGTTAAATAAGAATTAGGAATTGCCTGCACTATGCATTTGTAAAAGCGGATATGTCAGATGTATATGGGGTGTCTCTGCAGATGTGCCTGTGCTAATGAGAAGCTCAAAGCTTGGACCCGGTTCACCAAGCTGAAGGAATATGTTTGTGAGCATGGAGATAAACAGCTAGAAAGTATATTGTTTCTTGTGCCTTCCTAGGAGAGATCAGTTTTGACACAAGTAATAGAGCAAGCTGTGTCTGTCTGCGTGCCAGAGAGAACCCATGGTCTTTCAAAAGTGGCTGGTGAGTGACTGGTCAGAAATGAGCCTAAAAAAAGTTAATTGAATCCTGTGTAATCTGACAGACAGTAACACTGAGAATGACATCAAAATAGTAAGTGTATAACCCTAAATGCCATAAACTATGCTTTATATCAACTAGAAATTGAGAAGCATTTTGTTTGATGGTCTTGGCATGGTGAGCAGTGAGAGTATTCCTTGAAAGATACAATTAAGTCTAGCCTGATAGCTAATGCTGTCAGGGAGTGGATTATTTAGAAATTAGGATTTAGAAGATAAAGTCTTCCTTTCGTTTAGCAACCAAGGCTATCATATGGGGAAGCTCAGCGTGGGAGCTCTGCCCAGCAGGTTGTCCAAATCACTGGTTCCTTGAATGTCTATCACCTCAGTAGGCACCTAAATCTCTCACGTGCACAGTGATCTGCAAATGACCCTGTGGCGCTCGTGCCATGCGGGAGGTGAGGCTGCACCCTGAGGGCAGGGGCTGCTGCTAACTACAGCTGTGTGGGGTGATCCTGCCACCGTGGGCACCGGCATTGCTGCTTCTGCCAGCCAGGAGCCGTGGCACCCCTTTGTCACTAAGGGAAAGGCTGTCCTCTCTTCTGGCCTGGGAAGGGAGACAGGTATTTTCACCAAGCAGTTCATCCCACTTTAGATGGGATGAATTACTCTTCCTTCTCCACTGATCATTCAGGCAGCCCAGACCATAGTAAAATACTAATTGCAGCTAACACTAAAGTTGTTACATGCAAACAGTAAAAATAACTTGTGCAGATATTGGAAAAATTAAACATGTTCATATCTGACAATAGCAAAAGTAAATAGATATGTTCAAGGGCTTTTTCTGAACAGCCATCCTGTACTGCTGCTTTAATCTATTCATTTAAGAGTTGCTTTGAGCAGAATACAAATTGCAGAACAATGACTCTCAAAAGAGCCAATATTCTTTAGAAAGTTTGTAAAAACCATGTCCATGTGAGACAGACTGGAAGTCAGGAAGCAGTTCTGATCAATTTATTTGTAAGCCCATACTGGCATCATCATGTTTCCTGCTCAAGGAGCAGACAAAAACTTTCCTGCACTATCCTCATGAGTTGTGAATTATGGATGTATCTCTGTGAACCCTTGAGTTTCTGTCTGAAAGTTAAATAAAGCAGAAGAATATACTTCTTTCTCTTTTCTTTAGTACTTGGATTCTCTGCACAGATTCTTCTACCTATTATTTTTACATGGCTTTTGTTTCCCTACACAGCCATGCAGACATACAGCCTTGAGGCTTTTCTGGATTTCCTCTGTGGTTTTAATACTTTAAAGAATGTGTGTATGTTCTGCCTAGATATTGATACTTCTTATTTTCTGAGTAATCAAAGGTGCTCATGCTTCATAAATGTTCATACTGCTTTTCACACGCAAATATGTATTTTCATCAGGAAAATTCTGTGTCTGTTTCAGGCACCTGATATCCCTGTACTGCCTTTCACCAAAGGTCAGTCACTGGGTCCAACTGCTTCAAATCCTATTAGACATCTTTTCAGACATACTTCAGAAATAGTATCTAGACTTCTAGACATCCACAATATGAAGCATCTCCTTGTAAAAATAACCATTCATTTTTAATGTGGGAATTGTTTCCTACAAATACAATTCCTCTGCAGAAGAGCGTTTTTGTTTCAGCACAATTATAAGCATTTTGAGAGCATCTTTTAATAACATCATGTTCTGGAATGCTGGTGATTTCCCTGGAAAATTTTTCACAGATTCCTCAGTTTTAGTTATCTTAGGGGTAAGAACATCGGCCATGCTGAAATCCATTCCCATCAGTCTGGATGCTGTTTTCAAAGGGATGAGGCTACATTATTCCTTAGAGCATCTCTGCCCTCTGTGGCCCTCCCCTCAGCAGCAGTCCTGCCCTCTGATTCTGCAAGGCTCCTGTTTTACATGCACGCTCAGGAGGCTGTGTGCCTTGAGCTCTAGTTAATGTTTAATTAAACAGAAAGGCCCAAAGTATTAATAATAAACTAACTCAATGGCAAGCAGAGGAAGAAACATCTGCCAGAAACTTTATCCCTTTGTGTCTTCTAGCAATTCCTATTGTCCCTGCTATTTTACCAGGCTATCTAGCACACTTCCCCCACACTCCTGCCATGTCTCCCAAATAGTCCTGTTACTTGATTTTATCTGCCTTCCAAAGACGCATGCCAGGGGACTGTTCCTGCCTCATGCCACTGCTCTTACGGGAGGTCACTCCATCCGGACGCTTACAGGAGCCGTTGTTCTGCACAGTCACAGGTAACCACCACCGCACATCCCCACCTCATTTTTAACATGGGCTGACATGTCTCCAGGCCCCAGTAACGTCCCCCCATGCACAGAGAAATGTTTCCACCTGACATACTCCTGCCTTCACCTTTATTTTCTCTATTCAGTACAGGGCAGCATGGCAGGCAGAAATCCCTGCCAGAGCCTGCATGTGTTTTGCACAAGACATAACCACCCCAGTCGCCAGTGACAGGCTGAGGACCAGACACCAGGTCTCCAGATTCCCAGGGCCAAAGGCCTCATACATCCTTACAGTGATGGTAGTGGTGAAGAAGAGGAGAACTTCTCTTTCTCAGTAAGGCTATGCAGGGAACATCACAGCAGCTGGACAAATGCCTGGTAGAAGGAACCCAGAATACAAACACAGAGTATGAGAGGAAGTAAAGGACAAGTAACTCACACAGATTCCCCCAACAGGCCATGGAAATGTCCATAATTAATTTTCAGCAGTATGTGTTCTCAGTCCTTTGGCCTTCTGAAATGCTTTTGAAAAAAAAACCAAACTTTTTTTGGCTTTCAAACTGCAGTATTAGATAGCCCAAAAGAATTAAAATCCCTGCTCCTGTGTAATTGTGACACCTCATTTGGGTTTGTGGGGCGCATGCATTATGCACTAGGTGTGAGCCACTCCGACTATCCACAGGGCTCTTCTGGACCCAGCTGTGCCCAGTTCACGTACAGCAGCTGCTGAGATCCAGGCCAGCTGCCAGGCTGCCCTCCCTGCCTTCTGCTCCCATACCCACTCGCCCACTCTGCCTATGCCAGGCCTCTCCATCCCTCTCCCAAGCTCTGATGCTTGGCTAAGCAGCTCCAATTCAATTTTCCATCCTTCTTCAGGGTTACTTCCCCTAGAAGAGAAGGAGGGAAGAAGAAATCTCTGCTCAAGTCCTGCCTTTGTCACTGCTTCCCTCCTGCTTCTGGAGCATGTGGCACCATCTGGTTACAGGACAGACTCTGAACTCTACTGAGTAGATAGTCAGGTCTTCACTTGCATCACACACACATCCCCCTCCCCACACTTCCAGCCAAACCTGCTTACATTATAACCCTTTAGGCATGGGCTGTTGACCAAATCTGAGGCAAAGTGGACCTAACCACACCTAGACTTCTCTAAGAAGTGTAGAAAGGAAGGGGATCTCACTGAAGCTTGTTGACCCAACAGGAGGGATCGTGACCTGATTTTACTATAATCTCTTGTAATACATGATGGAGTTTTGATTTAGATACCACACTGGCAATATTTAGATATTGTATTGGCAATAAATCTAAACATAATCATCCACATGATCACTGTGTCCTACTTCTCAAGCTTGGCCAAGAGCTTTCTTTTGATGACACTGCCACACAATGTTGCCTGTGTAGACACTTGAAGGATACCTGAGGAACTGCTGTATGTAAAATCCAGAATGCTGTCCTTTGAGAGGAATCTCTGGAGATCACCTGCTCCAACCTTCTGCCCAAAACCTTCTGCCCTTCTGCCAAATTTAAAGTTAGATCAGATTGTTCAGGGCAGTGTCCAGGCAAGGTACCTCCAAGGATGTGCCTGCTCAGATGTGTCTATGGGCACCTGTTCCAGTGCATGACCACCCTCATAGTGATTTTTTATTTTTCCTACTGCAAAAATACTTTCCTAACTAGAATTACCCTTGCTGCAATTTGAATCTTCTGCTCCTTGCTCTGTCACATGCACTTCTGGGAAGAGACTGGTACCTCTTCTGTGTCTTCTCCAAGAGGGCAGCTGAAGAGGGCAGTGAGCTGCCATCACTGACAGCTCTTAAAAAGGCTGAGAACTTCCCCACCTCTGCTTACCCTTCATGTGCTGCAGCACCCCCATCCTGGTGTCCTCCACTTGACTCCCTCCTGTGTGGCAATGTCTTTCTCTTACTGGGCAGCCCTCAACTGCACCAAGTATGGTCTCACTGGGTGGAAGAGAGAGGAAGATCCACTTTCCTGCACCCACTGACCGTGGTTTTGCCAAGACAGCCCAGCATGTAGTTGGCTTCCCCTGCTTCCAGGCACAAAGCTTCCCTGATGTCAGCTTGTCCACTGAGTTGCTGAGAGCACTCTCCATCCTCTCATCCAGATCACCAATAAATATCCCAAACCATTGCAGCCCTGGTATCTCTCCCTGAAGGATGCCACTAGTCACTAACATGTCTGCTGGACTTCTTATGTCTGAACACCATCCTTTGAGACTGGCAGTCCTACCAATTTTCCACCCAATTAATCATCCACTTATCCAGATCTTATTTCACCAGCTTAGCTTTGGTCATATTATGGAAAACTGTGTGAAAAATGTTCTAAAGGTCGAGATAAGCAACCTTATAGCCCTCATCCAGAGCCAGTAAGGCCATAAGGTTGGTCAGGGGTGATATGCCCTTGGTAAATCAATATTTGATATCCAAATTATCTTCTTGTCTGTCCTGTGCCTGGACTCACCTCTCAAGGGCCTGAGGTCAAGCTGACTGGCCTATAGACCCCTTTTAGGCCCTACTTGAAAAGGGACGTAACATTTGCCCTCTTGTTATCATCAGAACCCTTCCCTCATCATGACCTTTCAAAGCTGGTAGAGAAATGTTAGAATGACATTGATCAGCATGTTTTGGATGATCCCATGCATATCTAATTTGCTTTAGTGGTCCTTAACTTAATTACCTTCTACTGTGGGCAATGCTTCTATCCCCTAGGCTCTGCTACTCATGTATTTTCTTTTGCTACAGGTAATCAATATTATTTTAGTTGAAACTTCAGTTATTTTTTTGAAATCGTGGGGTTTATATTCAGTCCTTGATGATTTTGCACTTTTTATATCTTTTGCCCAGCCATTGCATCAACAAAAAGTGTCACGTAGCTATAATTATTAAAATACTTTGCTCCTATGCAGTGACTTGATATTTGGGGGAATTTGCATGAATTAATGGATAGATACGTCTGATAAACAAATGATCAAATTGCACCAGATGTGTGGAAAGTTTCAGCATCTTGTCTTAAAACAGCAGTCTGAGATCATCTCTGGGTCAGATATAAAGCCTCCTGGAAACTTTGAACCTTCTACGTCTTTCCATGAGTGCCTGATTAGAGAACTGTGTTACTCAAAATGTCAGGTCTTAAAAATACTCAGTGTTTACTAAATAAGAAGTGCTGGACTGCCTATGGAAATTTAAATTTTCAGTGTAGCAGATGGTAACACCAGACCAGAATTAATCCAGTTGCATCTGTAATTTCATGTGCACAACAGAGAGCACATGTTGGTCACTTTATTAGGAATTTATAAGAATATACTCCTAATATATTTTGTTTATTAGCAGTTTGTTGCTGCCAAAAGCTTGAAGAGAAAAGACTGAAACCTGATATTTCACTACAAAAGTGTTTCAGAGTAAGAAAAAGCCATGTTAATGTATTGGGCAGATAATGCTGAAAATATTGTTTAAGAGATTAGTGCTTGTAAAGGGTCTTGAGGCCCAGAATTTGAGAAGAAGCTGAAACCTTATGTGCATGCAGCCTGGACAAGATCATGCTGAATAACAGCTCCTGTGGACTTGCTAACAATATTTTCTGAATCCCTTTTAGTAGCTTGCATGTTTATTCATACGTGCAGGCAATATAATATATAAATTGGAATTTCTTCCAGAGGTTTCAAGATGCCCAAGCTCAAACTAGTGAAGACAATCTTCTTTCACCCAGAACAGTGATGAATGGTATCTTCTCTTGTCTCATTGACTTTGACATAGAGAAATGAGTGCTTTACATTTGAGCTTACCCTTTTTATAAAACTCTGGTCAGAAGAGAAGGACCTTTTATGACACTGTGTAAAAGAAAATTACTTTAGAGGAAGAGGCATCATCTGACTGCAAACCAGGGATTTTGAGGGAGAGATTTATCTTTTGTACAGTATAAGATTGAAATGAACACCTAAACTTAGACTCCTGAACTGACTTCTAATTGAAAGTGACCTGGATTCCAGACCTGCAGAATATGAACACTTTAAAAATAAATTAAAGGGAGCTGCAGGAAATGTGACCTTTCTGGTATGTGGAAGTTTCAAAATTATTTAGAAACTAAGTAATAGTTCATAACTCTTAATAACTTAATGAAGAAACCTTGTGCTCTATCTTTAAGTAACACAATTTAGAGATTTTAGCCTGAATTGCAAATGCTCTTGCTAACCCACATCCCAGAGATACTGCATTGTCTCTAGAGACAGACTCCATGTCCTGTGCAAGAGGAAATGGATGTATCACCATGCACTGGAACAGCTTTGGTTCACTGTAGGGTGAGCCTCCTTTCTAGTTTGTCAGAGGTTTTTCTGGGAAGCACCACACAGAGCTTTGTTTCACAGCTCTTCTTGCCTCCTTGGAGTGCAAACACCAAGTTTTGAAGAAAACATGCTCCTTGTGCATGAATAAAGACAGAAGAAGAAGTAGTGAGAGACACACCTTGATAATCCTCCTCAACAACAGGATTTGCAAGATTTTATCCTGAAGTTCTCCCTGATGTTTGGGAGACAGCCCCAGATGGCAACATGGCCCATCAAACTGACAGTAACCAGCACACTCCTTCTGAGGACTTGTCCAGAACCTAACACCAAGAGCTGTTCCTGCCTCGGCCTACTCTGCATGGCCCTGGGCAGGCCACTGCCATTATTGTTTGTGAAACTGGTGTATTAATACATACTTTTCACTACTTTGGGTTATCTTCTCCAGCCATTAATCTCGTTGGCTTCCTAGGATCTCAAGTTAAGGGCATCTGTGTCTCCCAAAAGAACAAAAACATATAAGGAAAAAAAACAAACAAACCAAACCCCAACCAAAAACAAAAGCAAAAAACCAAACCCACCAAAACCAAAAAATAAACAAAAAACCAAAATCCCCAAACAAAATAAAACAAAAATAAAATTGAAATAATAAATAAATAAATGAATAATTTTTTTTTTTAATTGTTCTACTGGGATGCCTTAAAAATGTTGTTTAGGAACAAAGCAACTTATCCCATCACATTGTTCAGTATGAACAAACAAAAAAATCCTTAGCTTAAAGCCAAGCCTTTATTTGCATATTCCTCCCTCACTTCCAAGAGTTTCATGTGCTTTGCATACCAGTGGGAAACAATTTTGCCCAATAAGCCTTCTTCAGGCAGCATTTTTTTAGTGGACATTAATAATGGAAAAGAAATAAACTCTGGCCTGTGCAGCTTTTTATTAAACACACATCTTAGAGCCAAAATGCCCAAACAGCCTGAAAACACATTGTGTTTGCTCGGAGTTGTGTTCAAGCGTTCAGTCCCCTGCCTTGCCATTCACGAGCAGAGCATGTTGCAGTGCCTAGCATCCTGCAGGACCTGCTCCAAAGGGCTTAAATACAATGGCCAGAAATAAAATAGGGGGGAGGTCTGAAAAACAGATACAGACAGAAGGGTGTCACTGAAGGAATGGAGTAGCTAATCAGAGAAGCACAACATGAAAAGCAGGTTAAGCAAGTTATTAAGCAGAAAAGTAGTTTATTCATCCCAATCCATGTCCTTCAATGCTGTTTAGAGATCTGCTCCTTCTGATAAAGTCTTCAGTGCACCAGGACTGAAGCTTATGAGATGCTCAGATTCACTCAAAGATGAAATAAGATAAGTGTTTCCATTTTTACATGGAAATAGTAACAGCAAACAAAATTGTTGTAACAACAGTATCTGTATATCTCAGTTTCAACAGATGTCCACAAACCCATAAAAAGATCTGATTCTATGCCAATCTTTATGGTGTATCACCACTAGGGTGTTTCAGTCTGCTGGCACTACGTTAAAATTTCCTGAATTTCAGTGTAATGGGGAGGATGCATCCTAGTCACACTGTCTTGTGGGCTGCTCCCTGTTCATTCACCTAAGGGATCTGGGGGCTCTGTCCATGCTGCCAAACTCAGCTGCAGGAATACCTGGTCACAAGCAAGGTGTCAGCCATGCAGAATCAATGGGGTCAAAACTGCAGTGGGGTCAAAGCCAGCAGAGCTAGATTTGTTCAGTCAGTGAGTGTAGAAGGCACTCTACCACAGCACGCATCGGAGTGCCCACTGCTCACTGCCCTCAGGAGTGCTTACTTGACTCCACGCGTTCTCCCTTCAGTGCATTCATGGGCTTCCAGACCTGGAAGGATACACAAAAACCGTGCTCGTACTTTTAAATAGCAAAAGTTGTTTACATTTGTAACACGGTATAGGCAGAGGATTGAGAAGTAGGCTAGGAAGGGCAAGGTGAAAATAAAACAACATGCTTTTTCACTCCTGTTTCATGTAATCACAACTCTTACACAATGATCCCAAACGTATGGGGAATTCAGAGATAAAAAACCATTTCAGCAATCTTTACTTCTAATATGCTGAGAAGCTTCTATGAGCAGCTGCATCCATGGATTTACATCTCAGTGTTGAAATAGAAGGAAAAGAACTGTGGGTGCATTTAGTCTTTGGAGGCTAATTCTTCTCTTTACTTTTTGCCTGCCTTGGTGCTTACTGGTTGTCCTTCCTTGCCTGCCACCCAAAGCTAGAACCCAAATTAAAACCCTGAGGCCTCATGTTTCTATCCTTTTCCTGCAAAATCTTTTCACCAGGACCAGCACAGTGAAAAGGAGGTCCATCACCAGGGGATTGTTCACCTTTCAAGTATATTCTCTATATTCCATTTTAGACTTGAAAGCTCAAAAGAATCACCCCCACTCACGGAACCTGGTGTTCACTGACTAAATAGAGCACAAGATTGAATCAGTCAGATGTACTATTTTTCTTGCTGTGGCAAAGATCATCAGAACTGAAACACAGCGATGAGGAAAGGAGCTGAAACCTCGTGAAGCTTGGACTGCCTGTGAGCTTGGGCTCCTGCGCTGTAAGAGAAGGATGGGAAAGGAGGGGAAATACATTTTCATGGATATGCTCAGAAGCACTTTATGGAAAACAGGCCTCTCTACAGCACTTCTGGTTAGATCACTGCAGCTAGTGCCAGGGGAAACTCACTGCAGAGCTGCTGTAGCCAGGTTCCTCTCTCCCAGTTGCCTCCCTGCTGCTGATCCTCCATAGCCTCATCTGTCTACCTGCCTTGTAGGGGACAGAATTTATTTATTCTCATCTGTGGATTTATTTTCAAATATCAATAGTTCCAAAAGGATGCTGACTGGCTGAGGGAACAGTTATGCATGTGAGTGTGCAATAACTGGAGCCCAGGCAGGGCAGAGCTGCAGGCAGCTCCCTGACATGACTACCTTGGAGAAGGAACAGCTCACCAGAGCTGCCTTTCTGGAGATAACCTGCTCTTCCTCAGTGTGTGAACAGATGTTGGAGGAGAGAAAGATACCCTAACTTTTGTCTGCTATTGCTAAGCTGTAATGAACATATCTCTCTTCTGCAGGCGATGACATTTTAGGACAACAAAAACAATTCAAACTCTGCATTGTTTCCAATCAAATACATCAAAGGGCAAACTTTCAGTACATATTTTAAGGGAAATATAAAACATCCCAGCCATAAGGAAATCAAACAAAAATATTTCTTAGTACATTGAATTCTTGAGTTTAATTTCTTATAAAAGTTTCTTTTCAGTAAATATCAGATGAGGATCCAGGCAAGAACGTATTTCAGGCTGGTGTCCTCAGAAGGGAAAAGTAATAATTGAACTCTGAAGTGGAGCAAGTGTAATCTTTGTCCTCAGTGCTACTTTATTTCTTATAAAGCTTTTGCCTCCTCTAACAGATCACAGCAGAAAGCTTTATTCACGGGTTTTAAATATGAGAACGGAATACAGTTTATTTAGAGGAAATCCTGACATCCTCTAATTTCTGTTCATCATCTACTTTGAGAGGCTTTACCTTGTGCTCTTTATTAAGTGGTGTAAGTAATTACTTTTTATTGCCAGTCTAGTGTCAGAAGGCACAAAATGTTTTGAATCAATACTGCAAAGAGCTTTTTCACCTAACAGCATCCTGGTAACAGAAACTACTTCCAATGAATTTATGAGGGGAACAGTTGGCTATGAAAATGTCCTCAGTGATTTCGTTTTTTACCACAGAGCAGTGTTCGCTGGCTCTTTTCAACCTATATGGAACAAAACATGAAAGTCTGGTATTTGGATACTCTCTTTTGATAAGCAGGCAATGTGTATCTAGCACATCTTTTTCTGCTATCACTGCCTGGGAGATTATAGATAATTAACTCCTAGGTATTACCTGTTAAACAGGATATTTTGACACAGTTCTGAAAATTTCCAAAATTTTAATGGTGCCCCATGGTGACAGCCTACAGTGCTGGTAAGCTTCAATGAAACAGAGAGCATAAATTCAATTTAACAGAAGAGCAGGAAGTGGGAGAAGGTACTTCTGTGCATCAATACCTTTGTGCTTATCTTCCTTTCTGTTCCTGCACACACCCTTGTGCAACAGAGCCCTGGACCTGGTTTGAACCTTTAATAACACCAGGATGCAAAGGAGAAGACTCAGAAATAAAGTGTGTTTGCAACAGGAGCTAGGGCAAATGAGAGGTGGCCGCAGAAGACCTTAAGAAATGTGGTTCTCTCTTATAAAAGGCTACTTTTGCATATCTTCATTTTTCTGTGTCTGGTTTACTGATGCTTTCTCAATCCCTTATAAGTTCATCCCATAGATGATCTGCTGAAGGCAAGGTGGAGTCCCAGTAAGGTTTATTAGACCAGGAGCTGGACTCGATGATCCTTGTGGGTCCTTTCCAACACAGCATATTCTGTGATTCTGCGATTCTGTGATTTTTCTTCCTTTTCTAATGTAGCTCCCAGCCCATATTAAGAAAGAGAGGGAGAAGGTGTCAGCACAGCCTTCATTATGTTCTTCATTGTTTTTCCTCCAACTTCCTCCTTGGCCACTTGTCCCCTTTCTGGTACAGTATCTGGTGATCAGCCTGTAATTCAGCCCAAAGTCAAAAGAAGACTCACTGTTCACAACTCTTGGCTTTTAAATTTTGTTCCAGAGCTCCTTTCTGAAGGGATGTCTGCAGGATGGCAGACAGTTTCATGGCTGCATCAGCCCTGAAGTGACTATCCATCCTTTGAGATGTGCAAGTGCAAATATTATTATGAATGTGCCTTAAAGTGTTTCAGTGAGAACACTGAAGAAGCACACACCTGGTAGCTGAAATTTCAGGGTTTGTTATTATTTTTCTCACTGCTGATACAAATATTTTTCAGTGAAACATAACTGAATACTGAGTGAACACTGAATTTGTATGAGCCTCAGGCAACCTTGGAAGAGCAACAACTGGTATTTCTGTTAGGTATACCCCCCAGTAACTGTGAAGAAGTGTTATTTATAGCGCTCCTTTTCTGTCCACAAAACACGCAGCTCATGGCAGACATGAGCTGCTCGCAAACCCCGCCTCTAAACCACAGCTACTTTTTACTGGAAGAGTAAAAAGTACTCACAGCTTTCAGCCACCAAAGAAGCTAGCCATGCTAACCTCTGAAAAACAAAACCATATTAAATAGCCACATAGAGATCTACTGATCTCACTAACTGGGAGAAGCCAAGTCTGTTTCAATCTTTTATAAATTGAAAGGCATTTTTGTAATGAGTCTTCTCAAAACACACTGTAATTAACAGATTTACAGACTGGGTGTGCATTTGCCACACGGTTAAGTCACAAGATGATGGAGATAAGGTAAAAATGGAATGGTGAAGAAGCGAGAAATGTAATATGACTGTGATTTCAGCACTGTAAGAAGAAATTTACAGATGACATCATGTCATGGTTTGACCCTGGCTGGATGCCAGGCACCCATGACGGCCTCTCACTCAGTCCCCTTCGCAGCCGGACAGAGGAGAGAAAATTTAACAAATGGTTCAGGAGTTGAGATAAGGACCAGGAGAAAGATCACTCATTAAATACCATCAAGGGCAAAACAGGTTCAACTTAGAGATATGAAGTGAATTTATCACTAACAAAATCAGAGCAGGATAATGAGAAATAAAATAAGCCCTTAAAAACACCTTCCCCCTACCCCTCTCTCCTTCCCAGCTCTACCTCCTACCCCAGCAGCACAAGGAGACAGGGAATGGGGATTACAGTCATTTCATCTCACCTGTGGCTTCTCCTGCTGCTCAGGGAGAGGAGTCCTTCCCCTGCTGCACCGTGGGGTCCCTCCCATGGGAGACAGTCCTCCGTGAACTTCTCCAATGTGGTTCCATCTCATGAGGAACAGCTCCTTGTGAGCTGCCGCAGTGTGAGTCCATCCCATGGGGAACAGTCCTCCCCAAACTGCTGCAGCATGGGTCACTCTTCCACAGGATGCAGTCCTTCAAGGACAGGCTGCTCCAGCCTGGGAACAGAGCCCCTCTCTCCATGGGTCTCCCATGGAGTCACAGCCTCCTGTCAGGTATCCACCTGCTCTGCCATAGGCTCCTCCTCCACGGGCTGCAGGAGCACAACACAGGATCTCTACATCCCCCATGGACCTCCATGGGCTGCAGGGTCAAATCTGCTTCACCATGGTCCTCACCACAGGCTGCAGAGGAATCTCAGCTCTGGCACCTGGATTCCTCCAACTCCTCCTCCTCCTCCTCCTCCACTGCCTTTGGTGTTTGCATGTTGTTCTCTCATGTTCTCACCTCCTCCTCTTCTCTGGCTGGAATTAAAACTGTGCCACAGCCTTTGTTTTGATTTCTTCTTAAATCTGTTCTCACAGAGGCATTACCACCATCTCTAATCAGCCCAGCCTTGGCTAGCAGCATGTCTGTCTTCGAAGCCACCAGGGATTGGCTCTCCTGGACATTGTGGAAGCTTCTAGCAGCTTCTCACAGAAGCCACCTCTGTGGCCGAGAACCAGGCCATGCAACACCAATACACATAAAAATGTATTTAAGATACTTCACTTACCCAGTTGCTCGAATTCTCAGGAGCAACAGAACCAAGAGTGTCAGAACGTAACAAGCAATCCTGGCTGCCTAATATTTCTCACCTTTTTTCCCCCAAACCCCTTTCTTCTCTAGACAATGTAAACAATTTTTCCAACCAATATCCCATCAAGACTTCCTGTGGTGTTAAATGTGTCTCATCCTGAGATTCACACTTTGATACTACCTAGGGAAGTAATGCCACTGCTACACTAAATAAAACTAGTTATTTTTAATAGTTATTATTAACAGTCATCAAAGGGGTTGACACATCTTTGACAAAACGTCAAAATTAACTGCTTCACAACAGGGAAGGTCTTAGAAATACTGAAAGTTCTTACTATCACTTAAGTATAAGCAAGATAACAGGCACTTATGACATGGAACTGTTAATACCCTTTTATGAGGATTTTCACCTATAAGAAAGAAAAAGATACAAAAATTACAGCTGAGGGAACCAATGTTTTTTAAAAAATATCTGCTCTTTCTTTTTAATGTGTAATAGCCTATATTATTTCAACTATAATGTCTCTGATATTAAGAGTTACCATCTTCCAACATATTGGGGCCCAGCAGGATTCACATGCCAGAGAACTGCACAGTAAAAGGTGATTGAGCTGTTACAAGAAATGTCCTCTGACCAAAGAAAGGAGCTCTTTCATGTTGTGGAAACTAGTTTTCTTTTTTTCTCAGGGAAAACATGTGCTTTCCTACTTGATATTAGTTAAGAAGATAATTACTACCAAAAAATTATATGGACACATCATGCACTTCCGTTTTGGGACGGGGATGGGTACATAGATTCAGTGAGCCAGCAACCACCCTTCCACAGTCTTCTGTAAAGATGATTTAGTTTGAAAACTAAGTTTTTTCTGCAAAAATCAGACTTTTTTTTTCAGTTCATCTGTGTCATCTAACATAGCGATGTTTTGGTTATGAAAGGGAATGGAACAGAAGTAGGAGAGAAAATAGGAACACCTTGAACCACTAGGGGTTAGGGGTTTTTTCTGCTAGGGTAAGCAACAGATACAGTACCATGGTGTTGCTAACAGCTGGCACAATTCAAACCATTCTCTGTGTTCTGTATACTCAGCTAGTGCCAAACAAAAAGGCATCTATTCTGCAAACAACACTGAGTGAAGTCAGCACCAGGTAACACATTCTCCTACTAGGATAAAATGGGCTGTTTTCAGAAATACACAGTATAAAGGACTCTCAAGACACCAGCAAAAATCACAATTATATTTGGGCCCCCCCTTCCATTTTCAAAACTCCTTTTTATGGATTTATACTGCAGAAATCCGATGTTCTCTGGATAATGACTGTTTTTGCAGAACATGTATACTTGTGTTCTGCCATGGGCTCTGACTGCTGCCGTGCTTTTCCTGACAGAAGAGCTTCAATTGCTTTGAAAGCCAAGCCTCTGGCCCCATCTGAACACACTCACTTCTTTACTTTTGTCTCAGCATTTCCACATCCCTAGCATAAAAAATACACAAGGACAACAGCTCCAGATAGATGATTCTAGCCCTGTGTATGTTTCTATGTACAAAATAGAGATACACATAGTTATTTATATGCATATGCAACTGGAGGTTTTTTGGGCTCCCATTTTTGAATGCTTCAGGTTCACTTGCTGTATTTCTAGTAAAATAAATTTAACACGAAAGCAAAGTACAGGTCTAAAAAAAAAACTTTTTCCTTTATTTTTTTCTGACTGATGAAAATACATATACAGAAAACAGATGTAGGTATGCATAACCAGATAATAGATATACCATATATGAGGACACGGCCATTGATGACATGCTCTCAGCATGAGCAGGAGCAGCAATATAAAGCTGTTGGGGTGGTTTTTTCAAAAGATTAGTGGTGAAAAGCAGCCTGACATATGCTCTGAGATCTTGATTGAAAGGGACAGTGCCTGGGTGCCTGGACAAAGGAATCAACCTGCCAACACTGTCATTTGCCAGGAGATTTGGGGATGTTGCAGGGGGAGTCACACTAATGGTACCCATGGGTGCAACCCATCTCACTGCTCAGAAATTACTAACAGGTCTGAGGAGAAAAATCCAATTTTTTTGGGTGCTGATCAGTTTTTTGTATCATCCAGAAAAAACTATAGTCCACTATAGGCATTCTAATCCAGTAGCCTAAAAGAGCAGGATGAAATGATTATATAATCTTCTATGGTGGTATAAGATACTATTCCTGTGATCAGTCAGAGGGAATAACAGGAAGAAAAACAGATAAGGAGGGCCCAGTTACTACCTTTGGCAATGGGCACAGCCCACCAGTCGGATGAGTTTTCCTTGTTAAGTAGAACCGTAAGAACATATTTTGCTGTTTCATCTTTTCCTATCTCTGCAAATCTGTGCTGACAACTGACCACAGATCTCATCTGATGAGAAAACCATGAGCTGTGTGATATGTGCATCTGCATGATGCTCCCTTCCTCGGGGAGGCAAAGTCCATTCATTCACACATGCCCCATTGCGGTGTCCTTATTACATGGGATTTGTGTCAGGGAGACACCTATGAGCCCAGGCAGGTCCCCGGCAAAGAGCAGAGGAGACAGGGGCTCCCAGTGGAGCAGCAGCAAGGTCAGTGCTGACACTGAGCAGAGCAAGAGTTCACCTTGCCTCACCCCTGAGCAGCATGGGGGATACACATTGCTATATTCCCCTCAGTGACACTGATTAAAAAGACATGTTGCTTGTAATCCTGGTCTGTTTACAGTTTCGTGCTAGTCCTTCAGGTCAGGGGTTGTAATTAAAAAATTAAGGAAGAATAAACCTACCACTTTCCTGAACAAAACTGTTCTTCTAAGGCTCATTAGGC
Source organism: Struthidea cinerea (assembly GCA_013397865.1). NCBI lineage: Eukaryota > Metazoa > Chordata > Aves > Passeriformes > Corcoracidae > Struthidea > Struthidea cinerea. Next base: position 74,443 of record VZTI01005074.1, read on the forward strand.
TCATTTGCACAGCAAAACATCCCCGGGGGACAATTCTGCACTTATAAAATAAACATTTTCCATGCGTGTGGTTAAGGACCCTCATAAAATATGCAGGCAAGGCATTTCTGCTCCATGTATGCCTGGCTTCTTGGCATGAAAGTACTTGGCAGTGGATTGAATGCTATGGTGGAAAGAGAAGTGAGTGAGATAATAAAAAATCTATGGATTAAAGACAGAGATTGGCAGGGAACACGACAACCCATTACTCCTCTATTAGTATGTATTTCCACTGGGAACCAGGTTCTGAGAAGGATACAGGTTGTTCTCTCCAATTTGTAAGTCAGAGGAGAGTAAATCTCAGCAGGCCGTTACTTAAAATTTCTCTTTCTTTTGACTCTCTATAGAAATCAGAATAGAAACAGTATATTATCTTTTTGAGTCTGTCCCCACAAGCACTGCCTCTTCTGCAAGTTCTGACGAACTTTCCCTGGAGCCAACATCCCTCAGTGCACATTGCATTCCTCAGTTTTGGGATGCCTTCTCCTGACCTGTTCTGTGGGCTGCATTTTGTGGGAGAACAAAAACAAGGCAGACAGGAGTCAGCCTGCTGGCATTTTAGAAAAATCAATGGCACCTGTCAACAGAACTGTCGTGGACTGACAGCAGGACTATCAGTGAGAACAGCTCACAGCTTCACCAAGTCTAAAGCGCTGCTTCTTCAGGACTGCAGGGAAGAACTCTCCTGTTTTATCATACAGCACTTCTAATTACTCATACCCCCTTTACAGATCTATGGCACACCAATTTATTAGACAATTACATTTATTATGAGATCAAATGTGATGAACCTATACTATCCTTCACAGAATTTGGTTTTTTCCTGCATTTTTGCTGTGTGAGTAATGTGAAACTGAAACAACAGGGTGATACTAAATAATAGATACACTGTATTTAGGCTGCATGAATAATTTATTTTTATGTCTTGTAAGAAGCAGCCTCCTCCCTAACTCTATAATGCATGTCCAGATTGAAGAAACAGTTTGTTCAGCCTCAAATTGAATATTTTTTTTCAATTTTAAGGTGGAATTTTCAAAATTAATTTAGATATTTTAGGAAGAAAAAAAAATCAAACAGCCGTATTTGACAATGATGAAATAAATGTTCTTTTATAGCACTTCTGCTCATACTTTAATGTACAATTTGATGTGAATTCAGGAACATGTTTAAAACTTAAATAGTTCTGAAATTGAAATTTTTACTGGCTTGTGAAGAAAACATTTTTCCAAAACATTGCTCTCACTTCAGCATTACTGTTTTCCCCTTTGTGAGCACCAGCATACCCAATATGAAAGTCCTGGCCAAACCACTATTTTATCTTATGGTACAACTTAAATTTGTTCCAAACAGTGCCAAAGACTATGTGCCCCACCACAGAGTGCTCCCTGTAAGAGGCTTCCACAGCCAGGGGAAACCATTACCTTGTACAGTAAAAGGAAATGCATTTTTGACCTTATAATCTGCACTAATTTTTATTATTAACTATAAGGGGATGTTATACCGTACACGGCAAAATATATTACCAGCATAGAGCTAGTGTCTTCCTTTATGAAAGATTAATTTTTTTGTTAATCAAAAAGTTCTAAAACAGCAGCAAGGTTGCAGAGGGGTAGTGCCACTTACAAGGATCCCAGCTGAGACATTAGCCAAAGAAGCTTTTTTTTCTCCAGTGATTGCTTCCTTAAGCAAAAAGTAAACAACTTCCTTTTTTTCTTTTTAACATAATTCAAAACACTTTGCCTACCATTTTCTACTTTTAGTTCTTTCTTTCTAGATGACACAGCATGAGAAATACCAGCTGAATTTGCAGTTTAACCTATCTGAATTTCCATTTTTGGTTAATAGAGTGCTCAATCAAAACAAACTCAAACAATCATCCTCTTCTGTCAGAAAGGATTGTTTGTGGTCTCTTTCCTATTTATTTTTATTACTTTCAAAGCTGAAACATGCATGATTATTTAGCCATATCTCCTTGCAAATGCTCGTGTAGGAGAAGCTGATACAGTGGCCTGCTCAGAATACTTTGGGCTAGGCTTTCTGCTCTGTTTTCTGCAACATCCATAGAAGATGCTTTGGAACAAGTACTTAGATCAATTCCATAAGATCTACCCCAACAGAACTCTACCATTCCAGTTGTACAGCAAATCACACAGAGAACACCAGCTAAGGATGCCAATGTAACTTAAAGCCAGACCCATTTGGACACATCATGATATAACTCTTAGTTACCTGAGCACAACACTCTTTCTGCAAACTCTGCTGCCATCAGCTCTGCTGTGCACTGCTCATGGCGGCGGCGACTGCACTTTGTGGAAAAGCCATCCATGCTTCCCGGCTTGCAGCCTGCATCCCTCCCGACATAGTGCTCCACTGGGCGTGAGACCTACCTTGGTGCTCTGCCTCAGAGAGGATGCAGGAACCCAAGCTACTGAAGCACAATGAAACAGAAGTGTCAACATGTGCATCGGCCCAAATCTTTTCGCAGCACTCTCTCCATAATGCCTGAATGTCTTGTGGGCAAAATCTGGAAACTGTTGTAGTGAGGATCCTAGAGTGGGAAAGATGCTAATATTCAAAGCTCTATTAATATATATACATATACGTATGTATATGTGTTGAAAGCATTTATGCAGTGTGTGGGTTTCTAAGTGCTTCTAAAAACTGACTCTCTGTCAGTTTTTGCTTCACAAAAGCCCTTTAAAGTCCTTTAATAAGTAATTAAAATATATTTTAGTAACTATCGAATCTTTTAGAGGAGGAGTTTGCCTTTGATCAAGCTGACACAAAATACAGCACTCCTCCATGGCAGGCATTTCACCCTCTCACTTTTACTAGTATCTGTCTCTACTGTTGTTTAGAGGAGATGGAGTTCAAGATTCCAGTTCACAAAAACAATAAAGCTGCCTGAGTAAGAAAGAGATAAAGAAGGAGGAATCAGGACTATGGGACTAAAACACACCTGCTGTAGCTGAACTAATACTGAGGAAAGCTGAACAAATTCTTTAGTTCTTCCCTGTTGTGAATATTACAGCTCTCATTTTGCATTGGCTTGTCTTTCTTTAGTTTCTCATTGCAGGATGCCTGTGATGCCAAGCAATGCCCGCACGATTTGGCACTTTCCTGGAAAAAAAAGACAAAACTATGAGAGATGAAAAATAGCTGTGTAAATGTGCTAGTTCCCTGATAGGTGCGTTGTTATGGTTGAAATAATTTCTATTCATCTAGTGCCTCAGGCTTCGCTCACATATGCATGGACTGAAATTGCCTTAACAGAGAAAAAGAAAGAGATAATGTAATATGTCATATCTACATTCTTCTAATTCTGTACAGATGCAGCTTTGCCAACCCATCAAATGGAGTCCTTCAAAATGCCTGTCTTCTAGATCGATTGAACTGCTAGAATATCACAACTCTAAAATTGCTTGATTATTAGATTCAAATAATGTTGCCAGTGCTCAGAGATCATATTCAAACCGAGGAAAAGAGCATACAGATGCTAATGCCCTGCCCTGCCTTTCTCAAGCTTTTACTGGAAGCCATCTCATTTGTTTTCCTGTGAAGGTGCAACCAATATTAGATTTGAAAAGCAAGGTGAATATTAATAATAGGCAAGGAGCAGAATACCATCCATGCAGCACCTGCTTCGTGAAGCACGCTGCTGTGGGAAGACCTCATTTTGCCTTCCTAATACTAATTGTCAGAAGTACTTTTGCTCACAGCCAGGCTTATGAGCCAAAGCCAAAGTGATGTGATGTGGGCTAAAGCTGGGGTGCCTCATGGCATCCCAGCCTCTCCTAGTCTGCCCTGGCTTGCATTGCCAAAACCCAAGTAGCTGTGTGGGCTTGCACAGCCTCAGAGATCTGTGTAATGCTGAAGAGACCCGTAAGAGGAGCCTTTAAAGAAAAATCCCATGAATAAGCCAAGTCCCAGCGGCTGAGAGCCTGGCCAAACACTCTGGAAAGGATGCACCACTGAGTAGCAAGACAAAAAAAGTGCCCTTCAGACTCATGAACTGGGGACAACCTCCCTGCATCCCAAAAAGGAGGGAGAAGAGAGTCCTACCAGCAAACCTGGTAGGCATCTCTGTCCACGGGTCTGCAGGCTCCTGCCTCCACGGGTCTTCAGGTCCCTGCGAAGAGCCTGCTCCAGCATGGGATACCTGGATACCTGCTCCAACATGGATCTCCATGGGCTGCAGGGGCACAGCTGCCTCACCATGGTCTGCACCACAGGATGCAGAGGAATCTCAGCTCCAGCACCTGGAGTACCTACCATCCAACCTATACAATTCTGTGATTCTAAAAAAAAAATAATGAAAAGTTTGCTTTTTGCCTAATGTATCCTCATACCCAGCAAAATACTTCTAAAATATAAAAATAACATTAGGTAGATCGACCTTCCCCAGTTTCTCTACTGCTTATTCAACAACAATAGATCTGTTAAATGCTATTTTTCTTTGGAAGACTGTGAATCAGTGTCCTTGAAAATAACCTATCCATTTTGTCAACAAACCTTAGTCCATCTGGTTTATGCTAGATACACTGATTTTATTAAATTAAAGTTTGGACATGCTATCTATCCAGCAACAGAGAAAAACATTGCTGAAGACAATTGGTCCACTCTGATCTCTCTCTGCTGTGTAAGGGCAGGAATTTCACTGAAGTCAAATGAATTTATCCTGGCATAATAGTGGTTCCTGAGGGAGTAGAATGGATCTTGGCTGCCCAAGGCTGTTTGACAATAGAAGAGAGCAGTTCAGCAAAAGCTAATGGGTTTATAGTGTTTACTTCTGTAGTCCTTGGGAAGGCAGAATACTTCTGCAATTAAAAATTTCATGCACAGATACATTGGGTCAATAGCACAAAATCACCTCTGGCAGAAGGAAGACCTGTTCACCAGGTGGTGATGGGAATTGCTGTCATATATGGGCAAAGCATTCAGGGTCTTTGGTGCAGGGTTACAGTGGCAAACAAAGGCTCAGGAAACAATCTAGAATTCATCTGTCTTTATTTTATTTTCATTTTTATGTCCCTACTGGTGTGAATTAGCTCTACTACCTGAGCCAATGGAAATGTCGAACCACCACATTGATCTTTGAAGAGGCCAGACAGAATGAAAATTGTGGGGGCTTATTCCCTTTTGTGGGTGAAGTTTAATAAAGAATCTGCTTGCAGTCTACTGATTAATTGCTTTGCTTAATATGAAGAGAAGGATTGCTTGTGTTTTGTTCTGGGGGCCAGCAACAGGACATATGTAAGAACACCAGCATGTGACATACTTCTGAATTGGTTTGTGTTTTCTGCAAACATTAAGTCTGGTCTTTGTCCATGCACTCATTATAGTCATTATAAATCTAATCAACATACTAGAATCAATGAGAGGAAAGACAATTTAAGGAGATTAAAAGAAAATTTTGGTAAATGAGAGCTGAAGCAGTTCTCTTCCAAGGTGATACAGACAAAAAAGTTTAAGACGAGAGCACTGGTAGTATGCATACAACCTCAAGAAAGCTGCTTTTATTGTAGAAAATAAAAGAACTTTACCATTTATTGAGATTTCACCTGAAATTTAAAGCCTTCTATCAATTTATGTTCCAGCAATGCACTGCTTTAAAACTTCTGTGAGTCTTCATAAGGAAGACACGCGTAATGACGTCAGGAAATACAGATGCAAATAACCAATCTGAAGATTTATAAAAGCTTATTTGGAAGAGGGAAGAGGGCTACAGAAGATTGCCTCCATGAAAATTAGCCTTAGAAAAAAATCTGCATTTCTTAAACTAAATCAGCTGAAGTTTTGTGTGCCTTTAAGAAAACAATCTAAGCTCAGTCTTTTTAAGGCATGTGATTTTTCAAGCATATTGAGACTAATTTAAATTACAGAAGGTCCCTTCTGGTTGAGCAACAGCTTTCAGTCTGAATATCACCTTTGGTACAATAGACTTTTATACAATTCAAGGTGGGTTTTTTGTGACGTCCAGAACCAGCTAAAGTCATTACTGGATGCTGCACATTGAATCATTACAGTATATAGAAAATACACATAAATGTATACATATATGTTCTTTCTACTTCTGACGGAAGTTCTGGAGCTTTCTTTCTTTGTTTAAACTGAGTTTTCTGTTGTTGCCTCACATCACACTCGATATTTTTCTGAGTCTGTGGTCTTCAACTCTCACTCTCTGAGAAGAGATGACTCACCACCATGCGTGAGAGGGAGGCAAATGCAGGGGGTCAGGTCCATGCAATTCTGCCTTGGTTTTGCCCCATATCCCACAAGAGGCTGGTTCCAGGGCAAGAGCAAGGAGGGGCTTCAGACCCCTTTCTCTATTCCAGATGTTAATATGCTGAGTGGGTTCAGAGAGGGGACATGACTTGCATTCCTTTGCCAGTGGCATATCCCTTCCTCACAATACCATCCCAAGGCAGCTGGAGCTGGCAGGACACGTGGCAGGGACACTGCCTTTGCAGCTGGCATTCTGTTTGTTGCTGTGCTCTTCAGCAGAAATCACCCACTGCCACCTTAAATTTTGGATTTATCTACACGCGAACAGTAGCTAAGTTATTAAAGTTCTAGCTAAACTTGCTCAAAACAATCCAGCTAAAAGCAAAAGATGAATGGCAGCATTTGCATAGAACACCTCAGATCTTTTTAACAATAAGCTACGTTTTAGAAAAACAATAGCACCTTTGAAGTAACTCTTGACTGCTATAACAATGCACAGGAAAGTGCAAGAGCAATTAAAGTAGGGATCGATTTGAGACTGAGTAATGCAACAGCGTGTGCTGCTGACAGTGCCAGAGAGCCATCGAGAACTCAGAAATTATCATGTTTTCTGTCTCCATAAAAAAGAACCAAGACAGCCCTTATTTCCAATAATAAAAGGAAATTTACTGACATCAAGAGCTAATATGGAATTACTGACCAACATATGACCAATTACCCACCAATGTTTCTCTCCACACCTATTGAAGTAGCAGGTGGAAACCTGCCTTTGAGGTTATCCAGAGCCCTCCATTGTAACAGCCTGCTATTAGCCATCAGCATCTTAGCAGACCCTTTCATCTAAACGGTCACAAGGTTTTTACAGGCAGAAGGAGGGCAGAAATTGCAATGAAAACTATATGACCATTCCTGAGAGCTAGTTTGCCCTTCTGAGAATTGAGGTAACTTTTCCCAAGGGATCTGACTAGAGACTGTACATGGCAAGGACACCTCTTCTCTCACCCCAAAAAATATGTGCTGGGGTTCAGCAGAGTTGAGAAGCTTCAGTCGACAGAAGTTACCCCATATGAAGTGTGATATTGCAATTTAAAATTAGATATAGTGCATAGCCAAACAGGAGCCAATTGCAGCTGTATGGCATTCCCTACCTGGGTGTCTGGTGCTCTGCACCTCACAGAGGGCACCTGAGGACACTGAGCAGCTGCAGCAGCTAACGCTGCAGCTTTGCTTTCCTGCATCCTAACCTGTTGTCCCTGACTCCCAGCACCTGTTCAGGCAGACAGCCCGGAGGAAGCTGACCTCCATCCTGTGGCACAGCAGGAAAAGGCACAGCCAGCAGCAGTGTGAATGCCCTGCAGCTGGGTCCATAGGGTGATGTGTTCTGTTGTGCACCCCCTGACTCCCAGCACAGCCCAGTCACTTGAGCTCATGGTTATTGGTGTCTGGCTTGGAGCTCAGGCTTGGAGCTCAAAGTTTCCTCGATCAACTATCTTTTAGTTTTCTAAAAAGTAAAGATGGCCTCTGATTTTGCACCAGTCCAGATAAACTTTCGGCTTCATAGTAGGTTTTATTCTTCCCAAGTTACACACTCCTGGGATTTGAGAGGAGCTGATGTTTTGTGTTCAGCTGATGTATTGTATTAGCCTGCTCTGTGAATGCCATTATAATTAGAAACAAACCTACACAACCCATAAAATAAGACACTAATTGTTGTATTTATTCCCCTGTGAAGGCACACTCTGGCACTATTAATTGTACTTAGTCACAATCTGTTCATCATCTAATTGTTTTCCACAGAGCTGGAGAGAACCAAATATTTACCCACATGAATTTATTAATATCTACTTATGAATCATAGCTGTTCTACAATGATTTCTTTTTAAAGGCAAGAAAATAATGCAGAAAATGAGACATGCAAGACTGAACAGAGTTTGGGTGTCAGGGCTCTCCGGGGACCAGGAGCTATGGGGCCTCTCTGGAAGTCCCGGGCTCATCCCACTACCCTGTCCAGGACTGGGGCAGCCCCATCCCTGGGCATCACTGCAGCCATGGGGGAAGGGGCTCATGCCTCACCGTCTGGGCACCACAGCAGCTGTGGGGGCCTCTCAGCCTGTGGGTCCAAGAAATTCTCTGAGGATGCAATCCTGGCCTCAGCTGCCATCTCTTCCAGACCTTGCTTCGGCTTATCTGTGCTCTCAGGGTGATATTTCTACTGCATTTAACTTTAAGGCAGATTAATCTTTTAAATGCTGTAGCAACACATTCTCTAAACCCAGCTTGAATTAAACACATGAGCTGGCACTGCACTGATCAACCAGTAGGACTAATTGACTTTCCCAGCATGTCCTAGAAGAAATGTACCAAAAATACTTCTCTGATAATATATCAGGTATTTTCAAACTCTAGAGGCAGAGTCCTCAAGTCTCCCAGAGAGTTACCTTTGCTACAAAGGTGTGAGGTGGGCTGTCGGCTCACATTGAATCTTGGGTTTTTTTCCAGCTAGATTTGCCCCTTTACAGTGTACAGTATTGTGATCGGAGATGTGGTGAATTATTTGATCATCTTGTAGGGAGAAAAATGTCAGACTTTTCTTTTAGTGGGAAGGGGCATTTTCCTTTTCACACATTGTAAAATCTGTAAAAACATGTGCTTGGTCACTGTGTATTTTTCAAAGGATTGTAAGAGTCAATTTCACGTCAAGAATTATGCGGAGTTCTACAACTTTTATGTTGAAAATAATGCGAACTCTCTCTCTACCTGAACAGCAGTCAAATTTAAAGACAAAATTGGTACAATAGGTAACTGTCTGTAGTACAAACCGAGCCTTATCAATGCACACAGAGGAACTGTGATTCTACTGCACATTTCATAGGCGAATATAAATGTCCTCTGGGATTTTAAATTGGGTAATTTGAGGTCTCCCTTTTCCCCTTGGAAGTTATGCAGCTGTGAAAGCTCTAGAATATACAGCATGGATAGATATGTAAATATTCTTCTGTAGAAAACATCTTCCCCTTTGTTCTGGTGTTTGATAGCCAAAATTACAGATCTAAACATGCCTAAGAATACTTTTTCTATAAGCCAAAGTGAAATTTAGCTTGTAAAATTACTTAAAATACAAAGTACTAGGAAGCTGAATGTGCATATGTGGGAAGTCCAGTAGATGAAGTACCTTGCTTGTGAAGCTTGAAAATATGAAGAATTGTAGTTTTATAGTCTGATGATACTCCAGAGTGACTGCCTCCCCAGAATCAGATGAAATCGAGAAAACAAATTTATATTTGTAAAGACCTCATTAACAACATATTCCCCAAGGCTCTATCTCAAAGCAACACTACATATACTGAAATACTGTTTTCTTTCACCACTGGCCATGGCTAGCTGTGTAGGATCTCTGGATAGAACTGCTACCATACTACACTTGATGACAAGGATGTATCACCAAAATAAAACCTCCTGGCACTAAAAGCTCACTGTAACAACAAAAATCTCAACAAGCTATATTCTTATTAAAAAAAAGATAAAGAAGTACACAGATAACTTTGAGGATAATTTGGAAGATTCTATAAAATCAGTGTACTGGCATATCCAAGTGATTATGTAACTGGTCCACATATTTTTGTTGTATACTCCTTGCTATATTATGAGAATACTGGTTTACTAAATTTTCTAGCAGAGAGACCAAGCACTAATAGTATCCACAGAGGCAGTGGACATCTCCCTCTGTTTGGAGTCTATGCCCTCAGCCTGTTGCTTAGTCTGGATCCTGCTGAAAGCCACAGCAAATGTATCGTGCATTGTAGTGCAGAATTGCAATTGTATTTCCACTCTTACACTCAAAGACATGGAAGACATAGCCATAAACCACAGCTTCATGCTGCATGTGGCAAGTATGAAAGAACAGAATTTGGCTGCAAAAGCATGAAACCTACAGGGACTTATACCATGTTATACAAAAAAAAAGCACACTGCACAAACAATTTCAGAATTTCATATTTGAAATAAAAACAAAGGATTCACAATCCTGGGCAAACTGAAGTAATATGAAAAGCAGTTGTTCAGGATCATAATCCTACTCTCAGTCAAAGACTGCCTGGCTCTTCTGACAAGCAGAATTGTAGGCTCACAAATCCTTCCACATGCCCTCACCTCCTGTCTCTCAATGTGATAATGGCAGAAGTCACTTGTTAACAGAAATGCTGCTGTGACAAGGTCATTTGTGACATGATGCACAGTCCCCCAGCGTGACTAAAATTTGCTTTGTCGCTGTGCCTTGATGGTCCAACATAGACCATATTCTGGTGGAGAAAGACTGATTCTTTCTCTAAACCCTGTGGGAGTTTTTGTCATGAACAATATTGAGCTAGACTGAAAGCCTAAACCAAAATGTGTCCCCGCCAGAGGATTCAGGTTAGACATTAAATCAGATCTTCAGATCAAACTAGTGCCACCTGATTATGCCATCTTCTTTCTCCTCTTTCTTATTTTAATTTTTTGGTTTGGTCAGGTTGGTTCTTTTTAAACACCAACTGGTATTTTTAAGGATTTATTGAAAGATATTATTCTCTCTGGATAAATCCTCTATTGCTGCCACCAAGAACTGAGCCAATCACTGTTCTCAAATTCAGTGTTGGCATCCATTTACAGAGCTATGTATGAGATGAAGCAGGGAGATAAGTGAGAATTTTTGCTAACTTATGTTATGAAGTAGATTCCATTAGGCCTTGCATCTTTTCCTTCAGGGACTCCCATTAAATTCTTCCTAAATGCAAAGAATCATACTTCAAGTCAGGAGCCAACTAAATGTGAAAAATGTTTGCTGCTGAGAGAAACCAGAGGCAATGAAGAATACAAATTGTCACAGGACAAGACACAAATAAATCCTTTGGAGAATTCCTCTGTGTTGTCTTCACCTGGATCAAGATCACATACTAGGTGTGCAAGTTATTGAGGATTTTTTTCTTTTTAATAAAATCCTACAGCATGTGGTAAAAACCAGATTTACCTATCAGACTTCTGATAATGTGAAGGCAGTTGAAATGCACAGGTAATGCAAGCTGGCAAAAGTGAGCACAACCAGCAATACAGATTCAGGTGTTGAGGAGACAACCATGACAGAGGATACAGTGGGGAATTATGGTCTTTAATAAGAACAATCCAGTTTTGCCATTTGGGAAAATAAATCAGCATCTGGTCTAGACTTGTTGGATCTGCTGTCTGGACTCATACTGCTTCCCAGTCCTGGTCAGGAATTGCTCTGACAAGCTGTGCAACTGTCCTAGGTTACAATATATATGTATTTACGTATTTGATTACCACCAGCTGTGGGCCATTAGCTGTTTTCACCTGCTAATGACCCACCCCTGATAACAGACAATGGGCCATAAGAAACCGCCACATGACTCATGGACTTATCTCATCCTATTGTGAGATGCTCCACCCAGGAGGGAGGAGCCAAGTGTTCCCACCTGGATAGAACCTGCCCTTGGAACTGCCTAATTTAGCCCTGTCTGCTGGGTTACCAGAGGACAAGAGTTACCACTGGACCTTCAGCTGGAAGCTAGACCTTCCATAGGATCATTGCTGCAACTGAACTACTTCATTTGGACTGCTACCACCACCCTAACAGGGTGTCAGGTTGTATCTGACTTTGTCAGTGCTTTTCCTTATATTATTTCACTTATTTCTAATTTTTTTCCTATTAATTTTAATCCTGACTTGTGATCTCCCACTGGTTTGTTTTCAAACCAATACAGCAACAAAAGTATCAGTGCAACCAGAGCAGACTAGGGGTGGCAGCCTGAATGGAGGCTGGAGGGAACAGCCAGACTGGCCAGCTTAAACCGGGCAGTTGAGTTAATTTAATCTAGTCCTTATCCTGCTAGAGTGCATTTATATTGATAAAATGTGATTTTTTTTAAATCAAGGGCCAGAATTTTTACATTTTCTGGGTTTTTTTCCATGACACTGTATTTTACAGTAGTCTCTGTGGTTTACGATTTAGTGAGAGCATGCCTACTGTCTTCAAATTGGAGTAGCCTTTTTCACTACTAAGCAGCATTGCTAATGAGATCAGCTTCTTTCTCAAGTCTTACAATTGCTCCAGTGTAAACGCCAAATTTTAATTTCTAGAGCCAAAAATAATCAATTTGTACATAACAATGTTATATTTTTTCCTGTCAAATTTACAGAATGCTTTGTCCCACGGATTGTGTGGGGTATTTCCTTCATCACTGGGGACTAACGCTGCCAAATGAACTGCAGAATTTCCAATAGGTCCCATGGTTTCGGTACCTTTTGTTCTTGTGTAGTTAAGAACTCCACAAAGTTTCAAAGACAGAAGAAAAGAGCAAAAAATTTTTCTAGATATCAGGTTAAACTGAGTACTCTTTGAAAGTACCTATTTTCTAAAATTGCTGCGTTTATGAATTTATTTGGAAAACTGGCATATATGAGTAATAGCTGGGTATGGGACCTTATACCTAAGCTTGGCAGGAAACCACGGCACATGAGTTGCATGCTTAACCACACCTTCTTCTCTGGGAAGAAAACCAGGGGGGACTTTTAGGAAGCTACATGGTTATTATTTTTGTTCTACATCAGAAAGTTCAGTGTTCTGACCCATCTGGATAATTCCCACACCTGAACAGTCCATCAGCTTCCAAAAGGCATCCAAATAATCACACTGAGGCATGTAATATGCTGCAGTAAATTTGATGTGGGCACACGCTGTTGTTGTAGCATCCATGGATCAGGCCAGTCATGACCCAGTACCCCTCCCAGAGGGGTACAGCACAGCTCACAAAAGGCTGTGCTGTTCCACAGCAAATAGCAGTAAACCAGCATTCAGCACAGTTTCTTTGTGCCTGCCATTTTCCAGGCTGAACTTTGTTACAGGCTTTTAAAAGATGCCACTGAACTGCAAAGATGAGATTTCACTGTGCTGTGAAACTCCCACAAAACGCTGGTAATTGAAATTTCAGGTTTCTCTGAAGGACTCTTCGTTGAGATTCTTGGTCCCATTTAGAGGAACCATCTCATGGAAGTTGACCACCTTTTCTCTGAGGAGATGAACATTTGTTAGAGCATCAGGTAAAACCCTGACTGTCTGTAGCTGAGTCTTTAGACCTATAAATCAGAGTCTCCACAACTGGTATCCCTCCAGGGAGAGGTTGGACCACCCTGACTGAAGACTGAAAGAAATATGTCATGGCCAAAATCCAATATCTTTTCTCTGGGCCCCACTTTCCCAGCCACAGGAGATGAGTACAGAAACCAAAATCACTTCAAGGCTTCCTCTGCCCTTGCTTCTCTAGGCTGGGATTTTTACACCTCCTGCTACAGCATGCTTGCATGGAGGTATTACATCCTGGTGACCAAAGTTTGCACTGAAGTAACAATTCTGGTCAGAAAATGAGGGAGCAGAAATAAATTATCTGAATGTTTCTGTGTTTTTATTTCTTAAAAAATGAAGCATTCCACCACAATAACAGCATTCCTTCCAAAATCCTTGTGCAATTGGATTATAAGGGGAGACCCAAACTTGCCCTGTAGCTCAGTGGGCTGTTCTCACTAAGCAAGCCTCATACAATTCCATAAATCCGTATTACAGTAACTTCAAGCCACAAGCAATGGCAGAAAAGCCATGAGTATCTCTACTGCCATCAGCAACTTTACTGTCTTCTGCTGCTTTACTTCCCTTGGAGCTTCATTAACAGAGAAATTACCACCTTTGAAGGCATTTTGTGGAAGTTTAGTTAGCTTTATGCTTTTTTTGTGAAAGAGAAATCCAGAACTTCTGCAATAAATGTCAGGTGCTTCAGCGGAATGCTTATAAACTGTTCTGTAACAGAACAGAAAACATTTAAAGTGAAAAATTCAGGAACAAATTAAAAGAGATGGGGAAAACTGAGCTAAACCCTGGTCCCACCATAGTCTAAAGCAGACCTGACTGGTTCATTTCAGCCCAGTCATGCTCATCAGAACACCACATCAGAAATGTCAAACCTGGGAATGTAATGAGCACCTTAAACAGTTTTGTGTTACCTTTTAAAACAATACATGAATCTATTAATGACTCCTTTAGCTCTTTTTCCTTTATTTACTCCCTCATTGTTAAACCCTGCATAATAATCTCTGATGCTGGGAAAGTATGAAGTTATTTCCACAAGGCCACAAACACCCCCAGTTCGTAACCTGCATGATTCTCCTCTGCAAACCAGTGGCCTTCAGCCTGTGTTCTGCTTCTGCACTTGTACTTTTCACAAACCTGCCCCTCTCCTCCACTCTTGTGAGACCCCACCTGGAGTACTGTGTTCAGATCTGGGGCTGCCCAAATGAGAAAGACATGGACCTGTTGGAATGAGTCCAGAGGAGGCCACTAAGTTGATCACAGGACTGGAGCACCTCTCCTGTGAAGGAGACTGAGAGAGCTGGAGCTGTTCAGCTTGGAGAAGGCTTTGAGGAACCTTCCAGTACTTAAGGAGGGCTTATAAGAAATCTGGATAGGGACATTTTACAAGGGCATGTAGTGATAGGACAAGAGGGAATTGATAGGCTTCAAACTGAAAGAGAGATGGTTTACATTAGATATTAGGAAGAAATTCCTTACTGTGAGGGTGGTGAGGCACTGGAACAGGTTGCCCAGAGAGGGTGTGAACTCCCCATCCCTAGAGGTGTTCAAGACCAGGCTGGATGGGGATCTGAGCAACCTGGTTTAGTGGAAGGTGTCCCTACCTCTAGAAGGGAGGTTAGAACTAGGTGATTTTAAGTTGCCTTCCAACCCAAACCATTCTATGATTCCATGAATATGCTCCAGCAGTGATTTAAAGGTAATCGAACGAAATTAACTGGGCATTTATTTGCTAGGTGATACCTTTATACTTTAGTGTACAGATGTAGGAAAACAAATCAATTTACCCACGCACAATACTAGGATGATTATTAGGTGTAACCCCAGCTACTTGTGAATATGAACCATAGCACATCAATGAATACTAAGGGGAAATACCAAAGCCAAGCACTTTGCAGTTATGGAAACATCCAATTTTACATTTAGGCTGTAACAATTCTTACAACACTTTTCCATGCTGCATGGTAGAAGGCAGCAGTGTTATTCAATTGACATGCAATCACAAATCAACAGTATGGCATTTCTGTCCATTTATGTTTGGTCCCTTCCTGCTGTCTACTCCCACAGTATCAATTTATCTCCCAACATTTTGTGAGTCCATCTCCCAGAGAATACTTATTTCTAGAGAGACTTACAGTCACAGATCTCAGCCTCTCGTCTTTGGGAAGGGGCCCTCAGAAGGTGCCTGTCCCATTTCAAAGAATATGCTCGGAGCAGAGATAACTGATTCATCCTAGATGCCCTACTTGGATAACAGTCAGGCAACAGGAATCCCACTCTGACATTTCCAGGACCACCTGGCACCCCCATCTTCCCTTCTTCACTGTCTAGATAACCATAATGCAGAATGTTGTGAATGAGGTCCAGTTGTTTATCTTAGAAATGATGCTGTATTACTTCCTGGAAAAAAACTTTTTCCCCAGTTCCTTTGAATTGCAATCAAAAGGTAAGGCAAAAAAACCTTTCTTCCTCTAGGAATGAAAATAACAACCCATTGAAAAGTCTTGCAAAAGCTCTTCTTAAACAATTTTCGTTACACTTCACACTCTGAGGATCATGGTGTCTATTTATATATGGGGAAAGCTACATGCCATTAAAAAAAAAAAAAGGAGATTCTGGAGTAGACATTGCAATTTGCAATGAATACTGTGATCACACTGGGCATTGTATTGGACTTTCTTTTCTATCTCTATTTTCTCACTCTTTGTTATCAGCATTTATTTTTATATCAACGCCTACAAATAAGTATTAAGTGTCACTTTGTTGGGGCTGTTATCTTAAAATAGAAAGCTGTCCATGAATTTTGCTGAAAGCTGATCTACTTAAGCAAAGAATTTATCCCACACCATTTTCTTAGGCTTTTGTGAATAAAAAGAAATGAATTAATTGCAAACCTATGCACTCTGAAGGTTTCCTAGCACTAGTTTATAGGGAGCACAGAACAGGAGCATAACAAATTCTTCTCCCCACTCTTGAAGTTTTGGTTGTCACCAAACATTTTATTAAAGGTCAAACCCATGAGCAGTTTCAGCTCTGCATTTTGTTATGTGAGCTATGTTCCTAAAGTGCTGAAGATGCAGCTTTTTTGCATTTGGCAGAGTACTCCTGTTCAGTCCATTCCTCTGCCAGCAGGGATGTAGGTGTGCATCTTCCCTCAAGGTGCTCCTGTGTGGCTGCAGGAGAAATGAGGAGCTCTCAGATCCTCCTCATAGTGTTTGCCTTTGTATAAATATCTCAGTGGTGAATAAGGCAATACATGGAATCAAATTCCACACGATGCCCATCCTGGAGAACCTTTCCCCTGTCCTGACTCAAAATGACAGTATCTCAGGCCATCCTTTGGCCTCTCAGTGAAGGCACTCACTGCAGCACTGAGTGATCAGGTGTTCTTTGCTTAACCCAGGCAAGGATCTTAACCAGGAGTCACTGCTTTTCAGCCACTGTCTTATATGGAGAAAGGCTTTCCCAACCTGGCTTCCTCCTGAGTTTGGTCTACGTAATGAAGTATAACTTACTTTATCATGTACCACTGGGATGCCAGTTCTATCAGTGCTATATGTTTCACCCTGAACTTTTAGATTGTTGCTCTCACTGAACTCATTCGTGTAAAGGTTGAACTCATCACCTGCTGTCATGCCATTAGTGTTACTGTTTTACTTTTTCTCCCTGCTGCTCTACTACCTTGCAAGGTAATAATTTTAGAAACTTCTCCTTCTACAAGTCCCAGTCTAGAAGGGCTTTCTTACTGAAGACAGTCTTGTTTTCATGGAGTTTCATGGAGAATAAAAGTTTCGCTGTTCCAGACCGAGGAGAAAAGGAAGTGCATGAAGATCTGCTTCAGAATTTGTTCAGACCCCTAAGTTTGCAGTGCAAATCCCACAGATGGTAAATCAGGCCTTTCAATATAAGTGTTTCTTTTATTTATTTTAAATGCAGTCGAATTTGCTGCTTTGAAAAATCTTTTAAAATAAATCTTCTGAAAAACTCAAACTGGTGCTTGGTCAGTGTCTAATGATCTGGTTCTGCTGGTTCAGAACCAATTGCTCTGTGCACACTGGTGAAGCAGATGCTTGGCAAGGCTGCTGAAAGAGAGGCAAGATGCCCGTTCATAGCAGAGAGAAAGGCTCTCCAAGTGCATCTTTGACTTCTTTGGAGCGAAATACATTTTATTGGCACACTTCCCAAAACATGTACAAATGGGCTCACAGACCTCCCAGGTTACTCCATTATGCTGATATTCAACCTATATAAACACATTGGATTGAAGGGATTGCTTTTTATTTCTGATTCTTAAAAATTGTACAAAGATCCTTTTTTTTTTTTTACTTGCTTAAGTAGTTTTGTCTAATTTTACTTTCACTGAATTTGCTCACACAGATCTGACATCCCAGGAAAGGGTGTACGGGGAAAGATGCAAATTTTCGGCACTGATACTAGAGAAATCTGAACGTGATTTGAAGTAAGCGTGGGGGAGAGGAAGGAGGTGAAAGCAGGTTCATATAGATGACTGAGATTCAGGACATGATGGTTTTGCTCTGTTTAACCACCATTATACATTATATTAATTCTATTAATCATTCCATATGAGAAGAATCAACAAAAGATTGTTTCAGAAACTGGAGCAATGAATACCAAGGAATCACCTCCTATTAGAATAAATGTGAGGGCATCAGAGTTGGGACAACTGCTTCCAGCAGAACCAAAACTACACATTAGTGCCACAGCCATACTCAAGGAATGTAGCCAAGGATGGGTTGTAAACCATCCCTATTCAGATGTAAATGCATGTTTTACATGAAGCAGGTATTTTAATCACATTTAATTAGGGGAGTTTTTATCTGAATGAGATCTTTGCCATTAGCAAATGGCATCTGCAAGTGATTAATATCCATTATTGATGGATATCTTATTGGATGGAAGCTTATGATACCAGCTTAAGTACCTGCAATTAAAGATCCTAATATATAGCAGTGCCCTGTCCATGTCAGCAAATCTTGGCTGGAGTCACTTAAAAGTTAACTCTCTATTTAAGACTAAGATGAAGCTGTTTCTCATGATGGCATGAGAAACCCACCATTTCCCATGGAAAACTTGAGTGGAAGAGGCTGGGTGCAAAAAAACCCACAAAATATTTTGCAACTAATACCACAGTATTTCAAACATTTCTTTATTAAAGTCTTTTTTCATGTTGTCTTTAAGTTGTTTCTCCTGTCTGACAGTAGAAAACAAAACACTCTTGAAAAGTTTCAAAATGCATTAGATTAAAAGGATGTGTTCCATTTTTGGTAGCTACATTTGTTTAGAAAATGGATAAAGAAATCCTTTTAATATGTCTTCTTTACTCAAGAGTAGCCTCTCATAAAAGGTTTATTATTTATTCCTTTAGACTTTATTAAATATAGAGCATGGCTTGCATCCTGCAGGCTACTTACTACATCTCATGATTAGTGAGAAATGCAAATATCTTAAAAAAAATTTGATAAATACATACCATTTTTGGAGGATATAGCCATTGTCATTGTGCTGGAAAACAGAATTAATCTCAGGTTCCTCAAAACAGAACTGCCCAGAGATAATCACCTTAGAAACTTTGATTTTGATTACTGACTTTAAGCAAGTAGACAAATGTTGCTTAGAACTGTTTGGTAGGTGAGTATGAATGGCCACATTGCGAGGGCTTTGGTAATTTTGGACTCTTATATTACTAAAAAAGACAAAAAAGAAAAAAAAAGGAATGAAAAATATTAGCAAAAATTGAGTAAGGCTGCCTGGATATTGCTAAGATGGTTGATATTTAAGACTGTAGGTAAGTGACATATCTCTCTAGATCACAGCAAGGCAGTTCTCAAGCCTCTGCGTTCTGGTGTGGAATGCCTGGCTTTGCACACCAGTTTTCCCCGGGATCATGAAATGCCTGCATCTGCTACAAGTAATTTTCTAACTGGGATAAGTTTTTAATTCTTACACCAGGTACAAATTTCCTGAAATACCTGTTCTGTAAAACTCTTCAGTGAAGTAATTTATCAATGGCAGATGAGGTCCCTCAATATCAGACTTTGCTATGAGCAAGTTCCACTGCGTACATTTACCTTCCAGCTTTATCTCATGCTATTGATTTTAGAGTAACTGCACCCCTTTTCTCCAGACCCAGGTACACCACAGCAGCTCTCACCTTGCTGTCTCTTCATCTGCCTGAATGCTCAGTAGACTTCCCCCTTTCACTCACTTACATACATAGCTATAAAATCAGTGTGGCAAGCCTGCAGCTTGCCACAAGCTGGTGTGCCAGGTCAAGGAGAAGAAGAGAAGCACACCAGCAGTGTCACAAGGACTCTGACGACATCCTGTGTGAGTTACTCTGACCCTGCTTTCCGCCAGACCACCAGGAGAGAGACCTGTGCCTGGAACCTGAGTTGCACAGCCCTCTCAGGACCTCTATGGTCACTAGCTGGGACAATAAAGACAGTGTAAAATTCCCTCCTCGCAGGGGAAGTGCTTGGGCGTTCCCACATATTCCCAAGCTATATTAATCCATGGCCCTCTGTGTTTTGTGGGACCCCCACCATGAGCCGGATGAGCCACAGGAGCAGTGATGTGGTGAGCTTGGAGATGGGGCTTCTTCCATCCTTCCAAGGCTCCCTCCAAGCTCTGGTTGCCCATGCTGGCACTCCCGGCAGCTTCTCCAGCACCTTCGGTCCTGGGACATGGCTGTCCCTCAGCACTTCTCTGTGCAAGCTAAACTTCAAGGCTGAGTTTACACAGCATAATTTAATGATGAAAGAATAGAGGAGGGGATGACAGGACAGGTATTTCAGCATTTTTTTCCAAATTCTTTGTGGGATTTACAGCTGGTTTAGAGAAGATATATGCTGATGGATATTGAAGAACTATAGTAACGACAAATATGACACCTACTTCATTAACAGATTTCCAAAATTTCTGAGGCATAGGTTGAAATTCATAGTGTTATGACAGCCAGCATCCTTCAGAGCTGCTCTTGAACCAAGCATGAGTCAACACAGTGGTTTCAGCCATGAAAAACTGAAATACTTATAAGAAACCGATTAACAAAACACAACATTCATCTGTCTGAGCAATTCATGTGAAATCTGGGGAGGAAAGTAATCAATAATTCCACATTTTTATACATCTCAGTATCCTACCAACACCAGGCTCCCCATGGAGCAAGTCAGTCCACCCAAGCTGACAGATACTAGTACACAGTGGCCTAGAGCAGCAGTGAGAGCACTTCCCAAACGAAATGAAATTGCAATGAATCACTATGATGAATAGCCTGGGGCAACAGCTCATCCTGTGAAGGACCGTTTTAAAAATGTTTTCCTTTTCTGTCGATGAAATATTGTCCCATCAGAAAGCACTGATGAATGAGTTATGCTGGACCCATCTCCGTAGCAAGATGAATCTGCCTATTCCCAGGGAGTGAAACGTGAGGCTTAGCGAGCCCATCCATGAACCAGGACACTTCTGCAGCACTTTGGTGCAGACAAGGATGCAAAACAGCAGCCTCCGGCTGGCATGGCTGTAGAGGAGCTGAGCCAGCGGCTCCCTGCGCAGTGTGCTCCAAGAGCCATCAGAATCATCAGGTGCAACAAAAACTTGCTCAAGGGGAGCTCAGGGCTGTAAAACAAAGCAAAGGGCTGTAAACGTGTTTCTAAGCAAGCCAATCATTACAAAATCAGGATCATGTTTTCCAAGAGCGTAACAAGGTTTCACAATGAAAATTAGGTCAGATCTGTGCTCCTCATCTTAAACAGAGATTACCAGGGACCTATTCAGAACAAATGTGCCATTGTCATACATTTAATGAGCAAAGCAGATTTGAAAAATGAGATTGAAATAGGGAAAATACCATGCTTTTAAAGATTGAGGAATGTTTCATAACGATCATGTGTCATTAAACTCATACCAAGAAAAACAGGATGCGCTCATGCCTGTATCTATGGAGAACCTTCTCTAGCTAATTTGAGCCAGAGTGGCTCCTGTAAATCTATGATAGTTTGGGGCAATCATTCTCGTCTCTCTGAGAAACTCAGGTTTCAAAACAAATCAGAGGAAATTGCTAAGAAATGGGAAAGGATGGGGCCTGTGTCTGTCTCAAGATAACAATATTGGACAAGTCCTTGCCTCTAACACCTGCACCCCATCTAACTCTGTGGTTAACAGTCAGTCACTACTGACTTTGGGTACCATTTCACAGCACAAGGTCCTCTTCTGTTTCTTTTGTAACTTAACAAAATGTTAGCACTTCCTTAATGTTAACTGCACTTCCCAGCAAACATGTAATACTCACTCACTTCTCATGACAGCCCATGGTTGGGTGTTTCTGGGTGTCTTGGCCAGGATCCCTGAGCTAAGAAGTAATTAGTGTTTTCCATGCCGGAAAGACTGACGTTTGGAGATCTTAGCACCCTTCTCACCAGAGCTTTGGCAGAGGAGAAGGAGGTATGACAACTGCCCCCGCTTCAAGCACCTATCCCAGCACCTTCCACACAGCTTCTGTCCTACACATCCTAACAGCACAGTAGCACCCACAGTGGCATCCCTAAAATTCACTGGATGGTGCAGAAAATATCCAGCCTGTTTTTTCTAGTGATGCAGCAGAATTTTTAGATCCATTTGAAAATTACTATTTTCCTTCTTTTCAGAGACCAGAAAGACTCAGACCAGAAAGGTTTACAGTGGTAGTTAACTGCACCTTCATAGTAACATCATAAAAAATTCATTTTTTAGTTCAGTTGCTAGCAAAGGGATTTGGATGTAAATTTGAACTCTGAAAGAGTTAGGATTACTAGGGATATATAAAATGTATATGCAGGTCAGCTGCTTTTGCAGCAGTACCTACAAGAATCTGGTATCAAACATTACAAATATTTTCAAATTTTGCTGCTAAAAAGAGCATTCCTCCTACGTTTTACCAAGGTATGACGACAAAGTCTCTTCCCTAACAAGGCAGGCTTGGCACCCCAAGCATCCTGCACTGAAGGAGTTCACCTGGACAGGTGAGCAAGGCTCAGTGTTCCAGCCGGGCTGCTGGGGAAGCTGTGCCAAAAACAAGGAGCTGTGGAAATGAGCGTTGGCAAGGGCAGAGGCACTTGCAACACCCATGTGATTAATGCAAGCCCCGCTCGCAAAAGCACACGACAAACCTTGACCTGCATTAATCATATTAAGAAGGGGAATTATTTTGCCTGTCACTGTGATTAGGCTGTGTCAGAAGGAAAATTTTTCCATATTGGCAATTACTAATATTTACTGAAATGCTTTAAAGCATTATTTAACTAAACTGCATTTCACTGTGAGTAAGGCCTTCTCTCTTGCTCTTTTCACCCAATTGCCTTCATCATGTTGATAAGGGGGCTTTTGTCCCCATTTGTTGTGGGGCTTGGGTTTTTTTTTTACTAGATATGGTACTTTTAGTGTCTTTTTGATTAAACTGAATACTGAGCCTTTCCAATTTCTGAATTGTTTCACTTTGCTGTAGAAACAGGAAGTAACAATAGTATGCAAGGAATTTTTTACAGTATCAGTGTTTCTCCTGCCTACATGGGAAGACCACAGAGCTCTCCAGAATATAAGAATTCTCATTCACTCAGACAAAAAAAATCACGTAAGATCTGGTTCCATGCAGAAATGACAGAGATTGTTCTGGAAAGAGAAAAGTTAAAAAAAAGAAAAAAGACACATTAGAGAGTGTTTAGACAAGGCAGTGAAGATTAACATTTGCAGCATCAGCAGGAGTTTGAATCTGGGTCTGCTGCATTTCTGTGTTCAGCCCACTCCCTCCTTCTCTCTGACTCACCACAATTAAAGCAAAAGATTATATCTCAAGGGATGTCCTTCTGTAGGAATCTTTGTCTTCAGCTAATCTACATTTTGTGATGGAAAAATGTTTCATACATCATACCTTCAGTTAATTGTAGTATTTCCAGGAAACAAAGTTTTTTTAAAATCCAAAACTACTCTGAATAGTGGAGATTTTGCATCCAAAGATTTTCTTTAATTTCCAGCACTGATCCATTAACTTCTCAGGGATAATGGAGAGCATATTGCCTCTTGTGTTACAGTGCTAATGTATTGCATTTATCAGATTTGGTAATTTTCTGTTTACAGGAAGCCAAAATTTACCAGTCATTAGTCTTTATCCTTTTCATCCTTTGCAGCAAGGAGTGATCTGTATTTTCTCCAGTGGAGCCACTGAGATTTGTAAGCCATACAGCCTTGAATCTGATCTTATTCACAATGGGAGCACTCTCTCAAATTAACTTATTGCAGAGAAATGTAAATCAATTATGTTTACAGCTCTCAACAAACAGAATTAAAATGTTCCACCAGTCTGCTTCAAATTCCTAATCATTTTTGTGATTAACCCAGTGTCTGGGATTTGCAAGAGAGTATGAGATGAATTGGTTTCTCTTCATTATCTAACACAGTTCAGTTATTCCTGAGGTGTCCTAAAAAAACAAGCAGCCAAGCAAATTCCACCTTAAATAGTTATCCACCAAGAAATGGATAACACACCCTGCCATTCCTCAGGACCACTGTGTAGCATATGTGCAACTCAGAAGGTCATACTCTTGAGAGGGCAAATGAAGCAAATTTAATCCCAGGCCAAGAATAAGCATACAAGCAGCCTGGCAAGGTCAGCCTGCTCATGAGGGACTGTGAGTGAAGGCAAGAGAACTGGGTGCATGATATACAGAAAGGCAATTTTTGAAAATAATGAGCAAGATCCAAAAATGTGAAGCTCAAAGCGCCACTCATCTCCCCACCACAACATTTTAATACTGTTCTCTGCAGTAGCCATCTCCCATTGATTCCATTTCATTTGGACCAGTAATATAAGAAGGTTTTGATGATACCTACTTTTGTGATCACATTAAAAGCTAATCCCTAAGAGTATGTTTGATGGTCTCCTGGCTTTGAAGAGCCTTTTGGGGCAGGAGGGGTCTGCCTTACACCACCCTACAGATCCTCCTCCCATCGGGGGTTGCATCCAGGCTCCCCACCCCTCTCCTGTGCAAAGCAGGGATGTCCTTGGGGACACCTTGTCACTCTACAACTACTTGAAAGGAGGTAGTAGCAAGGTGGAGGTCAATCTGTTCTCTCAAGTAACAAGCAACAGGATGAGAAGAAATGGCCTCAGGTTCTGCCAAGAGAGGTTTAGATTGGATAGTATGAAAAATTTCTTCAAGGAAAGTGTTAAGCACTGGAACAGCCTGACCAGGGAAGTGGTGGAGTCACCATCCCTGTGAGTATTTAAAGGATGTGCAGATGTGGTAAAGACATGGTCTTAAAGGTCCTTCCCAATCTAAACTATTCTGTGATTCTATGATTCCATTTCTGAAAGACATGTGTCTTTCAGATATGTCCAAAAAAATACCAGGGCTGGAGCATTTTACCTTTTTGTACAGTAAGACATTACCATTTTTAACACTATTATCACTTTTGTCTTCCCAGCACTCATGTGAAGCAGAAGCTGCCCCATCAGGCAGATGGGAGACTCTGGCAGTCTGAGCACATGATGGCTCCCTGGGTCACTTTCCATAGAAGTGCATTATTCCAGGAGGATCCAGTGTGCTCATACCGCCCAAGAGCCCAGACAACTTTTCTGAGATGTAATGGCTGGGTCAGCTCTGCACAAGACATCAGCCTGAGCTGCCAGGCAGACTGTGCTCACTCCACTGCATGAGGAATTTGGCCAGGTGGGAGGGAAAGGAGCAGCCCTCACCCAGAGAAGAGACGAGCCTCCACAGCTGCAGGAGCCCAGCTCCTCCTGCTCTCCAGATGAGCAGGCTCCTATGGGACAGGCACTGCGAGCCCCTGGACCAAAGCACAGTTGCACACAGCAGGAGCACTGCTCTTACAAGGAGCTTGCTGTACTCAGCAGCTTCATCCATCTCTGAATTCCAACAGCCCAGATCCTTCACATCCTTATGTAAATCTCTGCTCAGTCTAGACTGACAAAATACATACCTTATGCAAAACCTGCACTGATTTCTACAAATCCAGCATTTAGTGGTTTGACACACTGATGAAATATCACATTTTTTATTCCAAACTTATAATCAGAAAGTCAGAATTACAGTAAATGGAATCTTTTCTATCCTCTGTTTTAAAAGGTCTAATTATTTTATTATTCAGTGTATGTACACGCAGATAAGTAATAATTATTCTGAGTATTATCCTGCATAATAGAGCCAGTTAATGCTCAGAGATAATAGCACAGAGACAGCTCATTATACCAATTTGTACAAAAATAACATAATTATTTTCTTCTTCTGAACAAACTTGTTCTGGTGTGATAAGAGCAAGTTTCAATCACTTCCTTATTTGCTGGAAGATTAAACGCTATGCAGCCAGTAAGGTGATTATTATTTTAATGATGAATCATCATGTGCAATGAAGAATTAGCCATCCAAAGGATTTGGAGACAAATTCATATAAGGCTACATTAAAATAAGGATGATCCTGAAATTATTACACATCTGTTTCTAAACAGCCTTCTTACCGGAAATATCACTTAGGAGTTCATCCTGCTAACAGCTGAGAAAACTCAGATGAGCATGGAGGGGAGGAAATGGTGATGTTTCCCTGATAACCCAGTGGTCTCTAGTGGATCTAGCAGCCTGCTGCCTTCAAAGTGGGTATGGATGTCCTGTGACAAGGTATGTGTTTTATTTTTCCAGCCCTTTTTTGCTTCATCCCCACTGATCCAAGCCCTCTTCGTTGAGTCCTTCTTTATCTAATCCCTTACTCCACTTTTACCCTGAAGTAAAGAACTCTGGGAAAAAAGCAGAAAACATAAAGCAAATGAAACTAATGCTTGCCACTCTTGGCTCCTGTCTCTCTTAATCCAGTGCCTACCCCAAAGTCAGCTCTGCCCCAGAGCTGTGTGCTGGGAGCAGGGCATGGCAGGGCTGAGCAGCAAGGAGACTGACCTGCCACCACCTCCTTTTCTTGTGGGATGGGGCTGCCAGGGCCAGAGACTCTGGTGAGACAACTTACTTTCAAGATGGAAAATAAGGGAGGAAAAGGAAGAACTAAAATAAAATCTTCATGGAAAAGGAAGACTTTAATTTCAAGATTTTCTTTCTTGCATCCCTTGGAGTCTGTCCTGCAGAGAAAAGAGAAAATCACCACTATATTGAATGCAATTTCATAACTCACTTTTGCTTTTGATGAAAACGCATTCATGGTGGGTTTTATTCTGCACCAGCATTTATGCATGTGCTCAGGGAATGGGAAGGTTCCCCTTAACCAAATGAAATACTGTTCTTGCCTCTAGACAGACATTACGGATCATTGTAATTTCAGCAGACAACCTGAGACTGTGAATTTGTCTGCAGCTTTGGGTTTTTTCTACACCAGCTGCATGAGGGTGAGCAATGAGCAATGCTGCTCCTCAGCCACGACCTGTGCTGCCCTGACTGGAAACTCAGGCTGGTTCTCAGGCTGACAAATCTCCTTCTCTAACACAAGCAGCAGGAGCCTGGCTCCACGGGCACAGGTGAACCTTGCCACCGTCTCCCCTGTATCTAGGGCTTACTGGAGGAATGGTGCTTGCCCTTGTTCTGGATTCCAGTTAGTCGATGACGCTGCCAGTTGCAAATCTTATTTCTACTGTGCTGATGGATTTATTTTCTGTGGATTAGAAAGGGCATTTTTATCATCTGAATTGCATGAGCCAGCAATAAAAGTCACTGGAATATAGTACCTCTATAAATATTTCATAGAAATATGCCAAGTACTATAAATGGTTTCATATCCTGCTCCCAAGCACCATGGAAGCACCGTACACACCAAAGGCCTAGGAAGGCCTGTGGTCCCAAGTCTAGGAGGAGCTGCCTGTCCCATCTGTTGGGAAGTGTAGTGGGTTCAGTTCGGTAACCAGGCAGAAACACCAATTTAGTGTAGTGGTTTAGTTCAAAATCTATTACATACTTGTTTTCCTTCTGTGAGATAAGAATTAGGAGAAAGCAAAGCAGGCACAAAACTTACAGAATATTAAGAAGTTTATTAACAGACCTAAAAGACAGAGGGAAAAAAACTGCTGTGGTGTAGAACATTTCTTCCATGGAAACTCACAGTTCTTTCACACTGCAAGACATGGACCATCACATGGGGTTATTAATTTTTTTTTAAGGATGAGTTATGTTGCCCTGAACATGAAGTTTTTTTTCGCCACCAGTCTCTTAAAAGCTTCTCTCTCTCTCTGCTTTTAAATAGCCTGGCATGGGCACTCTTCACAACCTTCATGGGCCACATGTGAATTGTCCATCCCCCCATGTACTTCAAATGGTTTAAAGAAATGCACAGTTTGTGATATTACAGTTCTTTACCACGGCATGCAAGAAGTATTTTAAGCTGCCCGCGAGAAGCGCCCTCTCTTCTCCTCTGAAGCCATCTGTAGCTTCATCCCATGTGATGTGACTCACTTTCTCTTTCTTTCTGGCTCCGAAGCCACCGTGTTACCGCTTGGCTCCACTGTGGAGAGAGCCCCACTCTCCCTGCGCTGCTGGCCGCACGGTATCCTCTTCAGTTCAGCGCGAAGTGTGCTGGCTGCAGACAGGAGGCTCCTCCGGCTCCCGCTGCCTCAGCGTGGAGAGGAGAGGAGAGGGTCCCTCTGGTCCCAAAAAGCCATGCCGGATGGGCTCAGCCATGTAGTCCATGGCTGACCCTCGCTGTCTGCGGCTCAGGGATAGTGTCCCCTCCCAACGACCCAGGGTCCGTGCTGCGGCGCTGGGAGAAGGGGGGGGTGGGGTCAGGGACCCCAGCCCGGCCTGGCGGGGCCCCGAGGCTCCAAGGCCCCCCCTACCTTCCGGCAGGCGACCTGGAAAGGAAGGCCAATTCCCGCCTTCCCGCACGGTTTAAATATGTAAATTTAAAACAAATTAATTGGTTTTAAAAGTTGTCTGTCACTTCAGGGTCAACCTACTACAGGAAGACAATACACTAAAAATCTTGCTTGGACAAGGTGTTCACTGGCATGTGAAGGCTCTATGACAGCTCAGAATTTTCACAGCGTGCAATCTGGGCAGAACGTCAGAAAGAGTAGAAAAAACCTTCATATTTATGGCAGAGGCTGAGTCTAGCAACAAGCCACATTCCCAGGGCTTGGGAAGCCTTCTCCTCCACGCTGAATGAGGCTGACTGGGGATGGTACAGGGCAGGGCAGTGGTACGTGCAGCACAAGGCTCAGAGAGCAGCTGTACCAAGTGCTTCTTCACACCCTCCACAGCCTCTTACATCTGTTTATCCCCACCATCACCATGCCCTCCAAAGATGACCTCTGTGTCTGCCCCCTCTCCTCCTGCTGAGCAGATGCGCTTTTTATGCAGCAGATGTTGCTGCATACTTGGTACTTGGCACAGGAAGTGAGAATCATTTCTAAAAAAATAAAACAAGCAGCCTATTTTGGGGCTTATTGCAAATGCTCATTATAAAGTTCATTTTTTATTTAAAGACATGGCATTTTAAGGCCATGCTCTTTAAAAGGTTGGTATTCCAGGCTCTATGCAGTGCCCTGAGGCTGAAAAACACATCTAAGCAGCCTGTCCACACCAAAGCATCTGAGTAATTTCTAGAAAGGCTCACTTGCGGTCCAGGACAGATGGTACAAAGGTTCCCTCCCTATCACCTCTGTGGTATGTTAAAATTAATTCATAAAATCCACGCATATCCCTTGGAATGACGACAGAAGCCCCTGCTCATTTGCACAGAGGAGACCTCTATTGCAGAGGCCAGTGCAGTGGGTCCTGAGCTTCCCGAAGCTTCTGATGTTTCAGTAAAATAGCATCAATTTCAATAATCTTAGATAGGTTTGCAAACCTCAAGCAGTTTTTCTTACCTGCAAAGGCAAAGAGCTAAGAAGTATTTTTTCCAAGCCAGGCTTTCCATTTTCTCAGCTGAAAAGCAAACAATTCTCGTAAAGAAATGCCACCTCAGGACTGGAAAAATCACAGTAAGAACAAACACAGGTGGGACCAGATTTGGTTTGATGCAATTTTCAGTTTCTTCCATTTTGTTTCCCCCCAAGGGGAAGGCAAAGGTTTGCTGTGGGCACACCACCACGATCCAGAGATGCTTTGCTGGTATGTTTCACAGGGAAGAAGTGAGCCCCTTGCAGTCCAAACGTCAGCCTGGCGAGAGCAATGGGCAGCATAACGCCAGGATTTCCCTCAAAGGTTTGCTGTGCTGTGTCAGAAGTGCCCTTCCTCACCATGCAGAGGATGGAGGTGGCGGCCCTGAGTCCCCTGAAGCTAGTCACACTGCCTGGGGAGGAGGTGGGAATGGGGACTGTGGGGAATGGTCTTCAGAATGGGTCCCCCCCTTCTATAGGAGGACATTCCCTGGCTCCCACCAGCACAAGTACTCCTTTGGACCCCAGAGGATGTGACACTCAGCGTTACCTGATTTACAGGGTAGCCAAATTAAAGACAGAATGTGGTTTAACTTAATCATGGCTGCGCATCATGCCTCACATTTCTGAAATATCCATGCTACAGCAACAGGCTGTTAAGGATTGCAGCTATTGGAAAATGTAGGTGCTAAAAAGTTAGAAGTGGAGAAATTCTTCAGCCTTTTCTCAATATTCTGTGAGAAGACTGTCTTTCCTATGTAAACTATTTTAAACAAGGTCAGAGTTTCATAAACTTCTTGCACTCGCAAGTTGTTTTGCAAGATTGTTATGGCTTTGACTTTGAAAATATTTTGGAATAAGGTATCTTAGGACTTGGCCAGTCCTCTTAAGGGGTGGATGGCCGAGGAACCAATTACCTGTTGCCACTCAACACACTTTTGCGATCTATCCTATATAGTAGTCAGAAAATTATTAAAGCACTTCCACTTGTTCATAAACCTGGACTCTATGTCGTTTTCTTTATGTGCCTCGGACGTAACAGCGACAGGAAAACAGCAATTTAATCCCACAGGTAGCATTGATATTTCATGCTTATTGCTCTCCCCAGCTACCTTTGTGCAGGGAACAAAATTTTGCTCTTTAAAATGACTATGCCATCACTAATTACATAGTGATCAGTTAGTTATAATAGAAGCGGTTATGTGGTAATGATGAGACCCAGAAGTGATCATAAACCATACATAAGGTTCATGTGATGCAAAGAGCTTCAAAGGTATCTCATTACACATATTATGCTCAGGAGAAATTAATAACATTATTAATTTTCTAAGCCTTTTCGGTTGTTTTGCGGAGTATAGCCCAGGCATTTTTAAATTTCTCAAGTCTTAGTTACTTATAGGAACATTTTATACTGGTGTTAAGAACCCTTGCCATCAGTTTTTGTATTTATTTCTGAACTTGAAAAGAAATAGCTCCAATTTTTAATTCATCAAGTAGTTCTTATGGTAATAAAGAGATGAATTGAACAGAGCAAAATAAAGAACAGGATCATAGAATCATTAAGGTTGGAAAAGACCTCCAAGAACATAGAGTCCAACCAGGCAAGAACCAACTTCAATCTAGCATCAGTTTCTTAACTTGCACTTAGCATTTGAAGACACTCCTGAGTTTAAACAATCCCCTAGATCCCCTTTCGAGTTCTCTAGATGTTTTCTCAGGAGCTACTTTACTCTCCCTCTACGGCTGATTTTCACATGAACTTTTAAATTTGTCCAGCTTTTGAGATGAGTGGAATAATATTTTGGCTTCTAAATCTGCTGAAAATTGGTTTCAAAATAACTATACACATTGTAGGATGTCAATAACATTGAAATAGCTTTTATAGGATTGCCTCTAGCTCCAAGTACCCCCTTGGCATTCCAGGTCAATACTCCTTGCTTGTTATGTCTCACTGCATAGATTTTGGTGAGCTTTTGTTGTGATATCCTGTAAAATTCCTACAACAGTTCGACATTAAGGATCAAACTAGTAAATTCCTGCAACATGTCCCCTGTCATCTCATTTCTGGGTTGTTTTTACACTGAAAGCCATTATCCAGTCTTTCGATAACTGTCAGTCAGCACAGACATCTGCACACCCTCCGCATGGCTGCTCTTAATTAGAGGCAATACAGGTGTTTAGGAATAGCCAGGAGAAACACTTCTTGCTCTGGGAGCCAGCTGCAGCTTTGCAGAGCTGAACAGTGAAAAAGAAGAGAAAATGGAGAAGCTAATTCCATCTGATTTACTTGGCCTGCAGCATTTCCACTTGTTGGGCTGCTGTTTCAGGACTGACACATGCATCACTGTGGAAAAGCACATGGATTCAGTTATGTCCCCAGTCATGACAACCAGAAGAGGCTGCTGATGGATCTGAGTGGTCAGGGATGGGGCCACATGGCCACCTTCTTTGCTTCTTCAGCACAGGATTTCAAAGCTCATAAACCAAAAGGGGTATTTCTCCACAGTGCTCTGAAACCTGTCCGATCAGTGTGTTGGGGATGCCTTTTGTCTCCACTCCAGGGCTTAAATCCATGACATCAAAATACCTTTAGTTTGGCAGAGTCTCAGTTTTTGGTACGGATACGTTCAGGGGGTTTTTAAGGGCAATATTTATCATGCTTAGGATGTGTCATGTTTTGAAGCTTCAGAGCTGCTTTCAAATACTGGAAATAATCTATTTACTGTAGCAATGTGATCAGACACACTTCATGCTTTGATCTCCAATAGAGCCTGGTACAGATTTAATGTACTGTCATCATACCCTTACTGATCATGTGCTCACAAGGAACAGGTACATGTTTGTTCCTTACTACACTGCCATACAGTCGCTACAGCAGATTTTCCTTCAGGTAATGGACTAGCAAGGGAAGACCTCATCCACAGCCATTTAGGAGGAGGTAAAGTCCCAGATTCCACATCCCTGTTGTCGAAAGATGCATATTACTGATAAAATGTGGGTAGATCTTATTGTTCAAAGTGTTATGTTGTTCTCTGACCATCTGACCATGACCCGAGTGCATGAACTGCAGGGCTGGAGCAGTGGCTATGGATAGGGAACACCGGATCCTCCAAAGAATCTGCAACCGATAGCTGCTCTTATGTTCACTGTGGCCCTAGTTCTTTTTCTAACTTCCTGATAGCTCCTTCTCTGCAGAAAAAAGACTGTCTTGACACACAGAAACTTTGTTCCCTATTCCTGTCATCTTTGTTTTCCTTTGCGATACTGCTGAGAGGTCATTCAAATTGTAATCTCATGTCCCAGAGGTTTTGTCCATGACATTTTCATGTTCCTTTTCTCTTTTTTTTTTTTTTTTTTTTGGCCTAAGATCAAGGAGATAGAAAACAGAACAAGCCATTGCTGCATAAACTCCAGTCTCCATAGCGACAATGAAAATGTTTCCCTTCCTCAGTTTTGCATTTCCAATCCTTTACTCTCACCTGAGGCTTGCGAGAGTGGCAAGAGGTTAAAATATTGTGTAACTTACTTGTTCATTGCAGTTTTGAAAGAAGGCTACTGGGGTGAGTAGCCACTGAGCCAAATTAGGCCCAAAAGCTTTCCTGAGCTCTGGGGTATGAGGCAGGGGCTTGGGAAGGCTAGGTAGGAAGTATGGGATTTACCTCTGCAGAACTTGTATGCAGTAAAGCACACTGCTGTAACGCAAACTGCCTGTGGCAAAGAAAGCAATGGAGAAGGGAAAATGTTAACACTAAGCAGTGCCAGTCTTCCTCTGACCATTCCACCACTGTGGGATCAGGAAGGCAACACTGTACTAAATCCCTAGAAAATATGGGGCTGCGTTGCTATATTCACACCAAAAACAAAGTAATTGTCCCAGGTTACTGCCATGAACCTGCCACAGCTATGCAGAGTGCACGAGGCATGCAGGCAACGCTGCACTCCTGAGCACAGGGGAGCTGAGAGACATCCATGACCGCTCTCTCCTGCAGTGGAAAAACTGAATTTTCCAGGACAACTGGGGAATTTTGAGCCTGAGGAAGACTGGACCCCACAGTCTGAGTCAGTGTCTAGCACCAAGACCTTGTCTGTGGCTTTGGTGTTCTGTGTGATGGATCGGTGCTCAGCAGTGACTCTCCAGAGGAAAGTACCTTAAAGTAGCAAGAGATGCTTGGAAGACTTATTTTTTAGTAAAGCCAGTTCTTCCTAAATCTTTTCTTCCCTGGCTGCCAGTCTCCTGGGCAGGGGCTGCAGATGTGCAGCTGTGTGTGCCACGCTCCTGTCCACACCACAGCAACGTGTCTGTCACACATCATTAGGCATCTGAGTCATTCATGGAGGTGTTGATTCCCCCTCTCTCACAGTCTGAGCTAAGTTCCCCCATATGAAATCAGCAACCAACAGTGTGACTTGTGCTCTCCCGGCCAGTCTCTCTGGTGACCAATGAGAGGACCTAAGGGATTGGCATGAAACTGCCAGAGGAGACAGACTGGTAGACAGACCACTGGAAAAGCTGGAAGGACTCAGCATTGTCAAGGCTGTTCCCAAAGCAGAGCTGTGACCACTGAAACTGCTGAAAATGCTCCTACCAAAGCCAGTGCAGATGCATAACCTCCATGAACAAGAACAGATCATTTACAAGTGCAAACGTTATCACTTCAAACACCATTTAATTTGTGCCAGCCTTTGCAGCCAGCTGCCTGATGTGGCTCAGTGGGGGATACCTCTCCATACACCATTGTCTTAGGTTACAATGTAAGATGCAACCAAAAGGTATGTATTCTATTACCATCTATGTCAGCTGCTAAGGTAAGTGAGGCAGTGTTCTTTGTCTTCTCCCTGGTAACTCCCTCCGGGGAGCTATCTCCAGTTAATGGGCCATCCAGGTCTCCCAGCATGACTCATAAAATTACATCATCCATTGTGGGATGCCCCGCCCAGTGGGAGGAACCAGACTGTCCTACCTGGATATAATCTTAGGTTTGGAACACCACAGGGGCACTACCACTGGATTCCCAGAAAACAAGAGCTTGATACCCACTACTGGACCTCAAGAGAAAGACCAGATCTTTCTCCAGGATCACTGCTTCGACAAAACCACATCCATCACTCCAACAGGACTGCAGCCACCATTTAATCAGACTGCTACCATCATCCTGACTGGCAGGATGTCAGGCCATATTCTGACTCTCTCAGTCAAAGCCAGTGTTTCTGTAATATCGCCTTTAACTTTCCTACTAAATTGTAGTTCTGACTTGGAATCTCCTGCTGTTTTGTTTTCAAACTAGTACAATCATTCTTCACCGTGAGGCAGGCACACCAAGCCTGGTCCAGCACCAGGACACCGAGCAGTAGGAAGTGGGTCAGGCAGTCCTGTTTATCAAACAAGCCCCACAGCAGCTGTGCTGCTGCATCTACACCCTCCTGCAGCTATACCATCCAACAGGAAGGATTTACCTTGCAACTCTTCCAGACATCTGAAAATCAACAACTAAGCAGGATAGCACATAGAGACTTCTTCTGCCCTAGAATGTGAGCTGTTTTTTACAGTGATTCAGCTTTCACCCTACATCAAAGATACACAGACCCTCTGTGGTCCCACTTGGGTAAATCAGTCTGCTGAGACATTCAGCCTTCCCTCTGCTATTAGTTTAACTATATAAAGTAGAAATTAAAATAGATTATAACAGGCAGGGAAAGGCATGTTTCCTTCCCTAATTTTCCAATATTTTTACCTAGAAGCCAATGAAAATTTGGCCATTGACTCATCAGTGAATAGTCAGCATCCCATAAATACGTATCCAAGAAGAAGAAATAGAATATCCACTAATAATTCAAAAATATTAAAGTCAAAATAGCTAAGGAATAAAAGTTCTTCATAAATCCTACGTTCAAGATGTTACATTATTAATTTATTTTTAAGGAAGAAATATGTCCCAATAGCTCTTGCCAGGCAGTCAGTTAAAAAAACCATAAACCCATATTATAGGCATAATAAAACACTGAAAGAATGACATTTTATTTGTTCTTTTTAAGATGTATAACTTTACATATCAAAACTTGCAGTTTTTAATGAAAGAGATTTCTGAAAATTCTTTACTTGTTGATAAGACTTCAGCTTGTGCCTTTTCCAGCTACTTAAAACTTCAGCTCCCTCCAACTCCTACCAGCTGCCAGGCAATCATATAAAGTGTTACCACAGATAAGGCTCAGCCAAGTCAACCAGTGAATTGTATCACTCTTTTCTAGCTCTAGAAGAGATCAACAAAATATAAGGGATCTTTCTTAATGGATAAGATGGATGAAGTCTTTTAAAGGTAGTAGAAGCTTTTCAGTGGTGAGTTGTGTAATAGCAATCCATCCAACACAGAGAACACAACTCAAAACTTCGTACTCTTTCTAAAGTGATCAGAGCTATTTTTCATTATAAGGTGAGTAGCATCTTTTTTTTCTAAGCAACTCTTGCCATTTGAAATAGCACACTGCTTGAAGTTTTGAAGTATTTTTGATGGATGCTTTCCTCTGTCCCCTGTCTTTCAAACCAAGTGTAAAGTTACCCACAGAAGTATCCTGTATCTTAAAAAACACCAAATATTAAAGAAACAGCATCTGTGTCACTCTATCTTTCTGTGGCCAAGATGAGAAAGCCATTGTTTTCCTCAACTCAACTGTCATTAACCACGCTTGTAAATCAAAGAATTTTATTAATGCATTGTTAGCAACACGAAGTTTCTGTGGGGCCCCACCACTCACATAAGCCCTGCTCAGACCACAGAACGCCTTACTATCAGCACTGGCTGTCTAAAAGCCAGCACTCTTGAAAGATGCTTCGTTCCTGTAATGGAATTTTGGCTTTTGTGAGAGTTGTTTTAAACAAGAACACAAATATACAAAATACAAACTACCGTTGTGTTGGGGTGCACTATGTGCTGGAAGAGAGACAGGCCCTGAGGATCAGAGAGAGGGGCTCTTTCCTGGGCCCAGAGGTGACCCTGGGAGTGCATCCAGGTCACCAGAGACTGACTGAGAGAAGATTGTGTGTTTATGGACAGACTGGGCCTAGGAGAAGTGTTAATTGTAGTTTGTGGCCTTATAGGGTATTGTTTGCCTGTTACCATAAGTGAAATCCGTGCAATACCCCAGGTGATTGGGGGACACTGTGGTGAACATCTTTCCTGTTTATATGATGTTATATCCTGTTGGGTGCTGGTATTTAAGGAATTCTGACTGCGCAATAAAGGGCTTTGCATTCTTCCACCTGATAAGCAAGGTCCTTGCCCATGCGTCATTACTGCACTGTGGGGAATGAAAGAAAAAAATTGTTTGATTTACTAGAAAAGGGACTGTGGATGTAAAGATAATTACCCTCACTTCCAACTCCCTTTAGGTCTCATTATAAGCTTTTCATCCCAAATAGCAATTTTTCATTATTAATTAATTTAGCCTCTAAAAATCTAGGTGCACCCATGAGTAGACGGATGCAAAACAAGTATTTTAACTAGTTTCATTGAACTAACAACTTTCATTAAAGGTGTTGTTAACAGTAACAGTGCTTTAAATTGCAGTATTTGAAATAAATTTGAAGCAACTTGGATATTGACTGGAAAGCAGGCACAGGTCTACTACCAGTCAAGGACTAGAAACAAACTCCATTGTCAAAACCCAAAAATTACTTTTGGTATAAAAACCAAATATATTTAGTGATGGAATTACTGATTACATCTGATGGAAGTGCAACGGAATAAATCCTTATGCCCTAAACTCCAGAGTTGGATTACATTTTTACAGACTGTAAACTGTAAAAAGAACAAAGCTTTAGGAATGTGTGAATGGCAGTATGAGACAATTTTCAATCTTTCTGTATGCTGTCTTGGTTTGACACCAGCCAAACGCCAGGCACCCATGAGACCCGTTCGCTCACCCTTTCTCCTCTTTCAGCTGGGCAGAGGAGAGGGAAAACTTAACGAAGGGCTCATGAGTTGAGACAAGGATTGGGAGAAAAACACTCTAAGGGCAAAACAGGTTTAAATTTAAAGGTATAAAGTAAATTTATTATTAACAGTCAGAGGAGGATAATGAGAAGTAAAGTAATCCTTTAAAACACCGTTTTTCCCCCCAGCCCCTCCCTCCTTCACACTGACAGCGCAGGGAGATAGGGTGCAGGGTCAGTTCATCATCCGAGATCTTTTTCAGTTCGCTCACGGAGAGGAGTTTTTCTTCTGCTATGCTGTGGGGTCCCTCCCATAGGCAAAGAGTCTTCCCAGAACTGTTGTGGCGCGGGTCAATCGTCCATGGGATGCAGTCTTTTATGGATAGGCTGCTCTAGTTTGGAAGCAGAAGCACTCTCTCTCTTCAGGTCTCCCACTGGCTTATAGCTTTCTCTGGCATCCACTCACTCCGGCATAAGCACTCTTCCCACGGGCTGAGAGTGTATCTCTGCATTCCCTGTGGATTCCACAGATAAGAGGGGGACAGTTTGTTTCACCATAGTCCTCACCATGGCTTGCGCAGGAATTTCGGCTCCGACACTTAGAGCACCTCCTCCCCCTCCTTCACTGACCTTGGTGCTGCCATTGTTGTTCTCTCTCACATGTCCTCACTTCCTCCTCTTCTCTACCTAGAAAAAACTGCTGCCCGTAAGTACCACTGCCAACAAGTTCCGCTAATTCAAAGATTTTTGCAACATCTCGCAGGGCGGAGAGGTTGATCTCGTCTAGGTTCCACGTCAGGGAATCGCTCGCCACGTTTCCACGGTCAGCCACGCGGCCCCGCCGGCACCGCGTGGGCAGTGGCAGCCACCGCGGCGCTGGCACCGTTTAACGCCTCTCTCCACGCGGGGCACCGGAGGGAGAAGCCGCTGCTGCCGCCCCTGCCCTTCTGCCGCGGTGCAGCTGGCTAGGAGTGGCCTGGCAGGCAAGGCTCATCACGGGCCACGCTGGGATGCCCCAGCGGCCGCAGCTCGCCACCCCTGCAAAGAACTGCGCACGCACTGTTTTTCTTAAGTATGTCATCAGAGAGGCGTTACCAGCCTCTCTCATCGGGCCAGCAGCATGTCCTTCTTCAGAGCCATCAGAGATTGGCTCTGCCGGACACAGAGGAAGCATCTAGCAGCTTCTCACAGAAGCCACTTCTGTGGCCCTCTCCCACTACCAAAAACCAGCCCGTGTCAAATGAACACAATGCACATGACATTTACTTCCCACTTTGATGCTGGGGCATCCTCGGTATGGAGCAGGACAGGAGGGAGCTGCCGTTCTCTCCAACCATGCCTCTGAAGCACCGAGAATCAGGACCTGTGAACAGCCCTGCAGTCTGGATGTCATCTCTGCCCTTTGATCCTGTTTGCATTGGGTGCTTGAGGCTACAGGATGTTCCTACTGCACACACAACAAAGGCTGTGGTGCCAGAGGAAAATGCAGCAAAGCAACCTCGTGTTCCTCACACAGCAATCCTGCAAGTGAACTTTTAATAGAAATAAGCAACCTGCAGCCTACAATCCCATCAAAGAATTGGGAAGAGAGGTAAAGGAGAAAGAAAGAGGCTGCTCCCCAAATAGCTCCCCACTTTGTTAGGATCCAGGAGCGCGGCTTTGGCAAACAGCATGTTACAAATTGAGACAGATGGAAATGTGCTTCCTTGTCAACGCTGTTATGCCCCAAGAGCAAAGAAATTTTGTTGTCTTGAACATGCTGTGGGAAACAGGGAAAGGTCCAGCAATAGAACAAAACTAATAATATAAAACTAGGTTTGGAAGATGAAATGAAAGCTGTCTTTTGCACAGAAAGGGGTGTGTTTTTTAACAGATAAAACCCCCTTTTTAGTCCCAATAGTACATGTTACAATAGGCACACATTGTCTTACTGCAGACTTAGCCTATTTTCTAATAAATTACAAATGTTTGTCATACAGTATTATCAACAGGGTAATTTCTGTGATCGAGTCATTTACAAATTCTGGTCTCTACAAAATATTGGATAATATGGGATACCAAGTTCTTTAAGAACCTTTGAATCCAAACTACAGCACAACCCATTCATGAACAGTTTTTAAAAATTTTAGATACTAACACTAATCTGAATCTAGCTTTGAAAAAAATGCAGAATTTTCTGCATAAGATTCAAGGTTAATTTAATAATGAGCTACATCTTTTATTTTAAAGTCCATTTCACAATAAAGCTCAAGACGAAAACCAACTTCCAATTTCACCAACAGTATATTTTTCTAATACTGCAAATTTCTTTCCATGAAAACAAACCCACTCTAGTACCATTCCTTTGTCTACTGAATCCTCACCCCAGAAAATAAATGCTAATTGCATCTTTTCCATTAAGGAAGATGATGACAGACAAACAGAAAGATGTTTTGCTCTTTAGGTGCCAAGATTACAAAACAAGAAACCCCAAAACGAACAGCTTTATCTTTTAAAAATGTCAATTTACTTTTTCCAAATTCTTTCAGCCTTCAACACCCATTAGGAGGGGAAAAAAGAGAAAACAAAAATAATGCAATTAACATAGAAGTGTTGTGATTATTCCATTTTTCCATTTATTCTTGCACAGAAAGCCAAACACATCCATTTCAGACAAGTTATAGCATCAGCTGCGTCCATTATGTCAGAGAAACCACATTCAAGTACAACTAGAAAAAGTGGTTTCAAAATGCTTCCATATGCATTAAAATAATTTCTTTAATCCTTTAGGTTTTGTATTCTGAGTCTTTAGAAATGGTGATTTTTTTATTAGGTTTGGTAGCCTCGTCCATCAGTTCCTTCAGCTGCCCAATCTGTTCATCACGGAAGTCATTAAGTTTTTCTTCTGTGAGCTGAATTCCATATACAGCCTTTTCTCTCACGTTTTGTTTGTCCTCATTAATTTGTTGCTGGATCAGTGCTGCATAGTTCTAATGAGAAAGAAATATAAAGGTCACAAAAGTGACTTCACTTGATTCAGGTCAACTTTCTGTAATAGCATTTTACTGTAATAACATCCTCCTACACAATCTCCTACAACAGACTATTAATTGATAACAAATGACTAAAAACAATTACACTTTTTATAAGAAAGAAACGGTATTAAAGCATTTCTACAGTCAATTTTATGTAGCTAGTTTAAAATGCATATATGTACAGATTAATGTCCTAGCATACACTACTACTGAAAACAAAACAAAATTTAATTATAGGTCTAATATATTTATTAAAATAATCTTTCCTATCTAGCAGGATACCAACAGGATACACTTTGTAAACTGATACATCCAGGAAAGTATTATTCTTGAAGAAAAGTATTAGAAAAAGCATTCCACAA
The DNA here is from genome assembly GCA_013397865.1 of Struthidea cinerea. Lineage (NCBI taxonomy): Eukaryota > Metazoa > Chordata > Aves > Passeriformes > Corcoracidae > Struthidea > Struthidea cinerea. The sequence continues at coordinate 115,022 of VZTI01005074.1, forward strand.
TTAGACACATGCCCTGAAGCCTTTCTGCCTAACCACTCTCTGCTTTTCTCAGAACTGATAAGGTCATTTGCATCCATCCTGGACTGTTCAAAGGCAGTAGAAATTCAGTAACTGTGAGACTTCTGTCATTCTTCCAATTTTTTGGAAGAAATTAGTTAACAAAACTAAAAGTTAGAGGAGAGTAAGAAGGGGCTTAAAGGACAGATACCTACTTCACATTCTCATTCCCAAAGGAAAAGAAGAAAAGGATAACCCCGTTCCCACACTGTTTTGAACATATTTAAGTTTGTTCAGACTTACTTACAATCCTGTTGTAACAGAGATCATTTGGACCACATTTACTTAGATAACAGCATTTATGTTGGTGGACAGGCGACACAGTCAGTGTGCATTACAGCAATACCAGTCTGAGCACCACAAGAAAAGCAAAACTTTCTCAAGGGCAGAAATGGAAGTGGCCTATGGGTCACACTGGTAATGAGGGCACAGATGGAAAATCGCTTTCTCACCACTTTGGATCAATCTTTGACCATTATGACTTCTCTAAATTACAACACTCAAGGTTCTGCAAGGAGGGCAGCTCTGCAAAATTAATTCTGCTGGCAGTGCTACCCCTGACACTGCTGTGCCCAAGGTCCCCGCACACACGAATGTCGTGCACTCCCCAGCTCCCTCTGCCCAGCACCAGCCCCACTGCAGCAGCTCTCAAGAAGTTGTAGTGAGTGAATTCAAAAACCTCGTGGTATGTGTACTTAGCAAGGTCAGTGAACCTACTCCGATGTTTAGAAGTTAAGTACATGTTTAAACACCAGGCTGGAAGGGAGCATAAACTTATATTTTTCTTAAGAGGTACTTAAAAACAAACTCCACAACTAAGAAATTAATTTCAAAAGTTAATTTTTAATTGGAAAAAATACAGCCTTCTCTTCTACTTCAATAGGGTATCCTTTAAAGTACCTTTAAATTTGAAGCACAACTCTGAATACAACATAAGAAACTGAACTTAAAAAACTATTTTCTGAATAATAAAAATGATGACTGTTACCTGATAACACTTTTTAAAGAAAGGATTAAATATCAGGAGTATTCAAAAGCACAGCATTACAGCAATGAGATATAAGCATCAATTCCCAATTTTCAGCTAAAAAAACCCTCGGCACTGCATAGTGAACTCTTAATCTGACTACCAGCGGAGTAACTAAAGCCACTACTTCAGCTGTACGTGTAATAATTCCAGGGAAGTGGGTGAGAAGAAAGAAAGATGAGCCCATGATAAATTTCAAAATGACACCATTTGCAAACATAAATACATTACATTGTTAATGGACCATGTCAAGCCTCACTGAAGTCAGCAGGATCTTACCAGCCCTGTTGCCTTAATTCATGGCTATTTAAAGAAAACAGATAGCTAAAACAAACTGGGACAAACCAGACTCTGAACCAAACTGATTCTTCAAGGTTCTACCCAACATCACCATTCCTGCTTTTACATTAAATAGGCATTCAGGAACAGTGACACCACAGTTAACTCCCATGGTAAACCTATACCTCAGTGGTATTACCTCAAGGTAGAGTTGGCGTAGGGTTTAAAAGGAACTAAATAGGTTTTTTTTTCCCAATGATTGAACAATCAAATGGTAATGATAAAAAATTATAAAGGGTTAATTCTTCAACTTCGTGATTTACAGAATTTCTTATCAAGGCAGATGGACAAATGTGATCTCTGAAGCTATTACCAAACCAGTAACACACCGACAGCGACAGATCAACTATTCCACCTAATTCTATTTTATTCTATCTTCGCACTTCTGCACGGAACAATCCAGTCAGTACTGACTCTGGACTAGGGAACAAAAAAAACAAAACAAAAAAACCCAAAACAAACAAAAAACAACAACAAAAAAACCCCAAACACCTAACAAACACACATAAAAAAAACCCCAAACAAAACCAACAAACCCCAGACCACTCTCATTATACCAAACAACAACATTCACAGCATGTAATTCAGAAACAACACTGAAAGCAAGCAACGCAGAACTCTTCACATCTTATCAAGAGATCTGACTGAACATACAAACCCCAAAAACCCCTCCATGCAATGTCCTAACAGTGTAGGTTCCACAGCACGAGAAAAGTCCTCCCCACTGCTAATAACAACCACCTGGGAGCAGCCTGCAGCTACTGCTGCAGGCATGAGCTCTGGTACCTAAAAATAACTGAAGTCCATTTAAAGAACAGTCACAATTTTACAAACTGTTGACTATTTTCCAAAAATACCAAATTAATTAATGGCAAAGAGCCTGCAATTTTTTTTTTTTTTTTATCTAACATCCCAGCACCTCACTTCACAGCACATCAGCATTATAGAATCCAGATCTTGGAAGTGGTGGTCCTTAACAAAGCTGGAGTGCCCACTCTCACAGGTGCCCTGCATCCAGACATATGGTCAGGGACTGTACATCCCCTATTCCTCATACCAGGTGTTCTGCTTCACAGCACTCCAGCGGGCTCCTATCTGGACTGTCACTGCTGGCTCTTTTCCCCCACTCGTTTTCTAGCTGAACTAATGTTTTGTACATGCCAGAAAGCCTCAATGGCTGCAGTTTCACATCGATTTGCAACGTGAACAGAAATTTAAAACTGAACCCTGGAAACATGCTGGTTTCTGGTTGACTCTTGACAGAAAACAGAGCTTCCTTACCTCACTTTACAAAAAGTGAGTGATGCACCAAAGAAAGTATGTTTCAGCCTTTATAAAAGTGCTGAAAAAAAGATGATCTATATGGCATGTTTCACTTTTTCTGTGTTCCTAAATGAGGAACGAACAAAGCCTGGGATATTTAACTGTTTAATACGTTATTGTTCCCTCAGAAATTAATACTATTATTATGTGATCAGTGATTTGTGGAAAGGTACTACATGATTTGATGGTACATAGTAATTTAAGATTCAGCTTCTATACAGAAAATGTGCCATTTTCCTAACAGCACATGAACTTAATGTGCTGAACGCCAAAGTTCTGTAATAGGTTTAAAAGCATAATGAAAAAAAAGGGGGGAGGAGCTAACATTTGTTCTTTCAATAATATAACTTCCATTATAAAATACATGATCACAGTCCCTCTCAGGTAATAAGGAACAGCATGTTCATATATGGCCTAGTTTTCATTAGAACCTAATAGATACAGAATTTAACTGTTTTCCAGTGTCATCTTCCTTACCAGCAGAACTGAAACAAACTCTTGCTTAGCTTCCTCAGACAACGGAAATTACTTCGCTTCTGCCTTTCATTTTATGCAGTTACATTTAACTGCATCTTCCAAATATAACAAAACTCCTTTGTCAATCATAACACAAATCCTTAGCAGATTTTTCAAGGGCATCTTATTTCAATTATTGTTCACACTGTGCTCACAGAGACAGGAGATATAAAATGGAACACAAGTAATCCTGCACCCTCACAGAGCCAGGCTCAACATACACAAGGATGGCAGAGGGACACAGGAGCTCTCCTCCCTGGCAGTTTTTTAGGTCGGTTGGTTGTTTCTTTGGAAGTAGCTCTTACTGTAATGATCTTCTCTGCAGCAGCTGTAAACTTCCTGGGCTTTTAGAAGAAAAAAGCAAGCAAAACCCAAACCACCAGCTGAATGGCAAAAGTCTTTCCCTCTTGTATGTGACTGCCACCAGAAACACAGAGGATCAGAATCAAGTTCAAGTCACAACCTCTCCTGACCATTTACCACCAAAAGACAGCTGTTTTATTCTGTATTAAATCTCAGCCTGCTGTCCATCCGTATCACAGACACCCTCCTCATCTTAAAGGAGGCCCAAGGTAACAGTCCAAGGTGCACACTGGTCGTGTCACTGCATTGCCATCAGCGTGTGCAACCGCAGAGACACCCCGAAACTCTCTGTGTCACCAGTGCGGAAGCAGATCCCTCACCTGAAAGGTCTGATGCACTCCTCACAGGTGATGGTTCTGCCTCAGATCACTGGCATCTACAGCATGCACGCTGAACCCAAGCATCAGGCTCTCTTAAAATCCTATTACATGATTAAATGCTTGAACCTCTAAATGATTGATACAAAAAACAGGTGTTTGCTATAATCAATAACCTTAGGGGTTTTTTGCTTAAAATTCACTAAGTGAAGCAAATACAAAGTTCTCCTCTGCTTTCTGACTCATAAGCATTCACAACGCACAAATTCATTAAAAGGGCAAGGGGATGGGTAACATTTGAGGTTTAAAATACCACACTGTACAGAAAGAGCATCAGCCTTCTTGTTTTCTAAGTTGAGAAAGGATTAAATAGAAAAATAAAAGCAAAAATCACACAACCAAAAGCCCCACTCCCTGACTGCCAAATATATAGACTCCTACCAGGTCTAGTCCATGCTAACACACATTTATCTCATATGCGAATACAAAGTGCTGATAGACATTTATGATTTAATCATAAAATTAAATGGGTTAAGAGCCCATTTTCTCATTTTCACTGGAAAGAACAGCAATCATAATTTTTATTTTCTCTGGCACCCTCCTAAACATGTATAATGCTACGCTTTAGACAATTGCTTCAAAAATCTCAGAAAGATATGTCTGTTCACAGTAACTACCTGTACAATTCACTTTCTAGTCAGATTCTCTCTCTAAAAAAGGTCTAAAATTTTTATCTCCTTTAAGCAGTTGAAGTATAAAGCTGAAGTATTCATCTATTCCAAAAAGACTATCTCCACTTGCAGCCAAATTAATGACAGCACTGATAAAAAACATTACTGTGGCCAGATCAGAAAACGCTACTCTGAGACATATTAAACAAACAGGGAACAGTCAGGCACTAGAAAAATGCTATGGGATTACTTTAAATTTACTTTTCTCTGGGTGACATAAAAAAAATTTAGCGTGGCCTGACAGGCCACCCTCATTGCTCCCTAGACGTTAATCCAAATTGCAGCATTTCAAGTGTTTCTGCTGCTACTCAGAGCAAAATCAAACACATGCTGCTAAGGGTGGCAGCATGAAGAAACAGCTGTGAATGAACAGCACAGCAAGGAGCAACCTGTTCTTATTTTTGTGCAGAGATATGTGGAATTAATTACTTCATACTCATTCAGACAGAATTCTGCAAATTATTTACTATTTTTTTTTACTGCAAAACTGTTTTGATGTTAAACTGAGAATCAGAAAAAGATACAGTACTACAGAAGTGATTTTTAAATGGGCGCTACACCCCATGAAATTCCACAGTATCTTCATACATTTTACCTGAAGCTGCACGTATAGTTAGAAATGTGGTAATAAACCCAGGAAAATTATACCACATTCAAGCTCAGCTTAACACACCACTACAGTGAATATTTTCATGCACTCACATACACATTAACCCATAACTATATTTCAGATAAGATAAGACCCCTTAAAATAGCCCTAAACATTTTAAAAATTGCGTAAAATACAATTACTGCCAAATTAATTAACCTATGTGAATAAACAGCTATGTAAAGTCACACATCCTGAGCAATGTATTATCAATTTCAAAATTTAAATTTCAAATTACCTTTCGTTTTGTAAAGGTCACACCATTAACACCTAAAAAAAGAAAAATCAATATACTACAAAGGGTTCTGGGTAAGCCTTCCCCCTGCTTTTGAAAATACCCATCAAATGGTATTTGAATGATACCAGGTAACAACATATGAGAGCATTAGAAGAGTTTCTAATGTGAATAATTAAAATAGTAATTACTGGGGAAAGGGCAACAGAATGAAGAATCAAGACTTTCACTCTGAGGTAGCTGGCACAGCAGAGGACCTCTAGGGAATAAAGATGTCCAGCTCCCACTGCAAGTCTTGACAGAAGGTGAAAAAACAACTTTCTCTTGTGGCATTTGAATCACCTGAGCATCCATCATATGCATAACAACACACAAAGCATATACAAGAAAGAAACAGAGACAAGCTTATTTATGACAGAAACCAATGTTTTTCTTCAGGTTTTCTCGTTCTAGCTTCTCCTTCATTAACAATGTCAGAGCACACAGCCTTTCAACATCTTCTTTAGTATCTACTAAGGGAGGTGGCGTTGTGCAAAGTAACACAAAGTTTTCTGGCTTCAAAACCCAGCACTAACATGTTGAAGAAAGCCGTACAAGAGCCTTCAGCAGGGCAGGTTGGGCTAAGGTGGCCAGTGCTGCTAAGAGACCAGGGATGGTGCTGCAGCCCACAAAGGCTGTAACAATGGAGGTATGCGACTCCATTTATTATGTCCACGTCCTCTGCTCACCACTGCTTATCCTGAGGTATTGCTTAAATAATATTCCAGTCCTCCTTGGATTCACACACAAATGTCGTTAAAAGTGTGTTTGTCGTTCAAATTAAACACACTGCAAACACAAGCTCTTTGGCTTGAGCAAAGCACCAAGGTAGCTAATGGCCAGGATACCTGTGGCTATGCTATAGGCTACAGACATAATTAGCTCTCCTGCTGAATGATTTACCGATAGCTCATGACAGCAACTTGGTTATAAATGCTGCTGCTCTCAGATCTGTTTACCACCTTCTGACAGCTCTCAGATGTAAAGAATAAGATGCCTTAAACAAGCTACAAAATCTGTCACATTTCAAATTTCAGCCACCCTTGAAATTGTCCATTTGTAATAAAGGGTTCAATAAAGCAGAAGTTAAGATACAACGTATTAAATATGTATGTTTTATTCAGATACATTTTACTCACAAACACTTAAAAACTAGACTGAGTAGCTTAGGTCGTAAGAACACTACGAAGAAACTTGAAATGCCTACAAATGAGAATCAAAAAAGGTATCAAAAAGTGTACTTTATTTTTATTAACGCTGAAACATTACTCATTCTTATTAAAAAAAAAACACTCTTCTCAGAAATTAAAGGAAAGCACATTTTCATATAAAATTTTGAGAATTTCAGATTACATGAAAGAACAAAAAAAAAATTTTTAATGCTTTTTTTTCAAATCCAGCAAGTGAAAAATGCATTCCTCCTAGGATTAATTCCCTGTTCCTCCCCTGTGCACCACTGCGTGTTGAGCAGGGCAGCTGGAACAATCCCCAAAGAGAAAAACATCTAAAAATGGGTCTACATCAGAGATGGTCATTCACAGCCACTGTCCTTGCCCCTCTGCTGAAGCAGCCACTACAGACGCATTCCAGAAGAGGAAGGAAAACCAGGAACAGCAGAGCAACGCACAGGTTTCATTAAGCAAATGCAAAACACAAAAGCCACAAAATTGATATGGTTTGCCAGAGGGAAAACTGGTTTCTTGAGTACTCTATGAGATCATGAGTATGGAGAATCCATCTCATTACAGGATACATCTCCAACTACCCCAAAAAATTATACAGATGAAACAAAATCCTCCCTTTTCTAACAAATACACCCAATTGTAATTCATGAGAAGCTCTAAAACAAGTTGTGTGAAGAGCAGCTCGGATAAGCTATTTTGTATTTCAGTCCATTATTAGATGGAAAGATTTGCAGAGGTCATTTCAAGCCAAGTCATGCACTTGCAATGGAACTGCCTACACCTAAATATCACGTGCCTAAGTGAAGCCAGAGATGTAGCTTGTCTTTGTGCTGGGCATTGGAGAGAGAAACTTCTGTCTTAAATATGATGTGATGACTGGATACACTGTCCTCCAGAGACCTAGGTCTCATCACTGAGAAAGCTACTACATGTCTCTGTGTCTCTGGCTGTAAATGACTGTATTTAACCAACTTCCTTGCTTATGGTAAAAGGAAAATGTTCATTAGTTATTTTGTTTTGTGCTTTTGTAATTACAAAAGGCAACAAAAATACCATTTCTCCTTGAATGATTCTACAATCTTTCCCCTGGAATTTGTTTTATCTTTTTCTAACGCTGCTGATATCAGACTTGGCAACATCCTGAAGTGAAACACATGACAGAAAAAAACTGTACTTCCTCTTTATCCTTAGAACTAACTTTGAATTATGCATAATTTCATTTTTGGGGATGAAAAGACCACATCACCATTTCGAATTACAATGTACAGAGGTAAAACAGATTTCTCCAGGACTACATCTCTGTATCACAAAGAATAGGAACAAGAAAACATCAAAGTTTACTAAAAGTTAATATGAAAGGAAAAGCCATGAGAACTTCAACAATATCAGGTTTTCCCAGGATATTCAAGAAGGATGGTAGAGTCTGTGACTATCAACCAATTTCAGGGAACTGATCACAGTAATACAATGATGCACATACTGTAACTACATAGAATTGTTACCATAAGGGGCTTGGGGTTTTTTTTTTCGGTTGCTTGCTTGTTTGCAGTTTGGGAGCAAAGAATGAAAAATTGTTCCGCTAAAATGGAGCCAGGGAATATAATTATGTAATACTTAGTAATCAGCATGGAGAATTATTATTTGATCAGGAAGGTATAAAATGGACTGCTTTTTCTGAACACAGTTAACTAATATTGTTAAACTGGAAGAAATGACATTTATTTAGAGGAATGTGAAAAAAGATCAAGGACTAACTCAGCTTTTTTTTTGTAGCTTAAATAACAAGTTATTTTAATGTCCTTTATTTATGAGATCATAATTTGAGGTGAAAGTGGGAAGTTTATGGCCTGGCCATCAAGGTAAACATATATAAAGGCTATTACATCCAAAATGGAACACAACACTATTAGAATACATCAGAGTGACTACTGCCATTTGTGGAAAAACAAGCTGTGATTATTTATTTCTTTCTGGGTACAGAATACTTACACCACTACTGTACATTGGGGCCAAAGTACAGGTCACTAAAAGCTTTTTGCATCATCTGGTAACAACCATAGTCTTTAAGATTCTCTCCCCTTAGGTCAATAAGCTTCATCTCAGGCCTTATATAGAGAGCTTGATCTTATTCTAGGGAATAAGGAAGTTAAAAAAAGTTGGAACATACTTGAACATTTAAGCAAAAATAAAACGGCCAAGTAAGTTCTGGAAAGAGAGATCAATCTGAAATGTGGGTGCAGCACAAGAAATGAAGCAGGAGGAAGAGACAGGAGGTAGAATGAAAGAAATGGTCACACAACTGGGTTCCAATGGCTAAACAAGATCTTGCCATGATTCTCTATCCTTGGACAGGTTGCATCATTCAAAGTGTGAGTTCCACTGTAAAAACCAGTTCTTTTATGAGAGACTTTAAAAAATGTTCTTCTCTGAAGTACATATCAGTATTTCAAAGCCTTTTAAATTGGTATTGGAGACAAAAATACTTGAAAGAGAACTATTTATTAAAAACTCCACTAAAAAACTCACTAAACGTTAACAATTTGAGAACAAAACATGGAAAATTATTCAGTGTGGACCTTCATCTGTAAAAATTAGGAAATTACACTCTTGCTAGTACCAAACTATCAGACTGCTGTGACTGGACAAACAAGCTACAGACCAGAAAAACTAAATTTCAAGAACATTATTTCATATTTTCATGCAAATCCTAATAAAAACCTAGCAATTTGAAAGACGGTTATTTCTTGACTCAGTTTCTACTTTACTTTGGCACTTTATGTCGTGCATGGCAGCTCTTTGGCTAATAAAAAAGCTGTTGTCTGCACTTTTGTCTATGGCTGATGTTTCGTCTGGCAAATATTATGCTATAATCTCACAGAACATCCAAGAATTTATCACATGCTGTTAATTTAAAACAAGGCAAGGGAAAAGACTGGAAGTCATAGTATCAGTTTGTTTTCAGGAATTTCACTTCTAATGTATCAGTTACATCGTAATATTTCTATTTAAACATTAAGCTAGGAAATCTTGGCACCGTTTCACTGCAGGTAATTCCCAGACAAATATCAACACTAAGTACAGGCATTTTACCTAAAAAAACCACTAAAGACTGTTTTAGCAACATAAGCACACAACTATAATTAAAGCCCACAATGCAAACATCACTTACAGACTCCTGGATCAATTCTTTAAATAGAGGACAAGCATCTTAAATCTGCAGTTATTTCTTTCAGAAGTATTACTTCTAGATTTTCAAGGAAGATGATGATTTCACATCTAGATATTCACAAAAGGAAAATAAAGCCTGTTTCCAAGACAACCACATTACTTGCCAGACCGCTAGATACTAACATGCAGAAGATTATATATCCCAGTTGATAACACTTCAAAGACTTCCATGCATGCTCTTCTAATGATGCATTTAAAGTGCACATATATATCCAAAGGAGATTTGGCATTCTTATTTTTCCACTGCACACATTTCTATATGCTCATTAGAAACAAAAACTAGTACAGCAATGAAGAAAACCTCAAGTATGAACAAAAAATTAATCCACTAATAGGCACCTTACATTGATTTCCGTGACACCACAAATAACCTTTCTGCCGAGGGTGCGCTGAATTTTTTACTTTAATGGACTTGTAGAAGAAATACGTGCTTGAATGAATTAAGTAAAAAGTCACAGGCAATATTTTATAAACATAAAGGTCATTAGTGTAGAAGTCAGATTCACCCCTTAGGACAAAGAGACAGAAACTTCTCCAGTTTTAAATGAACACAGTCAACGTGACCTGTTCCAATACAATACATGGGATACTAATTTAGCAAAGCAAATTTGGCATCAGAAAACACTGAATCACAGACCAATTTTTTTGGCCAGTATTACCATGGTCCCTCCAATAACAGGGGAGAGAGACAAGCCCTACCTCAGTGCTTCTGGAGGCATTTGAAACAGACAAACAAGGAGTCACGGAAGTTTATCTACCTGCTTCTTCAACAAGACAAAAACATTTTGAGGCGTGCTCTTCACAGAGCACTACCTAGGAGACTGGCCATCAATAAAAGAAAGCCTACCCACAGGCAGACTCATGATTTAAAAAATGAAAAAAATACTGCCACTGGGAAACACAGGTGAATTCTTATAAGGGTGTTACTTATCTAAGTATGACATTTTAATCTGAAGGTCCTACTCTATAAAAATAAATCAGTGTATTTGGCCACAGTCATTTGGTTGCAATTCAGTCCTTCTTACTTTTAAATAGCAGCAATAGGACAACACTTTGAAAAGAAATGCAAATTGATATAACTGACATTTTCCTTAAGACAACTAACAATATGCTGGTCTATATTTGTAATCTCACTCTATGGAAAGAAAGCTTGTTACTGCAATTAACATTTACTTCACAGTACTTAATAAAAGGCAAAAAAGGTTAACTTATTACTCTGTGCTAGACCCAGTGCAAATTTTTTAAGTTCTTGTTGCTGCAGCAAAATATGTTAAATGGCGTTCAAGTTTTAGACCACACATATGCTTTGTATACACATACACCTACCTCTGTGTATTGGTTTGGCACAGCCTGGTTTTAGGTAGCAGCAGGGCCACAAAGATGGCTCCTGTGAGGAAGCTGCTGGAAGCTTCCCACCATGTCCGGCAGAGCCAATGGCTGATGGCTCTGAAGATGGACAGGCTGCTGCCCAAAACTGAGCTAATGAGAGAGGTTGGTAATGCCTCTGTGGTGACATATTTAAGAAGAAAAAGTCACAAGATTCTGGATTCTAGTCAGAGAAGAGAAGGTGAGAACATGTGAGGGAAACAACACGGCAACACCCAGGTCAGTGGAGAAGGAGGGGGAGGAGGTGCTCCAGGTGCCAGAGCCGAGATTCCTCTGCAGGACGTGGTGAAGACCATGGTGAAGCAGAGCAGGCTGTCCCCCTGCAGCCCATGGGTCCACAGGGGATGCAGAGATCCACCCGCAGCCCGTGGGGGAGGTGCTGGAGGGGGTGGATGCCTGGAGGAGGCTGTGTTCCAGTGGGAGACCCAGTGGAGAGAGAGGGCCCCTGCTTCCAGGCTGGAGCAGCCTGTCCTTGGAGGGCTGCACCCCGGGGAAAGAGAGAGCCATGGTGCAGCAGTTTGGGAGGGCTGTGTGCCCGTGGGAGGGGCTCACGCTGCAGCAGGGGCGGTGCGGCTGCTGCTCCTGAGAGTGGACCCACACTGGGGAAGTTCAGGGAGAACTGTCTCCCGTGGGAGGGACCCCACAGCCTCACAGGGGAAGGACAACTCTCCCGGAGCAGCAGAAGGAAATCTCAGTGATGGACTGACCAAACCCCCATACCCCGCCTCCCTGCGCTGTCGGTGGGAAGGAGGGAGGGGCTGGGGGGGGAAGATGTTCTAAGGGCTTCTTTTACTTCTCATTACCCTCCTCTGATTCTGTTAGTAATAAATTCACTTCACAACTTAAGTTGAGCCTCTTTCGCCCTTGAAGTGTTTCTCCCGGTCCTTATCTCATTCATGAAGCCTTCGTTAATTTTTTTTCCCTTTTCCCTCCTCTGCCCAGCTGTGGCAGGGGAGGGTGAGTGAACAGCTCTCGTGGGTGCCTGGCATTGGGCCAGTGTCAAACCAGGACACTCTGTCAAATGAAATTAATAACATACATTGTTTAAAAAGTCTTCCACGTCCTCCAAGCAGTAGAATATATCACGGCATTTCCTCCATCTTTAGTTTTACTGCTCTCAAAATTACAACATCAAGTTCCTTACTCTGTTCTATTTTTTGAAAATATTGTGATATAACATATGTAGCCAGAAAGTCCTCTGGTGTAACTGCAGACAAAGACGCTCAGAGAAACTAAAAGTTCCCATTCTAAACATAATTCTAAAACTGTGCTTATTCTTTCAGCAGTTTCTTAAGTTAAAAAACTCTAAAGCCTACAAATCTATGTATTTTAGCAAGGGTTTTTAACTAGCAGATTTTTACATAATTTCTGAACTACTTCAAAACTAGCCACAGAAGTTAACTGAAGAAAACAAATGTGTCATCAGTATGGTCAATAGCTGCTAAAAGGGAGCATGAATCTTCATGGACTACATCAGAACACTCAAATCTGAAAAACCAAAAAACTTCTGTAATCATCTGCAAGTTACTATCCATTTATCCAACAGCTCTGACATTTAAGAGGATTTTTATAGCATCTGTCACAATACAGCAAGTGAAAGCTGCACTGTCACAGAAAGCTGGAGGGATTAAGCACAAAATGAGAAAGGAAAATTCAGTCATCTGCTAAACAAGTTTCAAAATTCAATAAAGTACTGTAGACACAGCTAATCTGAACGTACTTCTGAAAAAATCCATCAAATATTCTGTACTGTTCTTGGGGAGACCAAATATATATGAAACTCAAGCCTCCACACAGTCTCCTGTAATCTCTATACAACAAATACTTTAACTCACCTATATCTTGTTCTATTTTTTTTTCTTTCTTTTTCCTGCTATTGCCAGAGGTTTTCCAGCTATTAAAGGGGGCTTGCTTTCAATTAGCAAATGACAGGGAGAACAGGATAGCGGAAAAAATAAAGGGATGGAAATCAAGTATGTCAAATAGCTTAGACCTGTATGTACTTCACTTCTAAGTGAACGCTCAATTAACAAAGCTCCAAGATTTCACAACAAAAATCCAGACTGCCTACATATTCCCAAAAATTCTCACCCTCCTAGAATCTCTACTTTTTCTCTGTGCAAAAACAGGCTGTCTGGTCCCAAGCAAGCAGATATGTGTTGAACTGGAACAGAAATTAATTTACCTCAATACTTTAAAGGGAAAGCATGCAGAAACACCAGAGCCAGGAAAATATCAGGGCAACCTTTCAGAAATGGGGATGCACCACATTAAGATTGGTCAAGCAAGCTCAGCGCTGTGCTCTGGCTGCCAGCCTCGCAGGTGCTTCCACAGCCAAGTGCCACGGTCTTCACTTAGATGTAAAGAAAGCATTAACATTTGGAGCAGCCTGCCTGTGGCGAGGACAGCACAAATGGGAAGTGTCACATACTAACTAGTTCTACTTCTATGTCCAAAACTCCCATGATAAACTACCTCTGCTCTAAGTGGTACCATTTAATCATTTTGGTATGGTGCACCCCCATCTGTTCAGCTGCTCTCCCCACACTAATACAATGATACCCCTATCCTTAGCATCAATGTCAAACCACTGCACTGTTTGTTTATACTGAATTAAGAACCGAGTTCTTTTTCTACTGTATATGATCAGGAAGAGTTTTCAAACTGACTGTATAGTAAGTTTAGAAAAATCTCTGCCTGCCATTCACTGATGATGCAATAAATAAGGTTTCTGCCAGTCAGAGAATACTAAAGCTATTCAAGAGGTTTCAATTGTGTTTCAAGACTTTTCAACACTGAGGAATTATCTCAGCTTATATTTGCATGGCTTTAAAGTTACTCTGGACTTATTTCAAGCAATGCAATGCTATTTGAGCAATAAAAACTTGAATTATTTTTGAGTTGCTTATACGTCTTAATGGATTTTGCTTGCTAGCCAAGTACAAATATGGAAAAGAAAATCTTGTGTATAACTGCCCACAAACAGAGCAGAACCTCATGGATCACACTGAATGGCAATTTATGGGGTCTTTGCGAGCAGGGGTTTATTTCAGTCTTAAAGCGGGGGATGGATAAGTATTAGCATGATTTGCTGTCCTGCAGAATGCTTCACGTACCTTTGAGAAAAAGTAATTTGTGAAGGCACCAGTTGAGAGGGGAGCCTAGACCAGTCCCACTACATCTGTTCAGTGATGTAGGGGAAAGCCCTCCCTCTCACCTGTATCATGAGATGCAGCAGGTGAGCACGGCACACATTTGCTGCAGGTCACAGCTCTGAGCACTGGCTACGCACAGGAAGGCATCAGACTGCAAGGGTTCCTCTGCCATCCCAGCACGTGCATCATTTCTATCATAGGAGACACAGGTCGACCAGAATAAACACTTCTTCTAAAACCCACTTGTGGGCTGCGTGTGAAACATCCCTATGGGCTAGACATTGAAAGCTTCTCACGGACCTCTGACCCACAGGCACGTGCACTACAGTAAATTCAGCCTGAAGTCCTCCTGCTGCTACAGTGCAGGACTAGCCTTGACTATTGACTGCTTCCCTAGAAAACTGGAACAAAATGTAACTTCTCTGTGTCAACACATAACATTTTAACATGAATTTTTAATTTCTCAAAAGACGAAAACACTGAAAACAAGACCATACAGCATTGGGGAAAAGTGTATATATATGCTACTATATTTAGGAGAAAAATAATGCAGATCTCATCTTCACTGAACTCTTTGCTATATCCACTATAGCAGTAAATTTTAAAGTAACAGCTTTGCAGAACATCTTCCTTTACAGAACCCAGCTTGGTAATGCTTTATTTCATCAGGTAGGTAGAGAATTTACCCGGGAAAGTTCTGCTACAAATGCTGTCAAAATTATCATACCTATTTGAAATGTTTTTCAGAATCTATCTTCCCTCAACAATGCTCCTACAAGCTATCTAATCACAAATCAAAACAAAAAAGTCCCATTACCCAGGAAAAAGGAAACTTTTGGCAAGGAACTTGGTAAGTACTCAGTGACAGATGCATCACTGTACTGAAAGCTTTAATCAACAAATGGGATATGCTAAATAGTACAAGGGATCATAAGAACTTCATCTCACAGAACAGAATTGAACATCTGAAGGTGAAGAAAAAAAAAGACAAAGCCAAATAAAACAAATTCAAAGCGCTCATTCACACTGCACACTGCGGCATGCTTTCTGCTAGATTACTAAATAAATTCAAGTTAAACTGTTAGATATTAATCTAATGCCATGAAAGACTGGAACTAAGTCTTTTAGATACCATGGCACTGATTTTCAAAAGAAAAAGATGCACAAACTCATACACTTCATTTATTCTTATACTTGTTACCATGCATTAAAAGTGTGTATTTGTGCAAATAAGTATGCAAACAATCCATCAAAAACAATACAATAAAAATTAATAATGATGCAGACAGCATTCACATCAGTATAATACAGGTTTCCAAGCTCTTGCTAATTACCATTAAAGTTGTTCCATCACAGTTACATTCCACACTGTCTAGCACATTAATCCTCATTTCAACGACACATGCACTTTATATGGCTGAGTTGTGTCTCTGCATAAACATATTGCTGAAACACAAACACACAGCCAACACACCTACATAGTTACGTTTATGTATAAACTTAACTAATTATTAGGCAAAACCCAACACAGTACGACTTCCAGTTTTTGGGGATGTACTGCTCTTGGATTGAAACCAAGCTATTAAATGTGCCACAAAGGATACCAACGTGTATCGGTCATCACGTACTTTGAGAGTGCTGAGTCAGCACTCATACTTCAGTACCATTCAGCTGTGACTCCGACTTAAGTTACAACCAACTTTTAGAACTGTAGTTAGTTTTGCTTGAACATAAGAAACTTTGGGAACCCTCTCAGCTAACATTTGAAAATTTTACTTTAGGTCAAATATTTTCTCCACATCCTCTACACAACCTCTACCAGCAAAACCCAAAAGGCTTTGTGTGAAGGACTGGAGGAGGCCACAACCAGCCTGATCTAAAATGGCCCTTCCAGTCAAGGTCTTCCAGGCTACCTCTGCTTTATTACTCTATTCATTAAAACCCCATGATTAGTCCAAGTTATATTTTAATTACTAGCCTCAAGTTAAAAATATTTAAAATACATATCTCAGGTTATTGGTGAGATCTGACATTATATTTTGAGGACTACCAGATTTTATATTTTTTTCAAGTGTTTCAGTACTGCAGATATCATACTAGATCAAACAGTTCTCTTCTTCCCCCAAGGCAATTGTTTCAAAATAACTAAATCAACTACGAAGTTCACTAAGACAAGTCCACATACTTAAGAGATCGGTAATAGAATAGTGACATTATTCAATAATCAGCTGATTTATTCAAACTCATATAGTGTACAAGCTTTCACTAACACATGCATAAGCTAGATTCTATCCTATTCTTTCATAACCAACACAAAACTTCACTAGCAGCTATTTTGCACAAAAGAAACAGACTGTATTTATAATTTTCCTCACTAGACCAAAGTTCACTGAAGCTTTACTTGTACAACATGCAAGTGAAAAGAAGAACAAAACCTCCTTTCCACTTGAAACACAATACACACTCTGCAACAGCACTCAAAAAAAATCTTATCAAAATTACAAGCAGTGCATCTTAACAGTTCACCAAATGAGGTTCAACGACAGCAAAGGATAATTAGAAATGTTCTAATACACAAATTGGCATTACCCTAAGGTTTATTTTCTGCCTGCTTGCCCTTGAGGTATTGTGTAAGATGATAGTAGCTCTAGTTTTCTCAGGGAACTCGGGAGTTTCTCTATACCCATCGACACCCAAACGAGTTAACAGAGCTTCTTCATGCAGCTCTTCCTTCACCCATACAACACCCTCCAAAGGCACCATACAAAACGAACTTCCCACCCTCAGTCTTGACGCGGTGCAGTGGGGCAGTGTAAAGAGTGCCGCGTCCGTCCTGAAAGTGTCCCTTGTTGGAGCAGCTTGGGTGGTGCCATGCAAACGCACTAGGACACTGACACACCGTATTTGGTGGACACTCGCAGTCACTCACACACACAAAGCTGAATAGCTTCTGCAGCGTCACCGGAGGCAAAAAGGCAGGAGGGGTCCTTTGTATAGCGTTCCAACGGGTTTATTGAGGTCCACGCTCAGAGGGATCCAGGGACAAAGAACCCAGAACACTGAGGGGTCCAGGGTTTTATACGGGGCAGTACCAGGGGGCGGGCAGAACATCAGGGACCAATCACCTGAGGGCCAAGGGGTGGAGAGGACATGGGGTGACAGAACGTGACCAATGGGGAAGGCGAGGGGTGGAACAAGGGACCTGGGAACCAGTGGGGTATCAAGGAAAGGAGAACTATCTAGAACATGGATTTAAAAGGGGTAAAGGGGGAGGTAAGCCAACAGGCCACCCAACTGTGGGTAATTAACATAGGGAAGCAAGGTCTTGTGGGATCTCGCCATGACCTGAAAGGTGGCCTCTGAGCCTGCCCACCAGTGGACCTCCACTATTTTGGGGCCTTGTGGCTCCCTGGCCAACCCCGTGATGGACTCAACCATCGCAACACAGTCGCATCTCCATGGCCCATGAGAGTGTAAACCTGGCCCATGACATTTCAGAAGCAGGTCAGTAAAATGGAATGATGAAAAAGTGTGTGCTTACTTGTCTTATCAACACAAAGCACAACTATGAACAGCAGCTAGCCTATGCTCTCCAGAGGCCTCTAAAATAGCAGTGAAAGCTCTCTTTGAATTAAATCAGAAATGAAATTTTCAATAAATGTTAGTATTCAAATCATATTTTACTGATCTAGGATGCAGAATAACAAGATGTCTGGCAATCCCTCCTGGTTACAAAGACAGCAAGGGTGGGTTTTTTCACTTTCTTATCCTTCCAGGAATGTATTTTCCACCTGCCCAGAGCTGAACATTCACAAATGCCACTGTGCAGACACACCACCCAGTTTTGACATGCAATTTCATTATGGCCTAGAGTCTCCTCTTATTTCACCAGACCGGCAGCAGAACAGCACTGGTGAGTTCAGAGCTTGTTTTTAAGACAGCTCAATCTCCACATAGATTTCAGATATGACAACTCTTGATTTGGAGAAAAGTAGATAAATCTAACAGTTGTTGATAATGTGCTAATGGGTGACAGAAAGAAATCAGAACAAAAGCAGCACTTGCACTTGACAGCAGGGGAGTCAAAGCTCTGTCTGCAGTAACAACTTTTAGCACTGCCAGGGAATGCTTTGAGAAGGTACCAGAACTCAACCACCCACCCTGGGAGCTTGGTGCCACAGTCCCTGGCACAGGTATTGATCAAGGAAAACCATCGTTCTGTGAAACAACTCCCAAGTTCCGCTTGTCGTGGCACAGATCAGGGACTGCTCCCAGCAGGCAGTTGTGATGTGGCCACCCTGCTTTGGAGCACAAGAGTTTAACAGCATGGAAATGGGCTATTCCACTGCCAGTTGCAAAGCAGCCCAGGTACATCGATTCAGTAGTACAGACCCACCTTTAGCTCGACAATGCTGCAGCCAAACAGTCCCCAGCACGCCCTGCAAGAGGTGTATTCCCAAGCCACGAGCTTATTTCATACACTGCTTGCTTTTGTCTTAGTATCTCCTCTGTGGTGTGTAGTTTTTGTATTGGGAAAATTTATTCCAAAACCTCATCACTGTGAAGTCTCTGAAGACTCTGCATGGCAGAGTACAACATCTGGAATGTTGTCAAGCAGAATTAATAAAAAGGTTTGCTTGCATGCAAACAGGAGATGTTTAAGTTCTCCAACTGCAAAATTCCAACTCCTTTCTCTTAACCAAATACTCTGATACATGAATGGCTTTACCTTCATACTTCAGTAAAATATCTGAAAGGAACTTCAACTTCACCCACAGCTGCTGTCCACTGAGGACACTGTCCAGCCCACTTACAATTTCAGAAGAACCCACTGAAATCACCCTATGATTTCAATACACTTTGCTTCAAGTCAAAGCCATTAAACACTCAATGAAGTAGATGGTGCCAAACCCCTGAAATACACCATGCATGTATACTGCACAGCTATAGATATATGAATACAGAAAAAAACCCAATTCCAATAGGCTGGAAATAGTTAACATCTAGAAAATTAAGTTTGTGAAACACTTATGTTTGTTAACACTGGATAATTGAAACTGATCAATGCTACAGAAAACATCCTTAGGAGAAGCAAGTTTGCTGTAATGTCAAATGAAGTCAGAAACACTTTTTCTTGAAAGTGATAGGAATAAAACAAAATGCAGAATATACTATTTCCAAGGAAGAGCTGATGAAACCCAAACTATAGAATACAAACTAGAAGTTAAAGGAGAACTTTCCCAGGAAACATGTGGGAATGCAATAAAATTGGCACTGATGACTTTTTTCACAGTTAATTCTGCAGGGCTCAAATGGCATCCCCAGATCTTCGCAGGTTTCCCACCAGCCACAAGAAAGTAGTCTGCATTATTTTTGAAGTTGAGGAGGCGTAATATAT
>VZTI01005074.1:135511-147141 GCA_013397865.1 Struthidea cinerea
AACAAGGTAGAACAGGATAAAAAAAAAAAAAAAAACGCAAAATACAAAAAATTCCCGGAGAGGGAACAGACACTCGGGCTCGGACCAGCCGGGGCCACCCCACGGGCCTGCCGGGGCCACCGGCAGGCTCCCCGGACCGGCGAGGATGGAAGGGAGGCAGTGAGGCAAGGGGAAGGAAAGGGAAAAAAGAACAAGGGAAAAAACCCAACAGAACCTTTTCCCAGCTAGCTGGAACACAAAGGAAACCCAGGAAAACAGCACGGCTCTCCCGGCGCACTCCCTGCCGAGCCCCAGAGCCCCCGAGCCGTTGGGCCCCCGTTAAACTGAGCCGCACCCGGGTCCTGTGGCTCCGGCCCCCGGGCCCATCTTAAAGGCACAGCGTCCTTGGGCATTAAGCGGATGATAAAGGAATAAAGCGGCTTCATAACATCACCCCAGGACAGTATCCAACACATCAGCTGTTAAAAAGATGGCTGTTAAAGTTTAGAGATAGCAGTATGTCATTATTCACGTCCCAGGACACATAATCATAGGACAATGTCTTTTCAAAATTTAGAAATGACAAAAACCATTATATTCTTACAAGGATTTCCTTGTCTATTTTCACTGCACAGCTTCTTAGTTCCTTCTTACACTTAAAACTGGGCCATCTGTTTTTCCATATGTGTAAAGGTTTTACAAGGACTTGGCCTACTGCAAGCCATTGAGACTTCAGCTTCTAAGTCTTTCTCATTACATCTTTTCAGCAATTCCAACACAGACATCTTTCCACCTTCCATCATGAAGCTCCCCGAGTCCTACATGATTTCTGGGTCATCCTCTATTCAACTAAAATACTGCTCTGCACAAAACTTTGAAGAACAAAGGCATCTTACTCCACATACTACCATTTTTGCAGCCCTGGGGTTTAATGCATCAGCAGGAAACAAACCTTTAAACAACTCCATTGTAAAATATAAATATTTAATTGTTTATAGCATAGGTTGTTCTTATGAAGAAAAAACAAAGACAATCCTAGGCAAACTGCCATCAGTGTTTCTAAAAACAAGGGTCTACCACAGCTATTTTCCTTTATCTGGTTAAGTCTGGAAAACTAGTCTGCTGCTGAGGAGTGGCATCTGCTGGCAGACAAGCGCTCCACAAAAATCAGATTCACCAGCAAAACAAATAATAAAAATTTTTAAAAAGACAAATCAGAGGTCACATTATTCACAAAGCAACTCTCACTTCCTTCTTGATTGATAGGATGATGATGTTCTTCTCAACAGTGTTAACTCCTTTCCGTTATACTGATGGTACTGAATTGCCCATGAACCAGAACAACACTGCTAGCACTAACAATGAGATTTCTTTTCACTTCTCAATCAGCAGCTGAACTGAAGAACAAAAAACATGTTTGCCATTTAATTAAAACCCTTCACATCATGGATCTCTTAAATAAATTCTTACAATGACTCACTGTAATGGATGTTAAATAGCTCACCAGGGTACTTCACTGTGAACAATAAACTGAATTTAAAAGGCCCAGGAAACGACTGAATGTCATGATTTGCTGAACACCTTAACATTAATTCTAAGCATAAAATCAAGTTTAAACTACTGCAAATAAAGTACATAGAACAAGTAATTGAACATGAACCAAAATATCCTTAATTTTAGAGCAGCCTGCTTGTACTACAGCCAAAAGCTGACCTGCACCTTCCAAATGGTTTTGTTCCTGGAACTGTGGCAAACTAACTTTTTGGCTTAAAATATCATGGTGAATCACTGACACATGCCATATTCATTTTGAAAGGGACAGAAAAAAGAGAAAGATCCAGTTTAAATGTTTTACTGGTGTCCACGAATAAAAGCAGGAATAAATAATATTTTATATTATATTTTCATTTTTGAAGAAAACTTTCTTTTTAAAGAAAACAGTACTATGCAATACCAACATATTTTGTAATAGCAACTAAAATGTGACATTACTAACAATAAAACTTTTCATTTGGTTAAAAAAAATTTGCATTTGGAGTATTACTATGCACTTCCAAAAATACAATTACTTTAAAACTCAATAGATCCATTATGAAAAAACTAAAATAAATAAATTTTTTAAAAATAGTTTTGTATCTACATACTGAGGCTCCATCTGCTCTGGGCATACTCTCCTGGGGACTACCATGGCTGATCTGAATTTTATAATCACAGAATATGCCAAGTTGGAAGGGACCCACAAGGATCAGTCCAACTCCTGGCCCTGCACAGGACCATCCACAAGAGTCACACCCTGTACCCAAGAGTATTGTCCAAACACTCTACCAACGCAAAACCAAACCAGAAAGCACATTATAACAATATTATGACTAAACCAGATGGAAACCACAATGAAGTTTTCTAGCAGAAAGCCCTTCTCAAAATCTGCAGCAGTAAGTTAACAATTCTCAATATATATTTCAATAAATAATTTAACAATAATTGAATTTGTAGGAATTCTAGTTTATATTAGAAAATTCAGCATCCTAATTTTTTCCAGCATAGGAACAAGGCTTTTCTAGTTAAGTATTTGCTGCCATCATGTGTACACTTTAAAAACTGCAAACTTATGAACAATACTTTTCCTTCATCAGGTCAAAAATCAGCCATGAGAGTACACATAAGGGCATTACAGACTTCAGCCAGAAGGTGATTTCTGAAGTTTCAAGGATTGCTAATGTAATGTGAGTTCTTACCTCAATACAGACTTCCTATTATAATCCAAATTCTATTACAAAGACCACATGCTTTCACTATGCAATCATAAGAACCAAGAAACTGATTATAAGTAAATGGTATTTGATGGCCCACAAAAAAATAAACCAGCTGCTCTGGCTTATTCCATGCAAATGTCAATACTTCCAACACCACCCAATACCTTCAGCCATGACATCTCCAAAGAAGCAATGGTGACGGGGACTTAAAACTCAAATCCTTCCACCACATTTCTTCTGGTTCAGGAAGAAAAAAAAAAAAAAAAAAAAAAAAAAAAAAGAATGTTGCAGTGACCTAATGTTCATTTCCTCTAAATTATGGAATAGAATAGTTCAGCAAGAAGAAAAAAAATACTATAAAGTTGCATAAAACTAGTTAATCAAGTTTACACCATTCAGTAATTCCCACAGCGAAAGGGAAGATGCACCTACATTGTGTCTGTTGTTAGCCACTCTTGAAATAGGGTGCAAGGTCAATTCAGAAGGTATTTGACAGATTTACCTAGTTGCTGCAGTGAGGAAAAAAGTGCATCATGCTCTCTTTCATCTTAGACTGCTCTGTCTCTCACTAATATCCCTGAAACAATAAAAACCAGCAAATTAACAGGACTCAACCGCTCACGTATCAATAAGCCTAAAATCCAACACTCAGTAATTCTGCTTCTAGTATGAATTCTAACTTGTTCACTAGAAATACCTCATTACTATACATTACTTCTGGAAATTACCTTTAAAAGCTGTAAGTTCAAACATTTTATCAGATACTATGATTAAATATATTTTGTAAATTATATCCTTCAAAAATACAGTTTGAAATTAGCAGCTTTGAGTCACAGAAACAAAAAAAATTTAACAGAAATTTTCTGCTCAATGGATTCCCAGGAGTGAGCTGCACAAAAAACAGGATATCACTAAGAAGATGTATGGTTTTAAGTACAGTCAGCTTCAGCCTCAAAAGAGCCAAAGCTCTCAGCATTACAAAAGACAGCTAAAGCAACATGAATGGTGATAAAGATGCCACTAAATACAAGATTGTGAGGTCAAAACCTGAGGTTCAACTTCATGCAAAAAACAATACGCAATTAAATTACTTTAATATCAGTGAACTATATAAAAAAACTTTCATTCTTCAATGGGTACACATCAGTATGTCCTAAGTAAAGCTCTATATATAAAAATCTGGGGCTTTAAAATCCTTCAATATGCCTAACTCTGTTTGTCCAACATCACATTATGCTGAAAGAAGAAGAAAAAAAAAACAAAACAGTTTCCAAACAATTATTCTGATGTGCTCCAGATGCCATTTAAACTTGCAGAAAATATCAATTTTGTGTCTACACAGGACAGAAAGGCACATCTATACAGTACATGCAATTACAGCACTCATAATATTATTGCAGTAATTACAAAATATGGTACTTGACAGCACTTGTAGAAAGTTGGCAGTGTTTATAGTGTTGATAGTGGAAATGCACTGACAACGCAGTAAAACCTACCATGCTTACAAAACACTACATGCTGACAATATTCACACAAGTACCAAACAAATGTTAGAAGGAAGGTGTCAATAAAATACAAACAAGCAGAAATCCTTGTAACTCTGCAATTCATACTCTGTTTGTTTGTTTTACCCACTAAATTGTCTTAAAATGCAACGAAGTTCAGACCTCAATACCTTCACCTGAAAACTTAACCTGGTAAGGTTTTCTAAATTCTACTGCAAAATACTTTAAATACTAAAAATAGGGCTGTAACACTGGGGGCAAAACAATCAGAACACCCACCTGCTCCTCTTTCCTTTTTTTTGTTTTTTGTTTTTTTTTTGTTTTTTTTGTTTACATGTAAAGAGAAAGCAGGAAATCTAACAACATTCATACTTGCACACATACAACTTCAAGAAAACCTTTTCCAGACACCCATGTGCTTTCAGTAACCTTTGTCATGTTAAAACTTTTTGAAATGGCTTTCAAGGAATACTGAAATAGAGGAATCAGCCTAATTCACAGCAAATAAGATAAACTTACATTCAAAGAGTATGTGGATATCTGAATGGACAAAATACAGATTGCTGATCATTGCAGCTCTAATTTTAAAAAATCTGGAGGTCCTGAGAATTATGTGTTATTACATTTATAATTTATATATAACAAAGGCTTTTGATTCCCCAAGTTTCACACACATACACAAGTACAATTGTATGTTAGTTAGCATGGCTATGCACATGCTGTCTCAAATGGCTTGGAGAGAATTTTATACCACCACTAGATGGAAACCTGAATTACCTTTTAAACTGACAATTCTGTAAATGCTCCATTACTGGTTCTGCTTCTTCTGTGTCCGGCTGCTTTCTTATTTAGCGATCTATTCTCACACTAGCTGTCACCAGCCTGTACTCATTAGGAAGGTGTCCATGGAGCAGATATTCATAAAACTTCTACAGTATCTTCAACCCTGAGAGCATTAACAGAAATATGCCCTGCCAGTGCTACTCAACGCAAGGAATAAACTGTTACACTCATTAGAGATGCACCCCACTTCTACAGCAATTTAAACTTCTCAATCTAAGTTACAACTAATAAAATTGCTATACTCTGCCATGAAACTTCAGTTCAGGGATTCAATTCATGCCACCTTTTAAATATCAAAGGCACACTATGAAACCATCTGAAATTTATAAACCTATTTGCACATCATGTATTTATACTTGCAATGTACGTTGTTGTGAGGTGACTGGCACACGCAAGTGACTGACATTACTGTCGGACATGACCCCTATTACTCAGATATTATTTCCTGCTATGTCAAAATACTTGTAAATAAAAACTTCAACTAGCAGATAATCTGTTATCAAAACAGCCATCTGACTAGCTACGTGCAATCATAGATATGACAGCATATCGATAATTGGTAGGGTGACATGACAGAAATATTGAGAATACTGATGCCACAATTTATAAAATTTTAGATTTGGAAAATACAGCAAAGGTCTAAAACCAGTATGTACACAGGAAAAAAAAAAAACAGCCCAGCTAGAAATCACTGGCCTCAGCAGTGGGCACATGAACCTGAAAGAGAATGATGCTGCTTTCCAGGTTCGAAGTAACAAATGGCCCTTCCTGCAACAGATGTGCATCATGCACAAGCCAGTGGGTATCCACCAGGCTACCCCAAGTCTCACCACTTCAGAACGCTCCCAGACTGCCTGGATTCTCCATGGAAGAGAAGCAGACACCAGCTCCTGCTTCTAAACCCAAACCTGAAAGAGCACTGAAAGGATGGAAGAGATGGCAAAATATGAAAAAGACGTTATTTGCATAGACTTCACAACAGAGATCCACATGGTCAACCTTTGCAATTGCACATAAACACTAATTCAGGACACCCACCAAATCATGGGTGCACCCAGGCAAAATTTCATCAGAGGTAGACTTCAAATCTTACAACCAAGCAGGCCACCAGGAATGCTAGGTCACAGCAGCAGCCTGATTTCCTGCAGCCATTCATAGCCAAATCCCGCATGCTCTTCAGTTTATCAGCCACAACTCCCTGGCTCTCAGAAAAGTGCAAAATTCCTTCCTGCCTTTTGAGAAATAGAAAAGAAAATACAGGAAATTGACTCCAATTTAGTTCTTACAAATTAATAACTAGTGAACACCCTAAGTGGGGGATAAAAACATAGGACTCAGTAGGAATTTACTCTTAATAAGAAGGTTTTCATCTAGATAGCCATAAAAATCAGTAAAAGCAAATTCCACTGTATCCGGTAATGTTAAAATGAAATACTACTCTAAAATCCTATTTCACAACTTTAATAAAAGTAATAAAATGGCAAAAAACCTAAAGACATATTTTACTTCCAAAAAAATGTATTTCTTTGTCAGGAAAAGAAAACATCTCTTATATAATGTACTTCACTGAAACTGAGAGCAGAATTCAGAACGCCAGCAGCAGTTTTTTACTCATACAACCTACATTATTTGCTGAAAGACAGCACAAAGGGCAGCCCACACATCCCATTCCCATTTCAGCCTGACTCCAGTACTGGCCACAATTTCCTCTTCCACCCTCTTTGACTATTTGCTCTTCAAATTCTCCATTCAACATTTCAACATATTTTTCAGCGCCAGTAGCTTAAAAATAAATCAAGAGGGAAGATCATACTCGCCCAGAAAATTAAAAACCAAAAAGTTCTGTAAGTGTATCCACTCATGAGCAGAAAAAGACATATCAGAACAACTATATTCTCTGAAATATGACAACATCCCACAATCATTCCAGCAAAGTAAATACTGCAAGTGACGCAGACAACTGAAAATAAATTTGATGAATGACATTTATTTGCATTGCATCAAATACACTGATACAAAAAATTTAGCCATTCCTGAGAGGCTACGTGACCAGGTTCCCCAGACAGCTCATTTGAAAGCTTGTAAAAAGGTTTTCAGGGTCAAGAGTGGCCAAAGAATTTCCAAGGCAATTTATTCAATCTATTAGATTGAGAAAACATTGTGTAATTCTGCAGAATTATTCTGCTCATCTTAGAGACAGTCCAGGCCTTTTCATCTACAGAGTCAGGCTTTTTAAAAAAGCCAAGCACAAACCAGTAATTTTCAAAATTAATGCTTAAATGTGAAACAAATTGTTACTGAAATTATTTAGCTGAATATTGTACCTATTGCAACCTGAAATAATCAATACTATCTTAATATTACCTATCTTATATAAGCATTCTCATCAGCTACCATATGATTTAGAAGATTGTTGAACTAATTGACTTACCATACCTGTCAACATTAATTCAATAGCATTCCAAGGTAATAATCAGTATCAATCTAATTATATCAGCAGTCTCCTATAAATGAGTACCAATTATTTTAATTAAAATGTTAAATATTTAGAAAATAGATAGGAACATATATTAATAATTTATATGCTTAATTTGAATCTACCTGAACAAGCATAATTCCTGAACAACAAAGCTTACTTTCTTTGTATCCCCCTTTAATATTTTCCAGCAGGTTTCCAGACACAAACTAGGAATCCAATACCAATGACAGGAAAACCACAATATTTATATTCTTCTACTTTTATATAAACACATATGGACTTGAAGTCTATTATTGGTCATACCCACTTAAGAACTCTTCCAAGAATATTCAAGGATAGCTTCCCTATTTTATAAATGCAAATCGGTCAGCTTAGGTTTCCTACAAAACTACATTAGCCATCTACATGGTTGGCTCTAACACTAAATCCCTCAATTCCTGTGCATTCTAAACAAGCAGATCCCTTCTCATCTCCTTTACAGGAAAACAACATGAACCATTCACATACTACAGCAAATATCATTTCAAATATAATTTCAAATATAATTTTTTACCTCTTTTTTCCCACCTTTATTTTTAAAGCTGATCTTAGAAACCTCCCTGCAGGTTTTCCACCATGTTTCACAAGAAATAAAGGAAATTTGTTCAGTTTGTGAGACACAATCACAGAATCATTCAGACTGAAAAGACTTCTGAGGTCATCGAGTCCAATCTTTGATCAAACACAACTTGTCAACCAAAACATGGCACTAAGTGCCACATCCGCTCACTTCCTGAACACTTCCAGGGATAGTGATTCCACTACCTCCCCAGGCATTCTGTTCGTAACAACCATTTTTGTGAAGAAATTCCTTCTGATGTCCAACCTGAACCTCCACGTGGCACAACCTGAGGCTGTGTGCTCTCACCCTGTCACCAGCTGCCTGGGACAAGAGGCCAACTCCCACCTGGCTACTACCACAAATTAATATGCCCAGTTCCCTTGAATCAGTATAATTTAAATAGCAAGGGAGGTGGGGGGATCATTTGAGGCAACCATAATGTGATTGAAATGCCAGGCCTGTTTCCTAACCATTTAGCTAAATATGAATCAAATTGGAGGACAAGAAAGCACACCACAGACTATGAACTAGTATATTCAAGCACACCCAGAAGGTCTGACTACCCAAAAAGAACCTGAAGAGTTTTAGCAAAAGTCAAGTTGTTTCATGTTGAAATAAGAGATCCTTGGAAATCTTCATTCAAAAAGCATTTGGGATGACTTATTGAGATTACACTGCATATTGAAATCCTCATTCCCAGTCAAGAAACATCACTGCAATCATGATATCCATAATCTTTACCCTCTGATGAATATACACCAAGATATATTATTTTAACATAAAATTAAGAATACTAATTTTCTGTAACATGAGACATCATGCCACTCTGTACCACATGCCCTGCCCTGCATGCAACAGAAGGCATGAGGAAAGGACATTTCCAGATGGAACCTGAGTATTGACAACACTGAAGTGCATACAGCAAGGTATATACTTAGCCCAATGAACAAGCAAATTGTGAAGAAAAATGTTGGAAATGCAACACACCAAAAAACTGTTATCAGAGCTGTAACTATGCATTTTTCCAAAAGAAAAAAAAGAGAAACTTAGCAGGAAATTTAAACAAGCAGTTTGTTATTAATGTTGTAGTGATTTGTTTAGGTGGATTTTTATTTTTTTATTTGGTTGGTTTTTGTTTTGTTTAATAAAATTAGCATTATCTCAGCTTCACTCAGGGCTACCTGTGTGACTCCTAGGCAAGAACTGGGCACTTCACAGCTACGCTGGTGTGTCCTGCAGGAACTCTCCTGGAGCTTCCCGCCTGTTTCTGGTCAAAAGAGTGTCCTGCTGCCCAGGACGGGTGCAAGGAACAAAACACAAGACAAACAAGTGGTGCACAATACAACTGCCTGAGCAGTGATCAACCCCTCATGGCCAAATTCCCCCAGTTTATATACTGAACATACTATTGGTTGTATGGTATGGAATATCCATTTGGCCACTTTGGATCAGCTGTCCTGGCCATTCTCCCTCCCAGCTTCCTGTGCATCTCCTCACTGGCAGAGCATGGGCATCTGAAAAATACTTGATTTAGAGTAAGCACACTTAGGAACAGCTAAAACAGTGCATTACCAACATTATTCTCACACTAAATCCAAAACACAGCACTGAACAAGCTACTATGAAGAAAATTAACTCTGTCTTAGCCAAAACTGGGTCAGACGACTGACACCAACAAGAATTAGCATGTAATTAGAGCCCTGAGTTACCTAATCCATGTTTGTCCACAGTCCACTTTCCTCAATTACCTAGTTCAAGTCTTCATGGGGCTGGGAACCACAGCATAACATAAGATGCACAGCTAGTCTCACAGGCCGAAAGAGTGAAAGTCTGATTTAAATTCCACACTTGAAATAGATTATTATTTCGGTGAGAAAAAGATCCCAGAACAAAACAAAAATTAAAGATGAGAAGAGACATGTTAACTATGTGATATCTCCCAGCATCTTGTTAGAAGACAGACATATTTGCAAAGTTCTTTATACTCACACACTCAAAACAGTTATTAAATTAGTTTCCTTTCCTTGAACATATCATAGCTAATAGCACTAAATGTCAGGTTTCAAAATCCAACTTCTGTTACTTGTAGTCTAATTTTTGTCACAATTTTCCCTATAATCTACTTTTAAAACATTTCAAAACTGAGAAATAATTTTACTATTTGTTTACTTCACTTTAAAGATGGCTAAAGATACTTCAATGTAAACATTTCAATGTAAAGTTTCTCTGACTTTTCTAAAACTATTTTAAGGAAGATTTTAGCACTGAAAATAGTAACCTGTAACTTGTCTTTTTAGCTCATGTTAAAATTGAAAGCAGTGATGCGGAAACATTTCAGCAATATCAAGTAAATGGCAATTGAGAATTACAATAGCATGAGGCATCTGAGAGGTAGATAAAAAGTTTCTCTGACTTGAGGATCTATCAGTTGGCAAGAGGCAATTAAAATACACTTAATCCTTTCCTCTGTAGAGAATACCAGGCAGTCTTCTCCCTGCTTATTCCTGATACCCCAGCCCAAGTTACTTTAACCCACAAGATTTCAGCTACTGCAGGTAGAAGAAATGAGTCAGTTCTCCCCCATTACCCTTCTGCTGGTGAACTGGGAGGTAATGGATGCTACCTATACTAACCACCTTCCACTGCAAAGCAGAACAGAATTTCCTTCCACAGAAAGAAAAATAGTTTTGAGATTCAAAAATACTACCAAACCAGTAGTTCAAAGAGCATGAAAATTAATGGGAAGCTTGTCTATACATCTATCTCTTGCAGCTGTGTTCATGCTTTAACTGCAGCTTCTCTGTGAAGTGCCTATACATTTGCCTGCCACGTGTACTTTTTGGGGAACCTATTAATATACTAATATCTACTGGGGTCCAGGCATGTGGGGAAAGCACCTTATGGGTCTCCCTCCTCCGCTGCTTGTGACTCTTGTTACTCAGTGATCTGCTTTTCTCTCCTTGGTGAAACCATGCACAAAGTTCAGGGGGAGGGGTGTTAAGCAGAGAAGCAATGCTCACATAAGACTTGTTTCCTTAGGAAACACTGAAAAAATGTCACTCAAGACTGAAATGCAAGTTCATAGGGAAGCTATGTACTTAGCTAATTATAATTATACAATTAGTTATATATGTAGTTATAAATATGTACGTAGACTTATATAATGTATTATTATAGATCATACAGATAATTGTGTGTATATTTATATATACCTAATTGTATAACTGTTGTCACTCTGTTACATATACCTGTGTGTCCATAACTATGATCACACATATTTGAGGCAAGGCAATGAGAACCATAAAAGATAACCTGCCCAGAGCCATGGAGCTACAAGGCACTCTGCACCTCTGTAAGGAGCTCGCACTTCAGGCGAGCATGCCCGAGGAGACAGAATCAACTGGGTTGGAAAAGACCTCTGAGATCACCGAGTCCAACCTCGGAACAGCTGCGACCGCCCGGCGCCCCTG
>VZTI01005074.1:147431-175524 GCA_013397865.1 Struthidea cinerea
CCGCCATGGCGGCGGCCGTGCGGGGCGGGCCCAGGGCCGGGCCGCGCCTCCCCCGCGGCCGCCGGGTCAAACCAGCGCTCAGCGGTCCCTGTGGGGCGGCACCGCCCGCCAACTTGGAGGCTGCGGCTTGGCGGTGGTGTTTAAAACGGTACCGAGAAAGGCAGTTGCAAATAGTAGATGTAAAAATGCGTGGAGGATGTTGTTTCAAAGAGACGGGTGCGGGTGGCAGGGATCACGATATATAGATATAAAGGAAACGGTTCATTTTTGGCTCCAGGTTCACCAGCAGAAGAACAAACTGTGCGCTTAATACCAAGGTAGAATGTGGCACAAATTAATTACGGCACTAAGCCCATGCTTCATACGCTTAAATTTATTTACTTGCATTCTCACTGTGAGACGAGAGGAGCCACAGCAAGAAACCTTATGCCTCCATGGGGCTGCTGGGGACTTTGTGCCACCACGTTGTCGCTACCGAGCTCCTGCTTTCTCCTACCTCCCACTCAGCCCGAGCTCCAGCTCCCTAGCTCTCCATAAAGCTTTTTCAGCAGCTTAACATCGCATCCAACTCGCCCATGTGGAAAAACCTACAAATGTCAACAGTCATAGACACTGTGGAAAAAGCAGAGTCAGGCAGTGGCAAAAGTCCTGCCTCATTACGGGTGAGTGCTAAGCTCCTTCCAGCCAGTCAAATTAGTCACGATTCAAAACAAAAAGGAAACATTTCCATAGGACCGGGGAGCATTAAGCTTTACTAAAATACTAGGAAATTACATAAAAATTTACTGCCTCATCAAAGCCGAAGTCATGATATGAGAGCAACAGAGTAAAGAGCAAAGTACAAGGTATTTTACTGACTACTATTTCTTTATGCTTATTTATTGTCCTAAGCACTTCACTGACGGAAAACGGAAGTTCCCAGTAACACAAAGTTACTGAAATAAAAGCATATTTAATAAAAGTGTATGCTTATAGGTTCACTTTTTCTCAATGAGAGTCTCCTGTCTTTTTCATGCTGGTGATGCTGTCAGAGTGAGCACTTGGGCTCTGGCAGAGGTGGCCTGATCCTAAAATTGATTGGTCCTGCTATATTTACAAACTATATTTTATGCAGACAGTTCTTTGAGGAAGGATTTCTGGACCTAATGCATTTTGTCTACCATATGTCCTTCGATATGTTCACAGTTTAAAAGGATTGAGGTTAAAAAACTGATTTGCTGTATCACTTATTTGCAGTGATGCAATTCCACCGAATCATGTCAGGGTGCATTCATTTAGAGAAATTATTTAAATATTTTATTATATCTTAATCACCTCATGTTGCACATTGAGAGCTTTCTCCTTGCTACATCCACCGTGTGTGGTTTTTAGGAATCCTCTTTCTTCCGTGGCCTGCTTAAGCCCTCTGCTGGGCACTCACTTTGCCGCTCAAATACTCACCAGGCTCAAATACCAACTCAGGCTGATCTGTGACCTTCCACGTTTCTTACATCTTGTCTTTCTGTCCACAGAGACCAAAAGCCATTTTTGGCCATCCTGTGGGGCAGGTTGTTCCTGCCCAGGAGGATTCCTGCAGCATCTCTGCACCTCCAGGCTGCTTCAGCTGCAGCTCTTGAGCCTCTTCCTTGTGCCTTCCCTAGGTGCTGCTAGAGGAGTGAATAATTTACCAGTGAATTCTCCATGGAGCAGAAGATAGAGCTATAAGCTCATCGAGCTGCTGATAACAGTCTAAGATGTCAGTCTTTGTCTATTAACAATTTTTATATGCCTAAGTCCTCGAAGGTCTCTGCACTATCAGGCAATGTGGAGAGGCAGCAGAGGAGTTGAGTTATTCTTTGTGTATGGGCACAAAAAGTCTCACCATCAGAACTCATTAAGATATGATTCGAAATTAGAGGCATTATTTCCATATAATGACCACTCAATCATCAGTACTCAAAATATGTGTGCCACGCTTTGAATCCAGACACAATTTTAGTTAACACGCATGAGTGCAGCTCCTTTGCTTGACTCTTGTTGGTTCCTGCCTCTACTTCCAGGCAGCACTGCTTCTGTGCAGGGCGCTGGGACATCTGTCCTTCTGCTCCTGGTGCTCCACAGCCTGGGAGCACTCCTTAGCTTGCATCAAAGAAAGAGGCACCTCAGGAGAGTGGTTCATCCCACTCCTTTTTGGGCAAGTGGAGGCAATTAATCACTACTTCCTTTCAAGTGTCGATAGAAGGATGTACTGTGGTACATGTGATTTAGACAACCCATTAAGGATTATTCTGTATCTGACTGGGCTTTAGAGAACTGGATCAGTGTTCGTTGTGCTAGAATTGGTGTGGATCCTACCAGAGTGTCTTTGTGCCATACTCCATCATAGAGCCTTTGGATCAGGGGAGGCAGTGTCAGCTTTGCAATATGTCAACACAAAGGCAGGTGGAGTGGCTTAGCCAATATATTAAATCTCTCTTTGCATGGCTAGTAACTGTGTGAGTAGCATCTCAGCCTTTTCCCAAGGATTTACAAGAAATCTGTGGTAAAGCATGGATGCAAAGTGGTCTAGTTTCTTAGCCATCCTTCTGAGCTTTTGACCCTGTGAATCTGCCAGAGTGGCCGTGTTGTTTGCTACAGTCCTAATTCCAAATGTAGAAAGAGTGGAGGAACACTTCCATGTTTATTTTTTCCTTTTATCAGTGCTATGTTGACTAAAGAAGGTGAAGCTGAAGTATTTATTGAGTTGGTATAATTGCTGTAATTTTTTAAATTATCAAGAGCATCCTGAGAGAAGTTCTTTTTGTGAATCAAAATAAATGATTAAATATAGAATGCATTGATGTGATATTTCTTTCCAGAACTGTTGGTAGTCCTGATGAAGCTAAATTGTATTGTCATATTTTAAAAAGACTCCACATAATAATCTGCAATCTTCTTCTATAAACTGTGGGTAAATGTTAAAGTACAGTCCAATTTCCTGCTATTAAAAAAAAAAAAAAAGGTATAGCCCTGTCCCATGTTTCCTTTTTTTGCATTGTGCAGATCACAATAAAATTGCATCTCTTACTTCAGAACAATGATGTTTTTAATAAACTCTCTAAGCATTTGAATAGATTCAAGACAGTTTCTTTTTCCATGCTATTCCAGACCAAGGCAGATTCAAAAACAAGCCAAAGATCTGTTATGACAGCACAAGTTGTCTACTAAACATTCTGTGGCATCTTCCAATATGCTTCATAAACGAAAAAGACACGGAATTATCTCTGCTCTGTGGGAGACAACTGCAAAATTAATACTTCCATAAATGACTTAGAAAAAGCCATGGGTACTTAGAGATTCTGAGGATGCTTCTGCCTCTGTCGCAGTGGAGTAGAGTTTTGTCTTTGATTCAACAGAAGCAAAATCAGTCCTAGCATGGGACTGCTTCAACACCCACCCAAAAGTTGGACATGCAACCTACTATACATGGATGCTGTGAAAAATGGACCAGCTCTTTCCCCAGAGCTTGGGGAAATGCAGCTGATGAAGATACCAGTCATGTTTGCTGTTGGCTGCAGAGGCAACTGCCTGTCCATGTCTGGTCCAGCATTCTTCACACAGTCTGTGCTTGGTATGCTCCAGGCTGGTCAGCAGAGCATAGTAGTGAGAGCAGGATTTTCTTCTGAAAGCTCCATTTCAGTGGGGAAAAAAGATGCCATCGTAAATGTAATTTGGTGCAACTCATCAGGATGGCTTCAGGTACTCACGCATGCATCTGATAGTTGGAGGAAAACAAATAATAGAATGTATTTCTGATGAAATAAATACAGCACATGATGATTTTGGAAGGGAGAGGCAGTCAACTGTTTTTGGACTACAGTCAATTTCACACTTGGCATACTGGTAGCTTTTGGATATTAAAAGGAAGTTCTGCTTTGATTCATCTTATGCTTGAGCTGCTCATTCATTGCAGGATTTCTTGTACTTTCATCTGAAGCACATGATCCAAAACAAATTTTTGACAGTTCCTGAGGAAGCTCTGCTTGCCTGCTGCAGACATGAAAGATGCCAAGTGTGTTAAAATATTCAGAGAATTTCGCTACCAAACTCTATCAAGTTTCTGCTTGAATATGTGTGAGCAGAGCTTTGCAGCAAGCCAAGTGTAGGCAACATCAGCACAGAGGAGTGCCAGGCTTGCACGTGGACTCCCCCCACTCACCATCTCCCCACCTTCGTCTCCTCTCCCTAGTCCAGCGCTGGATTTCGAAGCACACATGCACCAGCATGTCTCAGGGAAGTGTTGTGAAAGAAAGAGAGAAGGATTGCGATTAACCTTGTGAGGGTTTTCTTTAATCTCATTTCAGAAACATCTAGTATTCAGTGGAAATTTTCTAAAAGAGTTCAACTCAGTGAACTGATCCAAAATTTAAATTTTGGGTAGAATGATTAAAGAGCATCAAAATTCAATGAAATGGCAGGCAGGATGGTTTTAGGGGGAAAATCCTACACCGTCTTTTATAGATGGTGCCAAGTCAGACTCTGAACTGGAAATCTTTTTCATCCTTAAGCTTTTATTGTTTTCAACATTCAAAGAATACACCCAAAAGATTGTCCATATTACAAAACAATTCTTTTGCTTTTGAAAATTGAAACAGAATTTGAAAATGGCAGTATTTTGAATTGCTGTGTGTCTTCCTCTCTTGTGAACAATCTTACAGAGAAATACAGTACTAGTTCACTTCGTTAATTTGCCACGTGCTGTTCTGTTTAACTGCATTCAAATTCTGTAAGACGTGCAATATTCTGCTCTTAATTCACTTAGTAAGTGAATTAACAGCAGAATGTTGATGCCGAAATAAATACAATTTGGAAGTACACATTTTGTTATTTCAAATGTAATATAAAGCGTGCGTCATTCATAGGTAAGGCTTTGTTTTCCTGTTCTACTTATTAAGTCATTGTAAAACTTAAAGCCATGCAAAGATGCTTCCACAAATCCATTAAAATTCCTTCCAGAATAACACAAAAAGAGTGCAGAAATTTTTATGCTAATGCTTTTAACAGAGGGTGAAAACAGAAAAAGTTAGTAGATGATCAAATTTAAAAGTTAATACTTTTTAAAGCTGCAGAAAAGACTATATGTATGTGGCTGCAAAAGCATAGCCCAGCCTCAAAGCATCAGGAGGGGAGCACGAGTGAGCCCCTTCTGATCGGTGGTGTCCATGGGTCCTGGGAGCTCCAGATGATATGCTGGCATGCCCTTAAATCTAAACTCAGGGAATAAATCTAGCTAGGCTACATCACTTCCAAACTTTTAGCCCAGCTTCACATTAACCTAAGAGGAATTTAAAGTGCAACATAAATGTGTTTAAATGAAGTCAGAAGAAAGCTTGCTGTCCCGTCTCCTGTTTTAATTAAATATGTCTTGTATGAAAAGCATAGCTTACAGATGCAAGCGATGTGGTTTCTCTGGCAGCATTTCAGCTCTAAGTAAACACACCATAGTATTATTTTGTTTGCTTTCTTCCCTAATTAACTTTTTTAAGTTTCCTCTGCTCTCTGTGTGGCTGCTCCAGTTTTGGCATGAGTACTGAGCCAAAGGGGACTGGGAAGAAGACTATGCTTTCTCTTTCTCCCTCCCTTCACCAAGTAATCACAGACCAATTGGAAATCCCTTTTTGCTTTTTTAAGATATATCGATAACAGAATACATGTGAACAATAAAGCATGAGCCCTGTGGCTCATACTGTTCTGGGAGCCCATACCTTCCTCCTGGGAGAGAAACTAAGCCATTAACTGCATTGACCATGGGAGGTGCAGCTGTAAGTGCCCAGGCAGTGCTGCACACTTCAGAGCAGAAAGCAGGGCAAACCCACAAAATTTGAAGCCAAACATAAATTTTGTCAGCCTTTGAGAGTGTTTGGATTGCTGCTTTCACCATCCTCAGTGGTAACAGGTTTTCAGGTTCAAGGCTTTGCTATAACACTGTTATTGTTTCACAAATCCAGATCATTGTCTTTTGTTTAAAATGAAGCATGCATAATCCAACATCATTCATTATTTTGGCATAAACAATATGCTATCAGCAAAGCACATACTCCATCTCAGGTCTCTAGCACTTTGATAGCCCTCTGAATGCATCTAGTCTGTCCAGGACAATTTAACATGCAGGCCAAGTTCTGGAATACTTAACTGGCCTCACGTTAAAAACACTTGGCATCACCTTTGGTGTGCAGCCTTGGATAGGCGTCTCTTGTCTCTATCCAGTTTCTGTTGTTGCAATCAACCAGGAAAACAAATTCAACATGAAACTGTGTAGCTCTGAAACAGTTTGTGTCTTCTTGTTGTGTTCCCTGCCCTGAAACTCAGCACCACACTGCAGACTGGGGGTGTATCTGGATGGCTACTCATCCAAGGTTTATTATTCACTGGATCTGGTAATATTTGTAATTACATTTCTTGATAGTCAGGATTTTCCTATGTGGTTTCTTGATATAACATCTTGTGTTAATGGTTGAGATTCAGGATGGCACTATAGGATACCACATGAAAAAAAAGTAGCTTTTAAATAAATACTCAAGGTTCCTTAAACCCTTCTATCCAACATCACTATCGCTGTTAATCAGTGCCTCCCTCCGCCCCCTCCCCAAACCACCTGAAGGCAGGATCAGTGGTGATCAAAAGACCTGTAGCATTTGTTAGTATTGAAATGATCACCTCTGTGAGTTATGGTTTTTAATAATGAGTTTCTTGCTGTTGCTATGTGTATTACGGCTTTTCACTTCTCCTAAACCAAAACACAAGTTATTTGCAAGGTGCCACAGGAATAATTTTTAGACTGAAAAACAAGTAAGTTAGTGATCACAAACTCCTTGCTGCTATGTGGAAGTGGCATTTGGTTTTTTACTTCTTTGAGATTTGATTTTAAATTGAGATGTTGAAAGATAACTTGTTCTTGTATACTATGGAGCAGTACCAGCTCCAGGTCCTATAGAAAGCACAGACCAAGATGCAGGGATAAAAATTTCAACTGTTTCAGTCTAATATGTTAGACAGTAGGATGGTCACAATCTCTTGGAAGCAAAAGAGTTGGAGACTTTTCACTGATGAGGTATAGCAATTACAATTGTCCTAGCATAGTTAATTCTCCAGTGTTATTTTTCCACCATATATAAATTAAAAACTTTTAATATTCACTAGTAGGGTATAAAGATAATGTACATTTAAAAATCATTGACAATGAATCTTGAAAGCAAACTGTTTAATGGTGCAGCAAGGTACTCCTGGAGCTTATGGTGAAAACAACATTCTGTAGGACAGATGATTTTTCCGTGAGCTCTAAAATTCAAATGATTGCTGTGTCATCTTGAAAAATTAGAGAATCCCATCCAGGTCTACGGTACAGTCTCTATTTCAAATATCAGGTTGTGATATCAAAAGCTGTACTTGAGGGGATCAGTACATCAGAAATTCTTCAAAAGGACAAGAATTTTGCCCCTTCTGTAGTTCAGCTTCATATATCAAAATTGTACTCTTCACAGCTTCCAGAGGGCTTTTCTGGGGCTCATTTACTGTCTTCCCGCACTCTGTTTTCAAAGTTATGCCCTGGGAGCAAAACTTCTCATTTAAGACCTGGATTTCAAAGTGCTCTGAAATCCACAGGCATCTCCAACATGTTTTGAAAATTGTTACACCTCACCAGAGCCAGAGGCAACATTATCCGTGCAGGTCTGAAGTCAGTTGGTCTAACAGGTCTTCAGATAATACCCTTTCTTTTCAGCCTTCCCAGGAGGACTGCATTTTGTATGCTCGGAAATCCACTGGGATATGATGATTGTCTTGAAAACTTAGTTGTGACAATAAGTGTGGAACATTTCACTGTAAATTTGGAGTAATTCCTCCCTCCCTGTGGAGCTGCTTAGCAATTTCTGATTCTTGATTTTTTTTTTTGGTAAATAAGTCAGAGAAATCTGAGGGTATGAAACCCATGAAATATGTGTATATTGCAGACTGATCCTAAGCTTAATTCTTCAGCTAACAAAACTGACTATTGAAATTTGGTAAACAGCCATTTGAGAAATATTTAACATTACTGATGGTTTAGAAAAAGTAAAACAAAATTGAAAATTACTTTTCTGATACTAGAACATGAATCATTTCTCTTGCTGTCAGTAAATACTTTCAATTCCTTCTTAAGTGTTGTCTGTGTGATACGTGTCTGCTGTACAAGCAGAGGAATAGATATGCCACAGATAAGCCACACAAGTAGTATGCACTATAAACCTGTTTTTATTTAAATGTATATACATATACTTACACCCACATGCCCCTCCAAACTCACATACGTGTGTCCATGGACACAAATACACACACATTCACAAGTACACACAAAACTGCTTTGTTACTGTAACATTCTGAAGTAGCATACCAAAACTGTATTTCCCTGGCTTACTTTGTAATCAGATTTTTAAGGCTTTTAATAGGGTGCAGTTCTTTTTCTTTCCAGTAACTCATCCCAGTACTTCCCACAACATAAACTGTGTCCTGTGCATGTGTACTTGACACTCACCGATTGCTTGGCACACTTGCCTATCAAAATGTGCCTCCGGGTACACTGAGATTGTCTGAGAGTACCACATCGCTATTCAACATACGGGAAACGTGAGAAACTGAGGCATCATGCCAACCTAGCATTCAGTAAGACAGTGTCAGAGATGGTACAACAGAGATGGTAATGAGGTTTCCCTGTGTCAATTCAGCGCTTCAGCCAATAGCTGATGTTGTCTCTGAGGTTTGCACAACTTTGTATTATTCCACGCTGTGTCAATGTGTCACTTTTTTTTTTTAAACTTTTTGGACAATACATCATCATCATCATATGCTATATTACCCATACAAATCAATGTAAAGTCTATGGGGATTTTAGTAAATGCTTTCTATATATCCTGTAGAGGCTCACTCAACAAAAGGAACATGCAGCTATTGAGATCTGAAGCCTTAACCCTAAAATGAACTGAAAGGTGTTCCCACAGCAAAGCTGGAAATGCCCCGGGCAGCAAAAGACTTGAAAGATACTGATTGTCTCTAGCTGACATTCAGTAACAGAAATACATCTTAAGGCAAGATTAAAACATTCATTAAAGAGTGAAAATAAAACATAATTACAAAAAAAAAATGAGGTTTCCCTCTTACTCTTTAGTAGCTACAAAACATTCTTCTGGCTCTTTAATTGCTACTTGCAAAGGCGCTGTACTGAGTCATTTAGTTTCTGAAAGTAACAACACTGTCCTAGCCTTCTTATTGGCATTTACTCCTATGCCACCCACATTGAGCTCCAAATCTGGATCCAAGGATTGCTGAGCTGTGAAGACTGTATTTGTGTAATTCTGCCAGCAACCACCCATATAACCTCAGAAGAATCAAAGAGAACTAAAGATATGCTGAAACATTCAAAAGTTATATGAGCACCAACTACCAGGAGATGCTCACAAGCTTAAGGATATTTTATATTCATCCTGTTCCATTTTCTGGTTGGTCTTTTCAGGGTGGAGAAGGATAGGAAGTGGTCAAAGACAACTCTTTCTGTTTGGTCATTTAGCAAAGTGGAAGTTTTGCACTCTATCCGTCTCATCTCCAGATGGTGGTAAGCCAAATCTCAGCATTGTACCACACTGCAGGACCACAGAAAGACAGATGAGTGTTGCCACAGGATGAAAAAAAATGTATTTTAAGGGAGACAAGGACTATAAACTGCTAAGAATTACTAGCATGGCTGTGTTGTTTAGCCATTCCACAGCTGGCTTATTCACTGTCTAATAATCATCCCTTCCTCACTGGGTGTCTCCTTGCTGAAGAAAATAAAGAGATTTACCCAGGACCAACAAGGGGTCAAGGCAAGATGAGAGTAGCCTCAACATCAGCATCTTCACCTGCCTCTCTTGGCTTCACCCCTTGCCCTGGGAGTTCCTTTGTCCGGTTTTGCATGTCCCAGAGGGGTTCTGTCTTTAGGCTTGACAGACGATGCTCTAAGGCTGGAAACGAAGTGTTCTTTACATCTAGAGTCCAGATTAAGTGTCCTAAGGATGGCATAGGCTCTCTGCTCCCAAAAAGCAGGATCTTCTAGGATGTCTCAAAGTGAGCACACAAAGTGAATAGTGCAGTTCACTCCTGAAGTGTGTCCAGATGCAGACTGCCGTTCTGTGCATGCAAAGTTCTCTGGTTCATCTCTACATATGTATGTGGAGAAGGTACATATTTGTGCATCCACACATGCAAACGGATCTCTGTATTGAAGACAAGAATGCAGAAAATTATGTAAAAGGCTCTTCCCAGCTTTGTTTAACTGGAAATAGCAGTGATCTGGCACACCTGAGGACAAATTTTCTTCCAACTGTGTTTTTAACCAGGGTCCTTAACCCTCCCACCTTTTACTTTCTGAGACTTCATAAATATTTTTCGAGTATTTAACTGCCCCGCTGTATTTCCTC
Source organism: Struthidea cinerea (assembly GCA_013397865.1). Lineage (NCBI taxonomy): Eukaryota > Metazoa > Chordata > Aves > Passeriformes > Corcoracidae > Struthidea > Struthidea cinerea. The sequence goes on from VZTI01005074.1 coordinate 157,877, forward strand.
ACTCTTCCAAATTGAACGAAATTACTTGATTCATTTCAAGTTTAAGTAATGAATTTCTCATCATTTTTACTCCGTAACTCCCATGCACGAGCATAAGGCTGCTTTGTCTGGGATGCATTGGCTGAGTGGAAGATGTTTATTTGTAATAAGGATTCAAGAAAATCCCCTGTATCCACTGGATATTATAAACATAGAAATGTCTCCACGAGTCTTTGGTTTGTTAAAAGAATTGTATTTCAAGTCACTATCTTTAGGTCCCAGTTTGACACCACAGTATCTCTTTAAACAAATAACCCAGGAAGTGCAATGCTTTTTGATGGGGAATGAATGTTACCAGTGAACATCTTCTTGGCTGGTCAAGACAGTCAGCAGATTTTTGGGGTTTGGAAGGAAGAAAAAAACCAAAGCCCACCCTTTATTATCTAAACAAATACTTTTTAATATTTCTATATAAGAACATTCGTGGGAAATGTAAGTAAAAGGCAAATGAGGGAATACAATAACTAGGGGGACTCCACTGAGTGATCATTACCCAGAACTATTGTGGAAAGCACCCATGGACACGTGGTGCACCCGCCTGCCAGCGTAAAAAACAGAGGGTTTATATTAGCACTGAACAGGGACACGAGTACCACACTCAGCGTTTTCAGGCTGCATCCCAGTTAGGGCAGTGCGAAAACCACTCACACACATGACCGCTTGCAAAAGTCATGGATGGTGTGGCAACATAGGACAGGAACCCAGAAATCTGCGGCTGATTTATTTTTCACTCATTGTTAGGTGTCACCATGTTTAACATAACAATTCATATCCCGTAAGAGCTCTGTTTATAAAACACATTTCAGGAAAATATGGAAGACATTTCCTTGCTCTTGCTCTTTTTTTTGGGTCTCAATACAATGTAGCCTTTCAGAACCACAATCTAGGATGACATGCGCAGACAAGCAGCTTCACAGATATACAAGTTCCTGTTTTGTCCTGCATCCTGAATGCTGCCAGTCAGGAATCAAATGCCAATTCTGACTCTCTGAAATTATTTGAGGAGGGAAATCCAGCCCACAGTTGTCCCATTGCTATGCAGTGTACAGACAGAATCATCTGCTGTATATGGTCTGGTAAGACCATATTTCTGCAATATTTTGATGGTCAGACCACTTTTATCACAGGTTTCTCTTTTATTCCCATGAGGAGGACCATTTTTAGATCTTTATAATCACAGACTGAACAAGTAACACCTTACCATTTTTTACTTGTTTGTGCTATGCCATCTCCCTTCTCCCCTTTTCTTCCTTGCAACAGCACTGTGAGAAGTCCATTGTTGAGCAGTAGGGTTGTGACATTAAGGTCAAATCCCTTTGCTCACGTTCCCTCATCTCCTCTGTAAGGGATGAAATCTAAGTGAGGGAGTGACATGCAAAATTGTACAGAGCTTTGAAGCGCTGACCTACCTTATACAAGATGCTGCTCCAGTTCAAGCACGTTCTTGACTCCCGCTAAATCCAATGTGAGATGGTACTCAAGTCTCCGTGGATTACAGTGACTGCATTTAATGCATTGCTCATATTTTCTGCTCTTACTTCCATGCAGAATATTCATCAGTTTTGGACAGCCTCAATTTTCTTGTCACCACCTAGAAGCCTGTACAACCATGAACGGGATCTAGTCTGTGCTGTATTCTGTATTCCTTACTTCTGGATTGATTTGCTTCCATGAATGGAAGCCAAAGCCTTGTTTTCCACACAGTTCCTCTTCTGGTTGCTACACTGGTACACCAGCTGTATAACATTTCCAGCCCAGTGCCCCTCACTGAGTAAATCACACAGCTTATCAATTTTAGAAAGCAAGCATGATGATTTTCAGAGGTGCTGGTTCTGCTGAACTGCATCATCTTGTTGAAGCAACACAACTAAAAATTATAGGAGCAGAGTTGATGGAAGAAAACGGATTTAAAAATTATAAACATTGAACACAAGAAGTGTGAGCTGGTAGGAAATTTATTCTCATTGCTATCGTTAGCATTCAGTTTCAGAAACAGACGTGTTTTGATTGCCTCCTTTATTTATTTTTAATAACACTATTTGCAAGAGAAATACCATACTGCTGGAGCACCGTGCCTTTGGGGTTGACTAGGTACAATCTTCTGCACAAGACTTACAGAGATTGCATCATGTTAAGACAAAAAATGCACTAATAGCAGTGCTGTGCAGGACTGTGTCATTTTAGGGTATCAGAAAGTCCTGCTTACATGTATCCTTTTTTTTAAGAGGAGAGGAGGAACTTGTGCATTCTGGATCTTGTTTGTGAATTTTAGCTGGTTACACCCAGTGTAAGTTGCTTGAACTTCTTTTTAAACTCTAACAGCCACTACTGAGGACAACAAACTTTACACCATCAGATGATTTGTGTTGTTTGCTTGTTTGTTTGTTTGTTTTTCAACTAACAATAAACAAGTGGTACATGAATAAAAGACCTTATATTTTCTGGTTTTCAATCTCTATTGTATTTCTTGAGATATCTATGGGTGTTGTTCTGATTTGTCATCCTGCCTCTCAGAAGAATGTCATCCCCTTTCCTTGCAGAGTCGACTCTGGGCTGTTTTGCTCCAGCAGGCACTCTGACAGCCGTCTTCATCGGCCAGTAGATGTCATTGTGTTTCCACCGCAAAAGCTCATCAAACATACTCATCTGGCTGCAAATGCCTCTCCGGTCCCACAAACAATACCGTTGAGTATTTAGGATTTTCTCTACCCTGCAGCAAAATATTTGTTAAAAATTGTTAGCCAGAAAACAGTGAAAATTAAGTTCCAAGCATTTGAGAGCTGTGACTAACTAGCCAGAATACCCTTGGCTTCAGCTAATATAGTGCCAATGGTGTTATACAAACACAGCTTACTCAACAGGACACAAATCATTGTTAATAAACTATTACAAAAGATGCCAACAGAAGAAGACAGAAATAATGTCTCATGGATTAGCCAACTTCTTCAAGCAACCAGCTTGTTCTGCTGTGAGGTCATCTGCTCTTCAATACTCAGACAGGATTGAGAATTTATACTTCAGAAGTCTTTAGACCTTCAGAGTGTAATGAAAAGAGACTGTAGTCTGCTATTTTTCAGCTATTTTATTCTGGACTATGTTAACAGCTTCCCAATTTGCAGGATATAATATTTGTGATGTAATTAGAAAGTTCCATTTGAAGTCAAAACTTGGTAGCAATAGAGAAGGAAACACTTGGCAGTAGTACCAGAGGTAGGGTTTTCCAGAAAGTCTGACATATTTTTTATCAGTAGAAACTCAAGATACATCATTTAACCATCGTCTTGCAACATCCACGCTGGAAATGGCATGGAGGGCCAAATTCCCTGCTGGCAGCAACCAGTGAGGCCCTGCTGGCTCTAACAACACAGGAGACCCTTGACAGATTCAGCAGAGAACTGGCATTTTGCAATGTGTTTTGAGTCCCAGGAGCCAGCCACAAAACTGAGTGAAGTCAACGGAAATCTTTTGCTTGTTGGCAATGGGCTATGGATGAAGCCATGAATCAGGCTTTCTGGACACTCGTGCAGCACATCTGTCTTGGGGTGAGGCAGCTGAAAGGCACAGGCTTGGAGTTGAAAGGACAGGCTTCATTTCACAAGTCTCTGCTCAGGCTTCACTAGCTCAGGAATAATCTGAGATGGCACAAGAGAAACTCTGTTCTTCCCTTGCAATGCCTACAGGAGCTATCAGGAGAGTGGCTCATCCTCTTGCTTGCTCATGGAAGCATCTAAAACTCTTCCTGGACTGGGAGACTTTTGCACAGGTAGGTGACTGGCTTGGGTTGAGAGGGTCCTTTAAAGATCATCACATCCAAGTCCCTGCCATAGGCAGGTACGTCTTTCACTAAATCAGGTTGCTCAAAGCCCCATCCAGCTTGACCTTGAATACTTCCAATGGTGGGCAGAGTGGCTGGACAGTGGTCAGGCACAAAGGGACCTGAGGGAGCTGGTTGACAGCTGACTGAACATGAGCCAGCAGTGTGCCCACATGGCCAAGAAGACCAACGGCATCCTGGCCTGTGTCAGGAACAGTGTGGCCAGCAGGACCAGGGAAGTCATTCTTCCCCTGTACTTGACACTGGTGAGGCCACACCTCAAGTGCTGTGTCCAGTTCTGGGCCCCTCAGTTTAGGAAGGATGTTGAGATGTTCAAATGCATCCAGAGGAGGGCAACAAGGCTGGTGAGGGGCTTGGAACACAAGCCCTATGAAGAACAGCTGAGGAAGCTGGGGTTGTTTAGCCTGGAAAAAAGGAGGCTTGGGGGAGACCTTATCACTGTCTACAACTGCCTGAAAGGAGGGTGTAGCCAGGTGGGGGTTGGTCTCTTCTCCCAGGCAACCACTGACAGAACAAGGGGGTACAGCCTTAAGCTGCACCAGGGGAAGTTTAGGTTAGACATTAGAAAAAAATTCTTCACTGAAGGAGTGATTGGGCACTGGAATCGTCTGCCCAGGGAGGTGGTGGAGTCACCATCCCTGGACTTGTTTAAAAAAGACTGGACGTGGCACTCAGTGTCATGGTTTAGTTGATGAGGTGGTGTTAGGGCATGGGTGGGACTTGATGATCTCAAATGTCTTTTCCAACCTGGTTCATTCTGTGATTCTGTGGGTCATCCACAAGTATGGATGGGAACTGTGGCTGTTTCCAAGTTTGGATATGAGGTGTATGATATGTATACAGAAGTCCTGTAAATGAGGTCCCCTTGGATTGTCTAGGCCACCAAACCCTTGCACTTGGATGAGCAGACAGAGGTCCACAGGTACTACAGCAGCGTCTTCTGGGCTGTACGGTGACAGAACATGTTTAAGGATCACAGCAGCCTCACCTGCTGTTTTACAGATAAACTCACCTGCAATTAGAGCCATCCATGGTGCAGAACTAGTCTTTATTAATATTCCAAAGTCATGTCTTACAAAAAAATAATTTTGTGACAAAACATCAGCTTAATAATTCATGGGTCAGGCTACAGGTGGCATGCTCATTTCCTACACACCACTCCACATTCATGTCATACATACTATGGCTGCTCGCTTTCCAAAGCATGTGGAGGAAACCTTGTACTACTCAACTGAGAGCAGTCTCAGGCTGCTGAGTCCCAGTGCTGTGCCTCCAGACTTTCACATTTACCTGGGATTTCTCATTTGAATAAGATCATTTAGAACTGCCCCCTGGTAATTTTTTTAAATCTACATCAGCTGATCCATAAATATCAAATAAAAAATATGCAGCACTGTCTTAAATAGTTGTATTCCCAGCTCAGTACTTCCTCATCTGATTCCTCTCAGTCCTGCTCCCTATCCTGTGCAGCCAGGGCTTGCTGGAACGTTTATCTGAGGATTTAGCTGAGTAAAAGCACACCATAAATTTTTATTCTTTCAGGTGCACATTTTTTTCCATGCAACCTACTATGTCATTGCAGTGTGAAAGTGTAAAGGAGAAGAGAAATGTAAAGGATAAAATGTAAAGGAGAAGAAAATAGATCTCTGTTTTTCTATCTGCCTGAGGATATCCACACAGAGGTGGAGACAGTGGTGAGACGGATGTGGGAGCCCAAATTGCTGACTTTAATATGGACTCCAGTAAGTCCTCTGTCTCATTTTTCCATCTAAAACAGCAGAGGTAATGCTATTCATTATCTCATTTCACCCTAGGAAAAACATTATCAAGGTTGTTAAGGCATTTACATGCTACAGAAACTAGAAAATTCCCACTTCTGCAAAAGCCCATGAAGAAATGACTGATTCTACTTGTACCAAATGCACTAGTTAAGAAGATCACTAATTTAAAAATGACAGTAAAAATACTGACCTATCTCACTTCCTAAGCATGCCTTGGATATCCTCACCAACACAAATGTTCCAATTTATTAAAAAATATAGTAGTTGATGATGTAATTAGAGCCTGTGTTAGAACACACTTCCAGAAGGGAGATGAATGAAGGCTTTCTGAATATCACACATTTTGATAAATCTAAGTTTTGCTGCATTTGGTTCAGCTGCTATTTAAATATTCTATAACTTGTAATTGTAATTGTGCATGAGTTTGCATATCTTTTCTTGCTTAGAGCAAATCCAAGTCTGGGAACATTCAGGTGCAGGTGGAGGTTTTGCAGCAGGGTTCAGGTGTTGAGGAAACTACGCAGTCTGACCATTCAGTGAGAGCCTCTGCCAGTCACTTTCCCAAGACCAGAGACTTGCACTGCTGGGACCGAAGGTCCTTCAGAGCAGGCAGCTCCAGTGAGCCGATGGGAGCCCTGCTTGTGATCTGACTGTCTGCACACCCCACTCACACAGTCAGATCCAGTTTCCTTACCGGTTTGGCTCTAGTTTTCCCACAGCAGAGTCTCAGATGTCTAGTTCCAGTTATTCACGGTGCAGTAACACAGAAACTGCCAGAGCTGGTGTCTCTGCGAAGGACCCTCAACACAGGGACCTTCACCCATCTTCATTTCCTTTGTTATCCAAAAGGTCAGCAATTCCCAGAAGTGTCTCTCCGTGTCCGTTCACCTTGATGATCGTCACCCATCTTTGTGGCCTTTGTTATCCCAAAAGTTGGCAGTCCTTTTGTCTTAGGCTCCCACCCAGAGCTCAATCTGCATTTCAATCTGCATCTCAGTCTGCATCTTGCAAGCCCAGGTACCTGGATGAGAAGTGTTTCTCAACTCGGGGAACCAGAGACACCGGCCATGGCAGCCACGGAGATGCCGGATCCTGAGGAGGCTGCACTGCCGGCCTACGTGGATGTCATTTCAAGAGCACCTCTGCCACCATCGATTCCTTCTAATCCCAGAGGTCTCAGAAAGGCATCTGTCTTAGACTTGTCACCTGGGATTCCTTTGCACACCCTGGCTTGTGCAGCCATGAATCTCTAAGACATAGCACTGAGAGAATTAAGAGGAGATGTGTTGGAGGTTAGGGATTCTTCTTTTTTGTTTTGTTTTCTGTCGTGGTATTTTTCTCCAGTTCCCTTTTTTGTCACCTCTTTGGATAGAACTAGACTCTCCTAAGTTTAATTTTTTAAAATTAAGGCAGTGATGCTAATTCACAGAATCATAAAAATGTAGAACGGTTTAGGTTGGAAGGACCTTAAAGATCATCTAGTTCCAGCTGCCCTGCCATGGGCAGGGACACCTTCCACTTCTCCAGTCTCTCTCTGCAGTTCGTACCACCATGGTCCCAACAAAATCCCATCACACCTTAAGAGACTGGTCTAACACTGGCAGGTCAAACCCCCTTTGGTTCCTCCTGCTCTCTGTGGTGGGAATTGAGACACCTGGGCACCTTGCTGCCCAGCTCAGGCACCTGACTGCCAAGGAACCGAAGACGATGAACTGGCTCCTGACTCCCGGTGAGTGCTGTGCCCACTTTTGCTATCCGTAACAGCAGTCTGTGAACCCACCAGGCTCTGCATCCTCCAGTTGCAGGGTAGTTTTACCTACACCTTGAATCTCTTGACCATTTGTAAAAGATAGAAAAGATGAAATTTTGCAACAGCTGAAAATTTAAGCAAGAAAATCTGTTCATGTTCATGCATAGTAATTACTCTTTAGCAAGCTTATTTGTAATCATGTTAATAACCTATTTATTCTAACTGTTCTTAGTATAGCATCATCACAAAAGCCTCTTGGTGTGCTCAGTGTGGAAAGTCAGTTGAGATGCTATAATGATGTCGAAATGAAATGCTGTCAGCACAAATCCATAAAATGACATAACGGTGTCAGAAATGAAAGGGAATCATATCAGAGTGTGTTCCAGCACCACTCAAAAATTTGTGAGAGGAAAGGGTGCCACAACTGGGGGACAATGTTTGTTATGACAGAAATGCTGAAGCAGCTAAAAAGGGAAACTGTGTTTGCCAGCCACATCACTTTTTAATCCAGCAGATTTATCAAGAAGTTGTGCTAATTTCCTCTATAAATATCTCAGTGAGCAGAACAGTGCTTTGTGTTGCAGAAAGTGCTTTTTAACTAGTTGCAACTCCAGGTTTCTCCTGAAAGGGAATAGAAAGGTTCGTTGCATTGTTTGTGTAAATAAACAGTCATTTTTCTTTTGAAAGAAAGAGAAAGAAAACCAAAATGCTTCTTATCCAGTTATCCTCCTTAAGTAAACTCACATCCCATGTCTCAAATAACATCCTAAAGAAAGGACTCTCTAGGCATCACCGGTAGGACAACTCTATCCCTGTATCTATTTTTTCTGCTTTTTAATGGTTTACGAGTGCCTAGAAATTCACACATCCTTTGAAGATCAGTGTTTTGCAGCTGTTCACCTCCCTACCCTGTAACAGCATGTTCAGCAATAAAACCTGAGCCAGAAGAAAGGAGGGATGCAGAGCTGGTTTCCAAGGTGGCCAAGTTCAGCAACTGTCTGGGCATCGGTCTGCCCTCGGGAGGTGGTGGTTGGTTGCCTTTGCTTTGCTTGCTGGTTTTTCCTCTTTTCTTCACCAATTGAACTGCCTTTATATCAAGTCAGGAGTTTTCTTGCTCTTTTTCCTCTTCCTATTTCTTCTGGGTGGGGGAAGTAAGTGAGCAGCAGTGTGGGTACGAAAATGCTAGACAAGGCCAGCCCACCAGGGATGTGAACTGTCTGAGTTAAACACACACCTCCCAAGTTTCAGGAGTAGCTTGTATTTACCTTATTAAGTTTGTGACACAGAGTTTGCTAAGCTCTCTCATAACCAAAACTATTTCTAAACACTTCTTTAAAGTCCACTTTAAAACCAGGTGCTGTGAAGGATGTAGAAAAAGGGTGAAATAACATGCTGCAAGAGAAAGCAGCCAGCTTCATCGGCTGCAGCACAGACACAAAATTTCATCTGGTGGCTCTTATCCCTGCCTTATCCAATGACTAAACTAGAGCACATGATGATAAGATGAGAATTTGCAGAAGCTGGGTGCTGACCTGACTTGGCTTCTGGGAAAGCCCATGGCTGAGCTCTCCTGGCACTGATGGGAGCAGCCTGGCTCCAAAACACTTTTGATGTGATTTGCTGATGGTAATGAATTTGCCTTGACGTTTGCTTAGACTGTGGTGTCTGAGGTTTAATTATCTTCATTTTTAAGAAGAGTTGTGTCACTTCTCTTTGGAGCATTCTGACTTCAGCTTCTCTTGAGATCACACTACACTAGCCCCTGTCCATAGTGCCTGGAGTGGCACTCACGCCAGAGGATGGGTTTAACTAAGAGTTTGAAGGGTCAAACATTAAACTCATGGAAAATCCGCACACAGAGTAAAACCACCTTTTTTTGCTGGTTCTTGCTGTCCTGGATTATATGCCCTTACAGTGCTAAATATTCAGACTGTATTGTAGGTGGTCTGGAAAGTGCTCCTGACAGGTTATATTAGCTTACGTTAGCATCCATTTGTATCCTAAACACTTGAGTGTGACCATATTCTTGGTAGAAGTTCAGGGTTTTGGCCACACAGCTGTCCCATAATGTCTCTCCTAGGACAGAGTGATCCCACCTTGAGACACATCCAATCCTTCTTCATGTCAGCAGTGGAAGCTGAGGTACTGGCCTAGACCTGGATTTTATGTGGCTAAAATAAGGAAATCTGTGAAGACCATGTTAATGAAGGTTACTCACCAGATTATGCCCAACGTTCGTGAGCAGAACCTGCAAACAAGATAAAGAGATTGCCTAAAATTTCAGCTGCGGAGAAGAACTTTTAGAATCACAGAATCATAGAATAATTTGGGTTGGAAGGGACCTTAAAGATCATTTAGTTCCAATCCCCCTGCCTTGGGCAGGGACACCTTTCACTAGACCAGGTTGCTCAAAGCTGCCTCCAACCTGGCCTCGAGCACTTCCATGGATGGGGCAGCCACAGCTTTTCTGGGCAGCCTGTTCCAGTGCCTTACCACCCTTCCACTTTATGGAAGCAAAGAATTCCTTTCACATATCTAACCTAAATGTCCCCTCTTTCAGTCTGAACCATTGCTCCCTGTCCTGTCATTACAGTTCCTGACAGAGTCCCTCTCTGGCTTCCCTGTAGGGCCCCTTCACATACTGGCAGGTGCTGTGAGGTCTCTGCACAACCTTCTCTTCTCCAGGCTGAACAGCCCCAGTTTTCTCAGCCTGCCTTCATAGGGGAGGTGCTCCAGCCCCCTTATCAACTTCGTGGCCCTCCTTCTCTAAGTGCCTGTCTGCCGTCAGGGCTTACCCTTCACTGGCCAGTGCTTGATTTAAACAAGAAAGTAGGCTCTCATCACTTTTTTTCCGCCAAGGTTGTTTTTTAACAAAAACTGGAAATTTGATTAGTCAGAAATATTCCATCACTAGATTTCTGAGGTTTTTATCTTCAGCTGTCCATACTGAGAGGAAAAAAAAAATAGTATGGAAGCCTGAAAAGTCCACATTGATGTTTTACAACACATTTTCTTTTTGTGATTACAATATTTCTTGCATTTCCTTTATACAAAAGAAAAGAACTAAAAGAAACATTCAAAATTGAAATAAAATATTTCATTTTAGTCAGGAAAAATGTATGTTTTATGTGACCCAAAAATTTTGTCAGGATGTCTGATTCCTACAGCATTCAGAATAATTATTGAATGATAATTCAAAGTAAGTTTTTAAAAGATCCATCAAACTTTCCAGTGAAATAAAATCCTACCTAAAAATGTCTGAACTTTTTGAAAATTGGTTACATCACATCAGCACCTAAAATTACCTGAACTTTTTGAAAAGTGGTTACATCATATTAGCAATGGCTAAAAATCAGAAAGCAATATTGATAATTTCAAGGGAAAGATACTTTTCTGCAGTGAGTTTGCAACTTATTTCTTCTACAGAAATGGTGGTAAGAAAAATTAATTTCTCAACAGAAATTCAAGCAGATTAAAACTCTGTAGGAAATCTCTGAAGGTGCTGCTGATTTCAACTAAAAACCATTTTTCAGATATTTGCAATTTTGACAAAATATTTTCATTTTACTAGGAATAGCTCATTAGGCTTTCATTTAAAATACACTCCCCAAAGTAGTAAAGAAAGTGGAAAATCATGATTCACATTGTGGTAGAATGGGGATATGTTTTAAATTTTTTCAATTAAAATTTGGATTTCTTCAAGAAAGTTTGAATATTCTTTTCTTTCCCTCCTGTATGAACAGAATTTTCACTCAAAGGAATTCTCCAAGATCTTATGTACATTCATATATTTTAAAAGTATGTCTATTGCTATGTCAAATGTGTCTCACTGGAAAAAGCTATTGACTTTTCCATTCTATTGCTTTAATTTTCCACTACTTGTGTGTTGGAATACTCCAGGTAGGTGCTGTGTGTGCTTCTGATTATGCTGTGTTACACAGCAGGGAAACCTCTTATCTCAGACTGGTTGCCTGGTTGAGGGAAAAAAAACACATTTAAGGTAGTAAACACAGCTGTGGAAGAAGTATTTTCTATTTCCTTGCTGTTTGTTTTAATGTACTAAAAAGACATAATTACAGAAGTTTGCAAAAATGCCAAAGTGTAAAACACAATAGTAGTTTGGTCTATGTGTTTCTATTATATGTCTCTATGTCTTCAGGTGTAGCTTTAAACAGTCCAAGAAAATCTTCAGAAATGTCTTCTCTACTTTACACTCTGATTTGCCCTCAAAAATAAAGAACAGAATTTTCAGAATAAAAATAATTTTAAAGTAATCTCATAGTTACACTGGTATTACAAAATGTTCAGATCTTGTTCTTGCCATTTTTCATGCCATCTTGAAGATTTGTGTTTCTATTGTTTCCTTTTTGACTCTATGCAAACACTTTAAAGATAGGAAATTTGCAGATCTGGGGGGAAAAAAAAAAAAAAAGAATAGAGGTTTTGTAAATCCTACCACCACAACTTCATTTGAAGAAAATGAAATCTGAACTCTGAAAGAGGACAATGCTTTTTTTTTTTCAGCTTGCAAAGAAATAGAGTAATGCAATCCCTTTTATTTTCTATTTAAATGAGGCTGAAGCGTTTTCATCTGTGGTGTGTGAAGTCTGTTTTGCAAAGAATAAATTCAGAGCACACACATTGTAAGTATTTGCCAAGAGCACTGAGTTTATATTGGTTGAGTAAACAGCACTATAATATTACAATTATAAAAACAAAATGTGCCGAAAAATGTGATTCTCACTCTTTTGTTAACACTCTATTAGTTTCTGAAGTCCTAGTGAGAAAAGATTAAATGTGAAGCCCTCAGTAAGGAGCTCTGCTCCATTCAACCTGCAACATCACCATTGCTTCACCGAAAAAAGAACTAGATTTGATAGAGGTCCTTAGTCCAAATCCTGTGCATGAACAGCTGAAGCCATCTCCCCTGAAATCCTGTGTAAAATAACACTAATGACATCCTGGTCACTTCAGTCTATGGAAGATTTCACCTTTTATATCACAGTGTGTAAGCAAACAAAGGGCTGCATAAAGTTCTTTTGACTGTGGCTGGAAAGACTCACACTGGCACCAGTGCGCCTTTGGATGACACTGTACCATCCTTTCATTCCACCCACAACTATTATTTCGTTGCCCAGAATTGTTGTAATATGACTGCTTCCCTTCATAATCTCTGCATTTTATCTAGCTTCTTTTCCAAAGCCAGGGAGGATAATTGTCTTCTTTTGTATAACACAGCAGAAAGGCTGAGGACAGGCTTAAGGGCAGTGGCTTTCTCTACTCACCAGTCTATCCGTACCTCCTCTAGACTGCAAGTTCACTGAGGCAAAGAGCAACAGCAAGCATGATGAGGCTTTCTTAGCTGCCTAAGTTCTGTAACAAGCGCCAGAGGAGGAAAAGATTTTATGTCCAACCCATCACACAGCGGAGTCCTCCAGCAAAGTGGGATGGAGAGAGAACAGCTGAGAGCCAAGCACAGGTGCTGCAATGAATAGGGTAAGGCAGAAGCTACAGGTCTGTGGCGCCAGGTATTGAACCAGGAGAGGGAACCTGGGCACAAAACTTCCATCTACTGCCACTGAAGCCAGTGGAGACCCTTTCTATTGGTTTAGCAGGACGTGGATCATGGTGGTGGTTTGTGTCAGGTGGGTTCCCCGTGGACATCAGGGGAAAAGGAAGATGTGGCCATGCACACCTTGTTTTAAAGAGCTGTAGGGTTAACTGCTGTTCTGTCAAGTGATGAAAAGTCCCAAAGCCAGGCATCATCACACATGCACCATTTCTAATACAGAATAATTCCCAAATCAGGGTGATGTGACATTATTTGGCAGCATGTGAGGAAAAAGTGGAACTTTTTATGAAACTTACAAAAAGATTTGAAGACCAGAAGGGAACACAGCAATCATTTGCTCTGGTTTCCTGCACAGTATGAGCTATACAACCTCATTTGGTCATGTCTCCATCTTTCTTCCATCTTCTGATTGATCCAAAGATCTCACTTGGAAATGGAGGCATCTTCATGAAAAAGTATGATGAGTCATGCGGAAGCCACCATAACCTTTTGGACTTTTTTTCAAAGATTAATTTATGCTTTTTGAAAGAAGGAAGAAAAATTGTAAAACATGTCTTATTTCTTATCCAAATGTATTTTCACTTAAATATCCTTAATGAAACTTTTTTTCCTTCTGTAGGTATCCACCCAGGTGCTACTTTTCCTCAAAATATGTGCCTTCATATTCAAAATCTGTCTCTGGAGAGAGAGACAGATTTTGAATATTACCACCTTATTTCTCATTCCCAAACCAAGGCATTTTCTTAATAATAAAAGAACTAGCAGGCTTGCAGAAGCAAAAATAATACAGCCCCAAGTGCTGTTTTTCAGTCACTGACTAGAGAACATTGTGATGAAGAAATCTTAGCTGAAGAAGAAAATAACCTCCATTTTTCCAATAAATTCAGATCTTCACAGGAATGTAAAATGAATCTTAAAGCAGAGCATCTTGATGTTTCCTGCAGCAGGCCCTCTTTCAAGGACAAAGATGTAATTCAAACATGGATACCAGAAAAAGAAAAGTCTTTCCCTCTATGCTTATAAATATGGTGGTGACCTTACAGAGCCCCTTGAAGAGACAGCACTGACAACGCAGCCAGTGACATCCAACTTCCCTGCAGGGCTGCTCGCAGCTGCAGGCTGGATTGTGAAAGATGAAAGAGAAGAAGGTTCCCCTGTACTGCATAGGGAACTTTTAGGAGACAAAGTTTGAATTATGGTAGTGTATGTTTCAGTGAAGGACATAAAACCTAAGGCGGCAGATGAGATGAAATAAATTAATATAGCCCTGGAATTACATGGGGAAAGCCAAACATATATTTACTTTAAAAATATTGTTTAAAAGACAAAGCTATAACTGAAGAACTGGACATAAAGTGGGTTTTATGACAGATGCAAGTTCTTAAGTCATTTTGTAGATATATTCTACTGCTAGCTAGAGTATGTACTGTTGGTGAGTGCATATTGATAAACTTAATAGATAAGACCAGGCAGACTGTGTAAGGAATAAGTAATAGGGACAGAACCATATGACAAGAGATGTGCATTTACCACTTCAATCTTTAACCTGCAAGGTGTCCTTGTCCCTTGTTCAATGTCCCTTCCCATATTCACTGCTCCCACAATTCAATTTCTTCATGGATTTGTATGGTTTAACACTGCCTGACTTGAGCTGATTGCACAGGCATTAGCTAAGCAGGAGTTTTCGAGAGTTTTTCCTAAGGCTGCCATCATCTGCAAATCCTTCAAGGTCTAAATTATAAAAGTTTGGCTGACCTCTGTAGGAAAACAACGTATTAGATCATTATTAAAAGAGCAAAAGGAAAATTGCAAGCTTAATTCCTGAGATTTGTAAGTTAAAATCCACAAGGGCCCCGGAGGCGGGCTTCCCTGAGCCCCTCAGCCAGCAGCCCTACCCTGCCCTGCCCCACTGAACACTCCAAAGGGCCTGAAGAGCTGTGCCTCAAATTCTTTGGCCGGTCATCTTTTAACAGGGATGTCAGAGATCTAGGAAAGCATTCCTGTGGCATTGGGATGCAAAGGGATTTATCTCACATCTGAAGTCCTGCAGAGAGGCAGCAACCCTGCTCCTATCTGAGAGGCCGACAATTGAGTTACAGCTGAAGGAGATGTGACAGGCAAGAGAGAATAAGCAGAGTGAATGCCTGTGCTGGAGATGAATCAACCCTCTTCCTCGAGGAGCAACTGCCTTTGGCTACCCGGAGCTAAAAGCTGCAGTAATAAATTTTAAGGCCTGAAAAGATCATTACAGTCATCTAGCCCAGCTGCCCACTCATCCAGGATGCTGAATTTCCTGAAGTCATTCATGCCTGCCCCTCCTGCTGCCACAGCTGAGGTCCTTTCCTCCTCTGCACTTGGTTGGAGGCCCTTCCCAGTATGTCACTGCCATCACCCTCTGCTGTGCCAGACGTCTGCAGTGCCCTCCCTGTGGCACCGCTGCTGGGCAGCAAGGGCAACTAGAGCAGATATTTTCCCTGTAGTGTTTCTGGCAAAGAGAGATTTTACATTCAGCTCTCCAGTGGTGCTGGCTCATGCTCTGCATCAGAGCAGCATCTCCAGCCGCAGCTTTGCCCATGCGGCTCCAGATCCATCCTCAAACATCTGTTATGGAAACTTGAGGCAACTGAGCAGGGAGCCATGCTTCTGCAGCTCTCACTGCTGACCCAAACTGCAGATCTGGAGAGGGTTCCACCTGCTTTGTGTCTTGGCTTTCTTGGAAATCACTGGGCCTCACATCAGTTGAAGCACCTACAGTTACTGGAATAACAACACCCAGCTACCTGAGGAGCAGGCAGGTAGAACAACTCCATTGGGAGAAGTTGGGTTTTCTGATGATGGTTCTCTGCTGGCCTCCATGACCTTAGAAAGAGGTCAGTGTTACATTGCAATGGAAGCACATGGGCTGGAAATGGGGAAAAAAAGACTAGGACAGGCTTTTCCTGAAACATCCTGCCCAGCCCAGAGCCGATCTCCGTATTTGTTGAGATGGGTCACATCCACGTTGAGCCCATGAGTGGAAGAATAATGTGAGTTCCTCATCTGCGCCATGAGTTCATGTGGACAGAGCTCCAAAAGCTAAAGGAATGGTCAAGTTCATTGAATATTTGCCTTTCTGGAGGAGCAGGCCATGACTCAACTGGGACTGTGAGGCAATGCCCTGCCTTGGGAAGGTTGTGGTGCATCAAGAAACAGCTAAGCAAACCTTCAGCAACCATGGAAGGCATGCCCTGAGAAAGAAGGGAAGGGCAGATGCAGGCAGGAGTCTTGCGTCTCCAGGAAATCTCTTAACGTCATCTTGTCCCCCACCTTTGGCTCAGCCTGCTACAGCTGACCTTAACAAGAACCCCTAGCTCCTCTCTTCACCCATGTTGGTGCAATTTGAGGGAAATAGGTGCAAGTGTACACTTGTCATGTCAGCTCCTTGGCAGCTGAAAGAGACAGTCACCGTTTGCCCTGAGAAGCAAATTCTAATTCCTAACATTGTATGTCATGGTTTTTATGCGCTGTGCAATTTACAGGCTGGACAAGCGAGGCCAGCAGAGCCTAGTCTGTGGCCAAGCCTGGCAGTGAGTCCATCACCTATGGAAATGCCAAAGTGACAGGTTCGTTTCATTAACTGGAGGCCCAGAGTTTCTTGGGCATGCACAAGAAGCTGGAAGAGAAAACGCTGTTCTGGGGAAATGACCAGAGCCTAGGACGCTTTAGGATGGAGGGCTGAAAAAATGCCGGCACCAGTGTTTGAGGGACCAGACAGGCTTTGATCCCAAGTTCACATGTGCATCCTTCCATCAACACAAATGGTGACCTTCATGGGAACACAAATATCCTTTCCTTTAGGAGTGACTTAAGCTCCCCAAAGCAGAGCATGTTGTGCCTCGGTGGAGACATGCCCATTTTCCTCTCCCTGAACCAGCTGCACCCAAAGCCAAAGGCTCTTCAGAAAGCTACTGAAATGTGAGCAAAAAGTCTTAGACGCCTTCCCTGAGTTTTCTGTCAGGTTTGTCTGCTTCCCTGCTTCCAATTGCTGCTTCCCAAAATCCTTTCCTGCATTTCTCCCTTTATGACTGTCTTATGAACATCCTTCTGGGCAGTTCACTAGCCCTCTCCACTGGATCCCCAATAGCATTTGCCCATACTGAAAATTACAAGACTTTTTACTTTGAGGCAGAAATTTTTTTTGGCCTTAGGTGAGAACACAAGGACTTTCAGTCCCTTTGCCTCTTCATTCTGAAAATACTCCCCCAGGTAAATAAGTCCTAAGCCTAAGGTGAGGAAAGTCCTCAGCTGTTGAAGTTCTTGAATGGCAATCACCATTTTCTGATGCTGTAAAACAAGAGTTAATCCATGTTTCCACTGCGGAGGGCTGTTTGGGGCTTTTTTTTTAAGGAAGGGAAAAAATTTCCTTTCATTCTTTGCCAGCAATTTCCATGCAAATAAAGTTTCCAGCAAAAAGTCGGTGCCCAAGAGAGAATATTTTATCCAGAAAGTGAAAGATTTTCTGTGAACAATTGCAAGATTTTTATCCAAAAGTCTGAAAGGCTCATCCGAAATATTTCGCTCGTTGGCTGGAAACAAAGCGCTGCAGAGCGAAAGGGGACGGAGAGCCCTCTGTGAACCCGGGCGGAGGGTTCAGCCGGTGGGGATACTCGCGAGCCAGCACCGGGGAAGGGC
>VZTI01005074.1:203063-309271 GCA_013397865.1 Struthidea cinerea
AAACTCCGAGGCGGCGAAGCAGCCTTTGAAGCCATCCCACCCGACGGGTTGTTCTAAGTCCTCCCGATGGGGCTGTCCCCACCCGCCAGCCGGCGCGGCCTCGCCCCAGCCCTCCTCTCCCAGCCCGGTGCTGCCTCCGGCGCCCGGGCCGTGACGGTTCCTTTCCACCGTCCCCTTCCTGTCCCCGGCCTGTGGCACCTTAAGGTGCGTCCGTCTGTTACTGCCCACACCGCCCCTGCTCTGTTCCCCGGGCAGGGCCGGCGGGGGGTTCTGACCACAGCTCCATACAGGGTAAACGCCCCCCACGCTCCTGCCCAAAATAATCTCTGAACGCCTCAGATCCGCTCGCACGGGCTGTTCCTGCAGCTGTGTTTGTTACCGAGGATCCTTTCGCAGCGGCGGCTCCCGGCGGGAACGCGCCAGCGTTTGCGGGGGGCGAGGGCCGGGGGTTGAGCGGCGGCTCCGGCACGGGTGCACCAAGGGAGCCCCTTTGCCCCAGAGAAGCACCCCGCTCCCACAGCAGCCTTCCTGACAGGCTTCGCACTGGTCCTGGGGCTGAACCCCCGTGGAAACCCAAAGACAGCACGCACAGAGCCTCTGCCTACTTCGTATCGGTAATGACTTTCCCCCCCGTCTTGTTCTAAAACAACAAAACACAGACTTACCTGAAGTGGTTTTTATTTTCACAACAAGGGATATTCCCTGCATTGCACACATACACACAACGCATGCACACGCACACAAATACACACGCACGCACACACACACACATTAACCAATAGAAAAGCCAGATATGAGGGTTTGATGCTGTGCTGTGACATGAATAATTGTTGCATCCTGTAACTTCCTACATCTTGGTTTTAATTTGCAGTGAACCAAACAAAGATATTTGCAATTTTTAAATAAGCACTCTATGTAATAAATGGGAACATTGTGCATGAATGCTGTTTCTTCCCCTTTTCTTTAGAAGACATTATTAGCTCTGACAGCATGCAGCTCAGGTTTGGAGGAGAGGATTTTGTAAAGGGATGATAGACAGGAAGGGCAGCAATCATGGGCTTCTTGGGCTAAAGCTTTTTTTCTTTTTTATCAGAATGTTCTGTTCGATGCCATTTATCCTTGATGATAGAAAATTGCTCTGTTGCCAGGACGCTGCTGCTGAAATAGAGGGCAGGAGCCACATTTCCATTTTGCAGCTTGAAAGCTATTCAAATGAATTTGCAGAAAGGGGGGAAAATCTAGAGATAAACAAATGAGAATAAATCTAGTTCCCCTTTCCTCTCTTTTCTTTCTCTTTTTCTTCCTTTTTTTCCCTGAGGTGTGTATGTGTGTACGTGTGAGGGACCTATTCATTTTCTACATAAGGATTTTAGTTCATCAGTGTTTGCAGCACCTGGGAAGTGCTCCAAATCAGGGAACACTTATTTTGCTGCTGTTCCAGCCACTGAACATATAAACATATTAGAGAAATTTACGTGTGCGTGCAGATACGCAGGCATCCACGATTTCCTTACACATGTGTATGTACAGCCAGACTGAGAAACCCGGTGCTGTGTATTTCTCTGTGTGGATACCAAGGACATGTACTACCACCTTACAGAAAATGTGATTTCTCCCAACATTTATTTGTTGATTCTGGTGAAATACCTCGTCGTTTAAAAACAATTAAAATCTATGCTTAAGTTATAGCATTGTCCTTCCATCATAACTGATTGTGTGGGAAATCTTCATTTTCCCTCCTAGTCCATTTAGATATTTCCGGAGTCCCAAGGAGAAGTAATAACGCATCTGGCTATAATCCAGCATGCAGCCCCAAGGGCTAATATTTAATCATTATTTTTAAATTAAGCATTGAATAAAATAAAGCCAGAAACATTATTTATAAATTGGAATGAATATAATGACAAGTAATTATGCTCTTCCTTCGCTGGTGATTCAAGGCTCAGCTCAGCTCCTCAGTTCAAATCCAAATAAATGAAACGTGTGAAGCCTGTTAAACACTTCCATTTCATTTACTTGTTCCGTCTGTAGGCTGCTGCTGTGCCAGGCTGGAAATATTGGACATACCTTGACTGGGGCTGTAAAAACTCTCAGAGGTCTGAGAGCCCGGTTACCACAAAATAAGTGAATTCTAACTTCACTTCTCTGAGTAAAAGCCGGTGCCAGTGAGTCATGGGGTTGAGATGATTATGCAGCCTTCTCTTAAAGACAGGATTTTAAGCGACCATAATATGTTTGATGACATACTATATTTGATCACCTTGGATATTTTTCACTATGTCACTTCAACAGAGTTTCACCTCCTATTAATCTATAATTAGCATGTTGGCTTCAAGCATGATGTATTTCCAAGTGTCATCTTGTTAGATGTGGGTTCCTTTCTGCAAGGAAGAAAATTCTGGAAGTGGAAGAGAAACAAACAGGACTGAAAAAGAAGGATTGATTTATTGGCCTTGGCCAACAGCTTTTCCATAAGTGTCCAAGCAGTCAGGCATGTGACTTTACTATTGATTTTTAAATCTCCCTTCGGCTGAAAAGTTCAGCGCGCAAATAATAATAAACTCTAATCACTGCTGCTATTAGATTAGGCTAAACACGGGGATTCGGGGGTCCAGCCGTGCCCAGCTCTTCCCCCCGCCCAGGGCAGCGGCCCCGCCAGCCGCCTGGGCAGCGCCGTGCCCTCGGTGCCGCGGGGGCGATGCGAGGGAGCCCTGGCGGTGGTGGGACCCCTCGGGCTGCATCCCCCGGTCCGCTCCCTACCGAAGCCCGTTCCGGGGGGCAAGGGCAGCGCGGGGCCCCGGGGTGCGCTACCTCAGGGAGGGAGCGGCGAGCGGAGCAGGCAGCCCTCGGGGGATCCACGGCCTCCCTTCCCCGCGTCCCTCGCCGGGACCCGGGGGCGGCCAAGTTGCTGGGTCCGGGCGGGAGTGGCCGCGGGGCCTCTGGGAGCGGCGCACCTGGGGGGACTTCCCGGGCCCCGCGGGGCTGGCGCCGGGAAGGCGGCGGNAGCTGCTCCGCCCGGTTACCGCGGCCCCCCGAGTTCTGTCATGTGGGTGCAGGCGGCGGGCAACGGCACGAGTCCCGCCCTGATGCCTGACGGGCCATCCCAGCAGATCCCGGGTCGCCCCGCCAGCGAAACGAGCGCTTTGCAGGGGAGATCCATCGGAGGGGGCCGGGCTCCCCCCTGCCAGGTGCCTCACTGTCAGTAGAAAGGGATAAATTATAATTCGAGGGGACGAGATTAAAGCCAGCCTGGCCTAGTCTCCTGCTATTATCTGGGAGGTGAGAGCCTCTGTCTGGGCTTCCTCCTGCCATCCTTAATGTGGGGACTTGACTTGGGCTCAAGGAAGTCAATGCCTGCACATTGAAGTGATTGTGGGTGTCAGCCCAAATACCTGTAATACCCACTGCGGTTCAGAGGGTGCCAGTGCATTTTCAGGCAGCAGATTAGTTGTAGCAGTTATTTGTAGGTCTTTTATTTAGGAAAACTTCAGGCCTACATGAGTCCATGCATGCTTACAAGAGAGTGACTACTTTTGAGTGCTAAAAAAGCAAAGAGACCTAGATCTGGGTGTAAAGTTTCAAAGGCACAAGGCTGAACAAAGAAATATTTAGATAAAAGATGACAAAAGCCACGGAACTGCCAGAAAATGCTAGAACCACCAAAAAAAAAACCCCAAAAAACAACAAACCCAAAAAAACAATATAAACCACCAAAACACCACCAAAACCCACCACAACTTTGCCAGCAGTGTACTTGTAATGTGAACCAGATTGTTGCAGAAAACAGAATGGGTCATAGACTAGCTAGAGAACAACCTTGGCTGCAGTCTGCCCCTTTTCACAGTATTTCCTTGGTGGTGTGCAGCAGGCCATGCTGCTGCAGGCCCAGCCTGCTACCTCCCTTGCTCCATTTCGCCTCATATGTCTGTGCAGGGGCTTACTGGCACAGGGGAGGGACATGCTGACATGGTAGCAGGGCACTACACAGCCTCCCACCTCCAGTGCCCTGGGCAGAGCTGAGTGTCTCAACCCATTTCTTGCCATACAGACCTGGTAATTCTCTTCTGTCACAATCATCCAACACAGTGCATAATATTGCACTTTGCTCCTCTACGTCGTCAGGCTTACAGTGTCTTTGTCTTGTGGAAAAAATGTATGTGGCCATGTGATTAAAGCATGTCTAATCATGAGTTCACTTAAGGAACTGAATTTGGGTTGCATATGTAACCTCATGTCTGGCACTTTCTACTTTTTAGTGACTAACTCACAACCTTATTGTTCTTTTAGCTTTGAGGTATAGGTGTGTGAGAAAGATCTTTGTGTAAACCAAAGCAAAACCAGCAAGCCTGACATTTTTATAAAGTAGGCTTTTTGTTGTTTTGGTTTTTTTTTTTTTCCCCTTTTCTTTTTTTGGGTGAAGGTTCTCCATAGTTTGGTTTTGTGCTCCAAAAGCAGAAGGTTGTCTTCTCTTTGAATTCTGGCAGATACAGTACCTAAAAAAACCTCTCCAATCTGGGTTCAAACATGGCCAAAGTTTCATGCGAATGGCTTTAACTCACAGCCCAGTTATCACTTGATCTCTGGCACCTTCTCTTCCCCAAAAGAGAATTAGAATGCCTCTTTTCTGGTTACACTCATTTAAGAGATTAGGTTTTGGAACAGTAAAGAGATAAACATTTGAATATGCATCTGTCTCCTTATTACCACTTTCAAATGGCTAGGTCTTAATGGTACATTCCACCAGTAAAACATTAACTTCAGTTTAAAACCATAAAGTTTTTGCTATATAAGAATATTTTTAACAGACTTACATTTTAATTAAGGGCTTAGGAATCCATGAAATCTTCAGTTTACAGATCCACAAACTGTGTGAGACTTCTGTCACTGAGAAAACCACAGACCTGGTTTGGTTCTCCAAAGTACCACTGGCTTGAGCAAACTAGATTTTAATTTCTCAACAAGTGTTTTTGCATTTTCAAATGCCGAATAATTCTAGATTCAGGCTGGTCAGATTCAATACTAGTATACTAGTTTATTCCAGTTCCTTCTGGGCATTTTTGCACCTTCCCTGGGGAATCTTCCAAGCAGCAGAAGTGCTTAGGGGATCAACTCTTAGCCAGGTATGGGATCAGAGTGAGGACAGGGCATATACATTCAGACTTCTGAGCCTGAAGAACATGCAAGATCCGTCAAATGTACATGTTTTTTACTTTTTTACAGGTTGAAGCAGATTCAGGTTACCTTGGCAGAAGCCTGTTGTATGATTTTGCTACTGTTACACAAATGGTAAAGCTTCTGGGCTATGACTGTATCTGCTCTATACTGAGTGATTCCAGAGAACTCTCTAAGGTGCTTTAATGGCCCCGCCATCATGTAACTTTCCAAACACAGCTCCGTGGTAATCAGCTACATGTGAAGACTGGTGTTTTACCATCAAGTCATGTATGTCTCATGTGAACCTTAAGCAAGGTCAGAAAACAAAGAAAGAATCATAGTAGTTTTATTTGAAAGCATCCATGGCAGAAAGTAGTCAGATTGGCTGCTTCCAGACAGTCCAAGACCACACACATGTTTCTAAAGCATCTAAAAACCTTGGAGTTCAGGAAAATTAACCTAGAGTTTGTAATGAAAACTTTTTTTTTCTCTCCGAGTTACTTAGTAAACTGTGTAATTTTTCCTAGGCTGCTAGTGAAGAACTTCCCCTAACCGTCACATGAAAAAAACTTGACCAATTTTAATAATATTTCATATTAAAAAAAGCATGCCTATGGTTATGTTTTGCAATGGTTGGTTGCAACACTGAACAATTACTGTACCAGCTACACAAAAGTGAGAGCTCCTCATGAGGTTAAAAACCTGAAGATTTTAATCATCTGCTGAAGACAGTAGGGAAACCTTATGTTGTCTGTAGGGGTATTTTCACAGGTTTTCGGATGACTGAGCAGTTCCTACCCCACTGCTGAATATTCCCATCCCTTGGGGAAGACACATTTGCTCACCATCCACAGTGTCCTTTTTGTGTTGCAAATGTGAAGGGAAGTGTGATCTGGCTTTGCTTAAACCAAGCACTGTTGACTGCTGGAGGATGAATTACATCTGTTCATTCTACTGATATTATAAATTAGATACAAATTGTAATAATTATGCTTAATTGCTACTTAATTACTGATTAAAAGAAACGTTTTTATGATTCTTTATTACAATCCCATGCATTTTTTCCAAGGATGTTTAATCAGGCAGACGTTCTGAAGAACAGGCACAAATCATATTTTAGTTGTAGGATTAGAAAGACAGTGTTGCCTACACCATTTTGAATACGAGCATTTGCATATGACCTAAACTTCAATACAGTTGGAACCTTTTTGTCCAAGTGTTGCCAAAAAAATGTGCAGCTTTTCAGAACAAAGATATTTCAGATATCCAGAGCATGCTAGGACACTAAATTAGCGATGGATTCCCTCCCCTCCCTCCTGCCCAGTATCATAGCCCTTTGTTAAGCTGACAAACTTGCAGGCAGCAATGAGGAAAAGAAAATAACTTCTAAAATATACCTGGGATTATTGCTCTTACCAGTAAAGTCCTCAGTTCAGTGAATCAAGAGGAAGAGGGGGAGGATATTTTTTGTGTTTGGTTGTAGAGTAGAGAAAACAGATGGAGATTTGTCTGCTTGAATCCAAAGAAGAGCCAGGTGAGTCATTAATCAAGATCATGTCTAGATAATTGGCCAAAGAGCAACAGCAGGGTTGACCCTACATTTACAGCTTTGAGAGAACAGCTCATGGATATCAAAATGATTTTGACTGTTCAGCAAATGCTGGTTTGGGCTGCATTCTTCTGTGTGTATGAACTGATTATACTTTTTAAAGTCAGCACAGACATGCTGCTAAAAACTGCTGATATTGGACTCTAGGTATTTACAATCCAAAAAAA
This sequence comes from Struthidea cinerea, assembly GCA_013397865.1. Classification (NCBI taxonomy): domain Eukaryota; kingdom Metazoa; phylum Chordata; class Aves; order Passeriformes; family Corcoracidae; genus Struthidea; species Struthidea cinerea. The sequence continues at coordinate 209,994 of VZTI01005074.1, forward strand.
TCCTATTCTGTAGATATAAAGTCTATTTAAAATAATTTTCCAAGCATTAGAGACACCAACTGCTATTAGTGGTTTACAGGGTAGGATTAATTATGCCCATTGCAGTGCACAATATAAGACACTTATGATTACTATATGGATTGTTTTAATGGGGGGGGGGAGGGTCTCATCATTTGGAAAGGAAAAAAGAATCATCTATTTTCTTATGTCTTTGCTCGTTACAAAGCCCATTGAAGTCAATGGGAGTGTTGCCATTTGTTTGTGTGGGCTTTCGTCAGGTCCTGTATATGCTACTGTGAACTGGAGGGGGAAAAGGAGCGCAGTTAAAGGGAAGAGAAGCAAGAGGGGAGGAGTTAAACACAGGGAAAGAATAGAGCTCTTTGTCTATTAATTAGGGTTTACATGCCTTGTGGAAAGCAGCGTTCCTCCAACACTGGATCCCTCTGCCCCACTATTTCATTTTTACATCTCCCATGCTAGTTGCTCTTCAGATCAATACAGTGCTCACGCATTATGCGCTGAGTAGCACTAACCACAACATTCTGCTGCTCTGGTGCATGGGAAAGGAAGGCATTGAATTGAACAAGCTTCTCTCGGGTCAAAAATGCTTTTTATTTCTGCAGCTGATGCCCACTCTCCCTGAAACATACTGTCCAGCACAACACCTACACCTATCACAAGAACTTTTCTCTGAGTTACTCAACAATATCTAATCACTTGTTGCCTATGAAGAAACAAGACCTGGTGAAACCATGGAGTTCTCCTGATGAAGTCTTGCCAACTTGCTTCAGCTGAAACTGGAAGGGCTCACTGGACAGTCCTAGTTCATTCCCATGTCCGTTTTCTCCTGGTTACACCCACCAGAAGAAAGTGACAATTGGTTGCAATTAGAGAGGAAAAGTGCCATTGTATTTGACACTAGGCTGGACTCTGGGGATGTTCTGTTGCTGGGTGTGTCTCAAACTGCTGGGTGACCTCGGGTAAGACATTTGGGACTCAGACTTATGATCAGTTTATAACAATTTAACAAGCTATTGTGTCTCAGTTGAACAGCAGTGACTGTCCTTGTGTGCACTTTCACCCAGAGCAAATAGGCTGATGTGACCCAAAGTGTAGTTATATGAGCAAATTAAATCAGTGCAACCAGCTCTGCTGTCATGAGATTGTATCCCTGAGAAGGCAACTAATCTGGTTTAAAATTTGTGGGGTTTTTGTTTTGGTTTGCTTTACTTTTTTTTCTGGATGGTTTTCGCTTCTTCTGGATGGATTTCAAACTTCACCAGTTCCCCAGTGCATGTCAGTGGAAGAATAGTTTTTTTGGTAGCAGTGTTGGGCATACAGTGGCAGTGCTGATTTAAGCTGTAGTGAAACAGGTCTGGTTATTTTGCCATTACTGTGAAGAAAGGACATGCATAGAGAGAGCAGATCAACTGGTGCTTGAAGATATTTCAGTGTTGTTGTGGGTCTGACCTATTAGATCCCAATCAGCAAAGCACCTAAATGTCTCTATGAATCAGAGTATTTGTTCCTCATGAAAAAGGGAGGAGCTTTTACGTCCCTCCTCTTTCTCTGTCCAGATTATAAATTGTACAGTGGAAATGTTCTCACTTCATGTTGGTACAGAGTCCAACATAGCGATGGACTGTTCTTATCAGAGATCTGCATACAAGTACAAATAAATCACAACAGTAACAGAGGGAGAGGTGTACTCACTTGTCAGTGGAGAAAAGCAGAAGGCAACAACCAACCTCTGAATTCGTAAGCTTTGTTGCCTGCCATTTAGCACTAACCTCAGAGTAGTGATAAAGGTATATCCTGAGTCTCCTTTCACTAGGTAATTTCCCTCAGTAAGATTTTTACTTATTATCTGAAGTGCTTTATTTATAAAGTAATTATTTTGGTAGAGAAACATTATCTTAACAGTATAGTAACATGTGAATTACCATTTTACACCACACACACATACACTTCCTATTCTTGGGGCAATATTTTACAGCAGTTTTGTCTTTTGGTGGTCAGGCAAAATAATGTGCATTTGTGTGAGTTAAGGATGACATAGGACCTGCCTGGGAGAACTGAAGAAGGATGAAGTCAAAAAAGAGCTCACGGAGCAGGATGGGTATCTGCTACCGCAAAGAGAAAGCTGCTCCTCAGGAGCTGCAATGTTATGTCTCAGAGAATAGGAAAGATGAACTCAGTGGGTTGTGAAAATAAACCACTTCTTGCAGAAAAGGCTGTACATAAATTTTTTTGTATCAAGTTAATTTCATGTCTGTAATCTGCTGAATTGATATGTACTAGTTCCAAAGAAATTGTTCTTTGCTTAACTGGTTTGCACTCAAAAGCAGAGTATTTACAATTTGTTCTTAGGTGCTGAGTAATGATGATGGTGTGTTGGTTCTTACAATTATGATCACATTTTTCCATGACAGTAAATAACTAAAGTTAAAAAGAATGTGCAAAGAGGAGGATCTGGATGGGTCACAGTCAAGCTGCCTCCCAACTCCTCTGACAAGGGTTCACACCAACGTGTTCCAGGTCTCTGAGATGATTTCTCTTCTAGTGTAGTAGCTGCTAGCTAGCAATTAAATTTTTGTCCATAGAAAATGAGTCCAGCTGGCTTTGCTTCCTCTCCCTTGAGAAATTCTTCAAAGTTCTAGGTTCCCACAGCAAGGCTTCCATGGCTTCAAAGGCATAATTTGGCACATGCCCACTGGGCATGCGTTTGTCAAAGTACACACACAAAATTTCACTGTTGAAGATCTGTGCCCCAGGGAAGCTTCCACTCTGAGGTGAAATTACTTCTTTCCAAATGCCATACTTGAACTATGAAAGGATACACCCTTTAACATAATAATAGTGACTTCCAAATGCAAAGACATAGCCTCTGATTTACAGCAAGCATACCCACTGCAGATTAGCTCTTGAGATATCTGAAGGCAAAGTATTATAGCAAGAGCTATTTATCCTAGATTCTGCCTCATTACAAATCATCCTTGTACATTACACTGAAGGAATAATAAAACAACTGCCTATTATCCCTTACAGAGTGGCAGACGGATCAAAATGCTCTCATCTCTTACTAGTCATCATTCAGACAACTGTGGCTCTGAAGTCTAACCTGAACAAGCCACTCCTTTTTGAGACAACATGAGTGCTCTTGTTTTCCCACCACACACAACTTTTTATGAGAGAGGAATACTGAATGACGAGTAGTACTCCTTCATGGAAAGAAGCCATGTGAGGTTTGTGCCTCACACCCACCCAAGCAGCCTGTCTAATGGCTCTCTTCTCTGAGAACTCTTGTTGGATCTCCTATTTTCATGAGCTTGCTCCATTTGACAGTGTCTTTTTTGACACACCCAAGAAAGGTTACACCAGTAACCACAGATGCTCTTGAGAAAGATTTTGAAGTATATCATGGCCCAGTACACAAAAACTTGTGTAGGTCTTGTCTGCTACTGTCCCAAAGCAGTGTGTCCAGACTGACTAGCTGTCTAGGCTCCCACTGCAGTAAAAGGAAGAAGACATCCCGTACTATTTTTCAGAGATATTGAACTTTAAATTCTCTGTTAGCATATGGTGACATGTTTCTGGAAGTGAACATCTACCTCCATAACTAAAAAGGAGGCATAGACAACTGCTTTATTCTAGATGCCAAATTCTTAGACAGCTAAATCTAAGGAGATAGGTATCATCCAAGTGGATGAAACAATGCCCAGAGGGCAAGTAAAGATGCTTATAAAAATTCAGCTGTGACTGGATGTTTGCCGTCCTACAAATTTTGTTCTGTGCCTAGTTTGTGAAGAATCAGAATAGCTTCCAATCAGACTGATTTCATTTCTCAGGTACAGCTGTGGAAGTGCAGTATCATTTTAGTGCTAGAGAGCCAAATTAACTGCTCTTTAGGAGGGTGATATGTACTGCTTGGTGCCAGGGGAAGAACAGAGCAGGTACACTTCAGGTTACTGCAGAAGTAATTTCTGTGCTCATCTCTCCAGCTGGTTTTCATCTCCTCTGATGGCTTCAGCAGGAAGGCTGGCACAAGCAGAATTGAAAACAGCGAAATGGTAGACCCCTCTCTGCCATTTTATGTACCATTTGGTACATAACAGCTGGTGTCATTGATTATTTTGGAGGAAGGAGTGGGTGGGACCTTAAGCACCTAATTAGGGCTTGGCTGTCTAAGCCAGCTTTGAGTATGAGGCCTAAACACCTATATAGTGAGCCTGGAGGGACTTTATTCTCAGAGAAGAACACTGACCTGGAACTTGCCTCCCACTTTTGTCTCACTGAACCTGAACCTCTCGTCCTGCAAAGCAATACCATCTTCTCAGTCTAGTTTTTGAAGACTCGTTTAAGCTTCGGGGGAGTTTCTCTTAGTCAAAAATTGAGAGTGTCAGTGTTTCTAACTGTTAAAGCATTTTGTATTTGCAATAATTTCTGTACATGTGACTTTTGATTCATCACGATAAGATTTAATTAATTATAACATCCTTAGCTTTCTCAGGACAGCATAGGTTTGTCTGTAGTCTTTCCTTTAGTCTGCTTTGTTATCTATAATATTTCTTCCTTTGACACAGATGGTCACGCATCAGAGCTTGTTCTGGTTAGGAAGCTAAACCATTGATGGAGTCAGGCCCTTTCTTGGCTTCAGTTTCACCTATTTACAAAGAACATGCCAACTTCCCTTTCTCTGCCGGCAGATGCAATCAAACCACCAAAGACAGTATCTTTGCTTACAGCATCACATTTTTTTGTTCAGTATCCCCAGTAAGTTCGCCCTTTAGGCTTGATGCCCAGAGAGTTTCCTTTTAGCTGCTGTGTTTAGAGCTTATTTCTCTTTCTGTTTCTGCTACCTTGTTTTTTTGTACATGCATACACACAAATACACCCTTACCCAAAGCAATAACCATCAGTACCATCTGCCTACATTATTCGAGATTTAGGGTGTACTTTTGCCTTGTCTCAGAAACCTGTATTACCTCATCAAAGAACTACTTGGCTCTGTTATCTCAGATGAAGGGTGGTGGTTACTTCCATCAGCTTCCCTCAGCCTCTTCTCCCAGTCTTGAACAATAGTACATCATGTTCACCCTGTCTTTGCCCTTACAGGATTTTCTACTTGCTTATCTTTCATTTATCTCTGTATTGCTTTATTTGGCACTAAAATACAGAATGGACGTGCTGGGACTAAATTCCCCTCTCACTGGCAGTTCTACTATCTTCTATCTGCACAGATAATAGATACTGGAAATACTTTTGATGTACATCCATAAATGAAAGAAGAGATAGAGCTTTGGTTTTTTCATTACTTTTGTCAAGTCCTACTAGGGTTTTTCTTTGTTTGTTTGTTTGTTCTCTTTTTTATTTCTCTGATACCTCAGCTTTTTTTTTTGGCTGGCTTTTAAAGAGAGCTTGTAACTTTAAGCAACACTAAGGGATAAGACTATCTGTGGACGGTGAGGAAATTACATCTAAATTAAGAGAATAGAGGTTAAAGCCAGTTTTTTGTCTATCAAACAATCATCTCTGGAATTAGGCAAATAATGCTCTTACAGTTAGGAAGCTATTAGCTGTTAAAGCTTTTAGATGTTTCCCTTGTCAAACAACATCTGATGGCCGAAAGCCATGCTGACAGGGATTCACTTATGTCATAGGCTTTCTTTGGAGAGAAATACAAAGAAACATATGGGTCATTATGACCCACCCCTTCATTACAACTGTGGAAATGCAGGTTTTTTACACCAGAATAACATCTCTGCCATACCTTGGTTGTCAAAAACCACAATTATAGTCATTGTTTATGCATTAGGGAAACCTCATCCTAAATCTGGCACCATATGGGGGTGAAAAGAGCAGCTGCTGACATTTCAGGATAATCATTATGATCTAGCTGCAGATATGACTCAGCATGATGAGCCTGACAACAAGAACAGGAAAAAAAGCAAAGCAGCATAGGCAGGTTTCAAATGTGCCTCCAAGGCACCAGCCCAAGTGCACTTCTAAGGCGAGAGGCTTTCAACATGCATCAAGTGGGACAGCTCCTTAGGAATTCCACAAGGAAAGCCTGAGCAGGGCTCCAGGCCAACATAGCCAAAAGGGTTGTTGATATTTATGTGTGTTGTAATCCAAGGGAGAAAAATAATTATTAACTGCCCAGAAAGAATTTTGGAATATTGTTTTTTTGCCTTATTTTTGTGAACAATGAAATCATGCCAAGCAAAACTATGCAAACAGCCCCACCTCCCTGTTTTCAACCCCTCTCTGAAGCTCTAGCTCATCACTTTTCAGTCACTTTGGAGTTCAACTGATTCCTTTTTAGCAGAAAATAACAGAGATACTTGGCTTCTTCTCTGCAGCCCTACTGGTATTATTCAGTATCCCTGAATTCTTTCACCAGGTCACTACCTTCTCTACATTCTATCTACCAATTCTTTTGCTATGATGTCTGCAGAAAATGTCACTGTTGATGACCTTCTGAATGTTTTACTCCCTGGGCCTTTTTTAGCCCTTCTATTCTTGGAATGTTATTTCCCAAGGCAGGGATGCTCTTTCTCTGCACGCATCTGAAATATGGATGTCATGGATGAAATATTGCGACAGAAAGACACTACACACAACTTCAGGAAAATGCTAGACTGTTGATATGTATGTCCAAAGCGATGTTCTGGTACATTAGATCTGGCAACAAGTAATAGTTGTGTTTACTCCATAAATATGTCCTCCACATTCCTTGTGTCAGTCTCAGCCTTTTGGTTTGGAAGATTGTGTCATTTTTAAGGAAGAAATATATGCTCTAACCTCAAACTCAATGAGAGGCATATCCGTTAGAAATCTAAAATGCAAGTCCTTTCTTCAGAAAATGCTTATTTCAGTAATGGACAAGGAGTTCAAGTAGTGCCTGTATCAAGGCTGAGGTTCACTCATACTTCTGTCACAGGGCTTGTCACATCCCCTGTTCGTCATGTGGTGGGGATGTGCCCGAGTCAGGACAGATGTAATTCCTGGTTTGTAAACGTGTAGAGGCCAGAGGGCCTTGGGCAAAAACAATGCTAAGACCAAGCCTCTGGCCGCTTTTTTTGTCAAATTAACAGCTTGCAATTCATCTTTTCCCTCTGACTGAAGGCCTCAGTAAAGGACAGGACAGTAAAATGTAGCTGTTGGTTGTATAAGTTATTCTGGCCTTTGGAAGCTGGCCTGGAGGCCATAGGTTGATCATTTATCCTTTTGATGCCTTTTCCTGGTCTTAAAATCAAGAATCAAACACGGTTAGAAGGGAAAAAGGGATTTTACCTCTGTATTTATTTTAAGGATCCTTAGGTGCACTACGTCCAGGTTGAATGCACCTCCATGCACACCCCCAAAAGATCTGGTATAACATTATAGGTCTTACTCATTAGCATATCTATCAAAAATTCCCCAATGAGAGGCTCGAGTGAGCCCCCCCTCCCCAAGGAACCTTCCCCTGGATGGTTCTATCTTAGTTTACAAAATGTGTTCTGGAGAGGACCACGGGGTCTGGGGCACACTGATCCCTAACTACGAAACCTCTAAAATGTTTAGTCTCCTAGCTTGACAAATAAGTCCAAGAATGTAGGCAAAAAGCACTAAGAATACAGAAGTTGTAAAAAGGTATAACAGGGGTATTAAAAAGAGAAAAAAATCATCATGGCATCACTTTATTCTAAAAAATCTACAAGAAAACAAAAACCAACCAACCAAAACAAGTCCCCAAATATGAAAAAACCCAAACAAATAAAAAACCTCATACAAAATCAGAAAGTCATATATAGAATCAATAGAATAATAATCTGAGCCCCTCATCTGATTTGTAGGTAGATGCTAACTTTTTCAAAACATTGCAGAGAATTTAGATTTTTTGCAACCCGTCCTATACAACTTTAGAAGAAAGTCTCTGCTGTTTTGGTTATTTCTGGAGATTCTTCTACAGCTCAAATATTCTGTTTGCTTCTAATATTATATAAATTCTCAGATACACATTAGCAGCCTGATTCTCCAAATCTCTGCCACGCCAATTTGAAAAGACACTCTTTACCAACTAATAAATATATTTCAATATTTTTTCTGCCTACTTTTGGATGTGTAGGAGGGAAATGAAGCTAAAGAGTTTATGACCTGTGCTCTTACAGTAGACAACTGAATATTTATGTGTTTATAATGGATACATGTTTAAAGTTCAGCATTGCCATCTGTACCTATTATTATTGTTGTGTTAACAACATCATTAGTTTGTGCTGTGGTAGAGATCCCTCTGAAGATCAAAGTCCCTTTGTATTATGCTCTGCATGAAGAAAATGAGAGGCCCTGCTCCCATGCTAATCACCTCTGCTCATGCTTCAGCTGCACAAATGTTACACTTGTAAAGTAGCTTCTGAGTGTATAGCCTTGGACATCAGGGGTGGAAAACACGTACCAGATGAACTACCTCGGTCATACTGTTCTCCCAGTTCTTCAGAGAATATGACTGTGGCTACATCTTTACAGATGCATGGCTACATCTGGTTTTGTAGAATTTGACTTGTTTACATAATCTAATTATTGGTCCATCAATGGCTCTTTAATGATTTGGTCATTTTGTCTGTTGTATTCTTGCACAACATTGAGATCTTGTCTCTGTAAAGTCTAAGTACCACATGACTTGATTTTTTTGAGCATTCTCTGCAGTTCAGGACAAGGAATGTGGCTGTCTGATTAGTGTTGAAAGTTTAGAGGTATGTGATTATGGAGAGTTTTCATACATTTGGTGTACTTCAATGAGCAGGTGCTTCGCTGTTCTTCCGGGAACTTGCTCTCCCATGGTGCTAACAGTTTTGGTGCACAACTACAGCAAATGTAATTTTTCCTGCAGAGAAGCAATATGTGATTCTAATTTAACATGGACCATATAGATAATTCTTCTCTTTTTATTACTGGAAACCAAATGTATTTCCTTCACAGTAAAATGTCATCCATCATGCAGTCAAATGACTGTCGCTTACTGGGAAGGCCATTTAGAGAAAGCTGTGGCATATCCTGTAGAACTGTTACTCAGGACAGAAACACGTTTGTGCCTGAGGTGTCAGGCATGACTGCTGAGTTACACTGTCTGCTCGTGAGTTTTCTTGCTTCATATTTTTCTTTCTCATTAGGGTGATCTGGTATAAAGAATGGGGAAATTTACAACACATTTGTTAAAACTCCAATATATTTATATCACAGGCACGATCTTGCATTGTGGCTGGACAACATGCTTTGTCAGACCAGTGAAACTGATGTGAATAACTCATAAGGTTTTTGCTCACCTTCAGCAACACCTTCTAAACAGCTGCAATATCTCAACTAAAGCTTCATTCTCAACAAGATGTTGACTCTGCATCCTACAGTGGGAGAGCTGTGTTAGTGGCAGCCCTGGTTAGAAAAGACAGCTGCTTTTCCAGCTGTGATGTTGAAATCCTGATTTAGATGCCAAAGTAGAAAAAGTTGTTTTTAAAAAACAACAATGGTAGCAAAAACTGTCCTTCTAATAAATGTATGGTATTATTCCTCAATTCATTTTCAAGACATTTTGTTTCACTTCCCACTTAACAGTATACAGAAGGAAACAATAAAACTTGCATCACAGATCTGAAGAGTAGGTCTTGGGCTGGTCTAGAGGAAAATATGGAGCATAAGCCAAGAACATGTGTGGAGACTGGCACCATGAAAATACTCCAAATTCCTGCTCCGATCCCCTCTGCTTTTTGTATGCCCATTCTAGGCAATGTGACAATGTGTTTTCTTACTGGGTACATCACTGCTGGAGACAGGATGTCCTCTGGGGCTCCTCCAATAGGAGGATGATTTGTTGGTTTAGCAATCATTAACTCATCCCTATTTTTTTTTAAGGGAAATTAAAGTTGGCAGCAAAGTAACCTCATGCTGCTCAGTGGCAGCTCCTTGGCAGATCTGTATTCTCCCTGGTTAGGTCCCCTATGCCAACCAAGCCATGGACTTCAGAAATTGTTTGGACTGCTTCAGCGGCTTGCAATCAGACTTGTGTTCCCAGATCTGTACTGGCAGGTAACTGAAAGACCTCTCAAAAACGTCTATGGTTTTCAGTAAAACCACAAATGCATATATTAGCGAAGTTACTTACAAGTGGAAGTAAGGAGATGGACACCATGTACAAGTATCCAATTATCTAGTAAAAGAAGAATTTTAGGTTACCAAGCAGCTAGAACTAGGGTATTTAGGTACATGCAAATAATTTTGGGTTAGGATGAGGTCAGCAGTCTCCACTGATTTCTAAGGCATTGATGGGAAGGTATCTGTAACATTCAAAAGGCTGCTGACAACATCAATCAAAACCTATTATGTGACATGTTATTTACTTGGAGATCTGCTGTATTAAAATGCCATGTGGTTGGAATCAGATAATTTTAATTGTTATCACATGTAATTGTCAGCCACATAATCGTGTCTTACTGATCTTTAACAGTGTTTGTTTTCCAGTCTTCTTTCCTGAGGCCCAAGCTCTTTGTGGATTATTTCAGTGGTCTTTTTAATATCAAAAGGAAAACTAAAGTTTTCAGAGACCGGACATCGCAGTGATCCTACATCTAAACAATGGACTGTCTGATGTTAAACCAGCATTGTAATCCGACTTTCCGAAAAATTTCAGAGCTCATTATAAAATGTTCTTTAGCTGTAAAAGCAGCACTGGAGCTTTTTGTTCTAACCATGCAAAAGCAAACAGACAGATTCTGCTTTTACTCACATTGTTTTGAATGGATTTACCCTCTGTTTTCACTAATGTCACTGGCCTAGCAAGTTTCTGGAAGAGATAACATGTTACAAAATGGAAGAAGGAAGGATGCTAACAGCTATTAATTGTTATTTGATACAAGCAGAAAGTATCTGAAGATACATTATGATCCTAATTATTTTAAAAATAGCACTGGGGCACACATATAGTTCGAAGCATATATGGTGGCAGTATTTTCCTGATTAAGATATTAAGATTTGTGAAATTGAGATGAATTCCATTTCTTCACTGCATTTTACCTCAGGTTTGTATCTAAAAAGTAAGGGCTGCTCTCTCCAGCAACTTGCAATGTTGCAAGACAAGTTGTATTTTAGACTGTACTAAACTTTCTAAACAGTATTAAAATGTTTGATAAACTTTTTATTTCATAATATCTCTTAAGATTAAACAATGATAATCCATCTCTTTAGAAGACAGTTCTTAATAAGAAATTTTCTTAATGAGACATACCACAGGCAGATGAGAAGAAGCTGACTCTGGCAAATTTGCACATATTTATACTCATAAAACATGATCAATTTGCTTATATATTTTTACACAATCTCCACTATCTCTTCTTATGTTAAATAAAAAAAATCTAGTTTGGCTAAAGCATATATTCCTCTTGGCCTTAAGAGCTCATAAAATGTATCTGGTAATTTTTTTTCCAACTCATAATCACCTTTATTCTTAGAAAGGCACCTTACTTTCGGTCTGTCTGGCTTAAGTTTCCTGCCCTTGGTGCTCCTCCTAGATGGAAGAGTGCTTTTTAACCTGGTATTTCCCTGCTATGAATCTCTCCCGTGAGCAACTAACGTCTTCCCATCTTCCTCCTGATAAAATCAACATAGAATTCTTTATTTTTTTAGTTTGATTTTTGTTTACTGCAAGGAATTAGTCTTTGAATAACTTTGTGGTTCTTTCCTTTACCATTCCTGGTTTCTGTCTGACTGCCCAGTTTTCATCATTGTGTACCATCCTGCCAAACTGATGTCAGTCACAGATTGTATTTAGGGATATGTTTACAAGACCATTGGTGAAGTTATTAAAGAACATGAAGCCTTGTACAGAACTCAAAGGAACATTGGGAACATCCATTCAACTGCAAATTCCAGCTGATGCCTATTTTTTCGAGATCTGCCAGTTTTAAATCCATTTGATATGTTTTATTGCTATTATAAAATACTAGAATCATAATAGTATGTCAATTCCTGTGGATATAAATTTAACCGTTCCTTTCTCCTTGTTCCTTCTGTACTACTGTACTAGCAGAGTGCCTTCCACACAGAATACCTGCCACTAAGGAAGTCTCATTGAAGAGACTTGATAGTATACCTGGCACTTCCTCTACATCAGGATTTAACAGCAAATACTTTGTTTGGCTATTGTGCATGTTTTTTTACTGGCTGAATAACTATTTGATTAAGCCAACATCAATAAAAAATTTGATGGTGTAAACTCTTACTGCAAATATCCATTGTGAGTTGCCTTCCAGTCTTCACTTTGATTTGTGCTGAATATTATAGTATATATCCAGAAAGCAGAAAAAGAAAAGCCATTAATGACGCACACACAAAGACAGTATTACATTTGAAATTGTGACTCCGAAATTCAAAGCATGATGATTTTAGTGTCTCATGCTAAAAGCTGATCCATTGTAAGCGCTAAAACAAGCATATGCACTATTGAAATCAGGAATCTGTGTTGTTGGTATTCTTCAAGTTACATAATTGAATGAGACGTGCGCAACCAATTTAGCTATAATGCAATGACAGAGAAATTAGCTTCTACAAGCTCTGACTATTCAGTATGTTTAATGTACCTAGGGCCCCAAAATATATGTATTTATTACCAAACCCTGTGGATAAACAGAAGTAAATCGCCCTGAGAAAACCTGCTGCTAACAGTATTCTGCAGTTGGCGTTCAAGTTAAATTGTTTTCAATGCAACTACTGTGAAGCATTTGTACCTAAAGTGTGAAAGACGTTAAATATGAGACTAAGTATTGTCCTATAGCTAATATACATTAATACTAACAGCATGTATAACATAAACATGCCTAAGCAATAAGTATAACAGTGCCAAAGGAGCTGAGAGGAGTTAGATGTTCAGAAGGTAAAGGTCTGTGTATCTCCATGACCTTGCTATGGCCATTACAGGTTTTCTGACCTCCAGATTATGCAGAGGTGAGGAATCATTATGGTGTCTCTGAGTGCAAGACTTCTTCATTTGCATCAGATTTGATTGTTGTAGTTTGAGTTTTTTTCAACATGTGCGTCTCTGGCACCTCCTCTCTAGTTACTCATCTGAAGAAGACACATGACTTCATTAAAAGTTCCAGGGTAAATTAGGACAAAGTCTACAAAAAACTGTGGTTTAGCTTAGAAGGAATTTCAGTTGTGGACAAAAATCTTCATTCTGTCCAAAAATAAATTATTTTTTGACAGCAGCAACCTTAAAAGTGAACATCAGACAGATCAAATGACTCCTGAATTCTAGAGGGAATTCATGGTCTTCAGCTTTAAAAATACACAGAGATATTATAAAAATAACCTGGAGTATTGACTGCACATCAGAGGATGGCTCTTGATAATTTTCTTCCAGATCACTATTATGAAAGGGGATTCCTAAAACAGAAACATCTTCACCTCCCTCAAGCAGTAATTAAAAAACCCCAGCAAATCAAACAAGCAGTTGGCTAAATTCTGTGTTCACATACATGGGCCATTTCCCGTTTGCAATCAATGAGTAACTTCTGCATACACCCCAGGGCAAAGTTTGGCTCATCATAGAAACACTTTAATTTAGGATGATTAATGATCAAGTCAGTAGCTGTGTAGTATTTGTGATTTCTATCCTAACACTGCTTAACTTTGTATTAATTTTTAATTTACAGCTGCCGTGGAAAATGACCAGAAATCTACTATCTGAGAAAACCCATCCATCATCTTCAGGCAATCTTCCAATCTGTTAACTTTAGCTGCTACTAATAAGTGTCTCAGTCCAGGAAAAGCAATTATTACGATGTTTCACAGAACGGCTTCCAGATAACATATGATGTAAACTGCTCTTGGGCAACATTTCTTCTACGGAAACCAGCTTTTTTTTTCTTCAGCAAGCAACGTTACCAATGCAAGTGTGATAAAAACGGAGGTAAAGGGGAAGAGCTGTTGGAAATGGTGTTTGACCATAGCTACTGCACCCATTTACACCTCCCAAAGACTTGAATCATAATGCTTTATAAAGCCCTTGTTATGGCTTCGATCAGTGTGCAGACTGTCAGTAAGGTTGAGAGATCTTACCTGTGACTGATATATGGTCACTAATGTGTTACATCACATAGAGCCAAACCAGGCAACCTTGTCTGACTGCAGGTTCGCATCCAGAGAGTGACATCTCATCTGCTACCCAACGTACGTAACCAGCAATGCAAAGTGAGCCAAGCTCAGTGTGTTGGCATCTCTGTTTAGATTCTTGTTATTTTGAGGCCCTTAATGAAAATGCAGCACCACAGCAGGCTGCTGCCTGCAGTCAGTACCCTGCTCAGTGTGCTCACACCTGGCAGTCACTTGCATTTCTCTCAGTCCTCAGTCTGCACAGCACATGAGAAGGCTGCTGTGGCAGGGGGAGGTGCCAGGCACTGGGAGGCATCGCCATGGGGGTGGTGTTCATTGGCTTGGAGAAATGGAGGCCTCTCCAAGGTAATCATGGACCATTATTAGGTGGCTTGGATGGATATTCTGCAGGAGGGTGAACCCACCTGAGCTCCCAGTACAGAGCGCTTCCTATTAGAAAAGGGGAAACCAAAGCAGGAGAGTGTCAAAAGAGCAGTATATGGTTTGTCTATGACTACCTTCACTGTAGCCTGATTTCTGTAATGAGGCACCTCTGTCAAGGGATTGAGGAGGAAAATTTGACAACTCCCCTATGACAAAAAACATACATTGGCAAAGTTCTACTTTCAGATCCTAGAGCCAATACATTTAGGATCAGTCAGATAATAATATGGTGGCATCTCACCAAGCCTCTCTGGTTAGTTTTTGGGGCTGGTTAATATCACACATCTTTTTAGAAAGTTCCTCATGGCTAATACCTGGTTGTTCTTCACATGTCCTTGTAAGCAGATGTTGCCTTGTGACTAACTTTCAGTCTGCCCTTGCTAGACTCCTTGATCTTGAAGGCTGTTGATAGCAGACAATATTTAGCATGGTTCCAGACACCCATCTACCTCATCAGACTGAATGACTTGTCTTTTCAATTCCACTTCTCTAGCATATTATAGTTTCTCTTGGTGTGTTTAGATTTCTGGTTGCAGACTTGCTTTGTGATCCTTGAAGAATTAGATACAAAAAGGAAAGCATGATCTGGATTCCTTCCAAAAATTTCAGATTAATGTGCTAGATCTTTCTGTGTAATATGTAATCCAAACCTAGATACCCATTTACTTTCTGAGCAAAAGCTTGGTCTTGAGTACCATCATTAAGCTGTTTGCCTTTAATTGTTGGAGACTGACAGATGCCAGCAAACAATTTGGTTTTGATGTCCAACAAGAGGGTAAGATACATTGCTGAAAGGTCAACAGTCGGTGTTTGGGAGTTCTTGGCCCCTTGGACACCCTGCCAATAAGTGCCTGGGAAGGCTGATTTTGCCATAAGGCATGAAAGTTGATCAGAGTTAGGTTATAGGAAAGTCTATATTCTTCATGCAATTTATAGGTAGTTTAAAATATTCACCAACTTAGTTAAGTGTCCTTTGTTCTCCTAGGCAGTAGTTCTACTGTAGTGAGATGGAAAGTGTTAAAATTACTTTCCCTGGGAAGGGACATATGAAGAGCTTCTGCCTTGTCAAATTTTTTTTTTTTTTGCTTCATGTGAACAGTTTTTGGGCATCAGTGATATAATGTATTAAAATGTGATCATGAAATTGTGAGCAGGAAACATTTAATGGTACCTGCTTTGTTCCTGACAGCATTATGCTGTCTGTAATGATGAGAAAGGTAAAAATAAAAATGACATTTCCAATTTGGCAGATGCTCTCTAGCATTAACAGGGAGTCCAACAATTTCAAGAATAGAAATTCTTACAGGCTTAGTGAACTGAAAAAGTGCTACTTCTTTCTGTATATTATAGAAGAAGATTCTTTAAAATAAATATGTAAATTAAGATATCAAATTTAAAGTCATTCTTTGCCATCAGTTTGAAACCAGAAATTGTCACTTCTTTCCTAGAGACATCCATTTTCACTGAGAGTGATTCTGGCCTTTCTGGTATTACTCTGTTATATTATTTCTCAGCAATGTGCTCAGCCTCTACAGTACAAACCATTAATGAATATATTTTTTTCATCCAGATATTCATTTTCTTGTATAAGACAGTCGTGTTCCCTAAATCTTTTCAGACCTATCACTCAGTTTATATGCACAACAGGTCTTTGACAGTTCTGTATTTCTTCCTAAAGCTAGAAGTCAAGAGGAAATAAAAATGAATTCTTATGCCTAAGTATTTGAAAATTACTCTGATCTAGATGCCACTAAGGCACAAATGTCACAGTACATATTTAAAAAGGAATCACCAGATGCAGAATACAACATTCCAGACACACCAGACAGTATTCCAATTCATACGAGCTTTTTGTCTGAGTAATTTACTCTCCTGAGAGTTATGGGAAATTGGGTGTCAATTTTTCAGTTTTGTACTTTGCAACTTATTGAGGTCCCCAAATTCGTATTTCCTTACATTCTCCCTTTGTACTCACTGTATTTGTCAGAAGAATGATGAAAATGTGAATGAAAATAGATCTGAAATCTGCATTGCTTTTGGGGCTTGGCTCAAACAGGATTAGCAGCCATAGAAGGATCTCACCAAAGGTTTCCATGGCTTGCAGTTACACCATTAATGAAGACCTTTTGAACATTTTGGTCTTCCGCCCTCCATATGAAGGGAAATAATGATCCTGCATTTGAAAAACATTTTGAAATTGCCAGGGATGTAGACATAATCACCGTTATACCTCTTTACAAAGAGTAAGAAATAAAATACCGTTTCACAGAAAGACCATGCTTTATTATATTTACAACAATGGAACTGGAATATAACATTTTTATTTAAAAATCAAGCCACAGATTAAGTTTTGATTGCAGTATTTTGTACTGAAAATAAGAATAAGAAAGCAATTAAGTATTCATAGTCGTGCTCTCACACAAACACTTTCCATGGTGAGCCTGTTTATGCAACTGAGTATGCCATACAATTGCTTTTATTGCCTTCTTATAAAACAGCCTGTATAAAACACTTTTTTTTGATTGTTTCTTTGTGTATTGTTGAGCGTGTTTGCATTCTAAAGGGCTTGCCTCATTAAAGCAATTACCATAAACTTGCTGTAGTTTGTTTTTTTTCCCCTTCTCCCTCTGAGCACTAGAAATACCCATAAAGAGCTCTTGCCCAGCCGGGATGTTCTGTGTCTCCCAAGGCTAGCAGTGGGAAGCTTCATTCTGAGGACAAAACAAATCTGCAGAGATTTTCTTTAGCTGGAGCATCAAAACAGCAGTGATCCTGGGCAGGAAGGGGGTGAATGTGGTTAAGCTCTGCCAGCTCTAGCAGGGCTCCTGACCTCTCTCTTTTTGACACAAGCCAAAGAAGAGTGGAGACTTCCAAATTCTGGTTTTGCCACGTGAGGGGAGGAAATAAAGGAAAGGTGGAGGGGTCTGTTATAGAGTAACAGACATAGTCACAATAGATCGATTCTCTTATGGGTTTTGTGGTTTTCAAGGGAGCAGGGCCATTGCTCACCTGCCCATGATAGTCCCTACCCTCTGCATGCAGTTAATCAGATGGGAAGGGACCTCCAGTTTCTCCCTTAATACCCCAGGTACAACTACTCAGCTGGTGAGATGTAACATATGTATAACTCCTGTCAAGGATTTTAGCAATTTGTTTCCTACCAGTGGTAGGGGATGAAGAGAGAGAACTCTCTAGGGCTGCACCTGGGTGGGCATAAATGCAAGTTGACTGAAAGCATGGTGAAAACAAAGGCAGAGCTTATGCTATGGAAAGGCTGATGAAATAGTCTTCAATAATTTTCCTAGAATCAGCTTCACAAAAACTTCTTAGAAAAATGAAGACTCGCAGGTAGAGGAACCTGCTGAAGATGTACAGGTAAAGGTGACAGGGAACATAGATGGCTGGAAGCTCTTTGAAATAAAATCCTCAAATCAGAAAATGCTGATTTGTCAAACTCAGAACTCTGAAAGGGAAGATGGTTATAAGGTAAATGAGGTTCTGGTCCAAGTAAAAGACTTTCATTTGCTGTCTCAGGGAAGCCAGAACTCTCTGGATAGGATATTCAGATTCAAAACAGCAGACCACATGTAGGACTATGTCTCCTTAAGATGACCCAGGGACATGGAAGTCAGCACCCCACAGTCTGGGTGGGTTCTGGGCTGCTGTCCGCTTCAAAAGGAGAGTTTCTCCTGTTGGAGATACTCCAATTTGCATAGATGCCAAGGCACTCATTAGGCAAGAGAGTGAAAGAGCCTGAGTTGGCAGTCCAGGAATTACATCACCATGCTGAGAGGAGCAGATGAAAGTCCAGGTCTCTTCCCAGGCTGACATGTCATTACTTGTGTACAGTGAAACTGCTTCAGCCAGCGAAATGAGCAAAAGCATCCCACCCCCTTCCAGAACACTGAGCTGATCCTGGACTACAGCAGATTTTTATTCTGTTTTTTCTTTATAGAAATATGTTTTACCCAGTTCTTCAATAGGTCCAGTGAGAGTCTTAATCTCTGGCTATTGACTGCTCAGAGTAGGCCCTATTTGAAAGGACTTAGCAGCATCCTGAAGTAGAACAGTAGCGAGACCATCTCGAAACTGTGAGATCTTTCACTCTGCAGGGAAACCATTTTCCCTACCCAGCTCTAATAAGGAACAGGTCAATGAAAAATAAAAAAGATTTGAAGGCCAGGAAAGTAATATAGCACTCAATAAAGGGGCCCTTTATTTTCAGGAGTACACAGAAGTAACTAGCATGAGTCTCTTGATATCTATAGAAATCCTAAAAAGAGGTGCAGGGAGAAGAATTAGGCAGGCCTGCAGTGTGCTCAGGGACAGCCCCAGCTGAGGAAAACCATGATAATTACTGCTGTCAAACAACCTGCAGTGCCATACCCACAGAAGTTCTTCCTTTCAGATTGCAAACTGGGGCAGCTGGAGATGCTAGGGCTTATTTCTCACCATTCCATACTCTCTTCAGTCCTTCGCTTCTGCATAAAGGAGTTTTAAAGGCTCAGTGGTGCAGGAAGTTGCCTGACCACACTGGCTGTTCTGACCACCATGGTGATATGATGAAATACACGAAAGATGGGACCACATCAGAACCTGATGGGCCTTGCTAGGAAGTCAGTAGAGAACCATCTGTGTCTGAATGTAAGAAAATGAATTTAGTCCTGCTTTCCTGTTTCACACCAACTCCCATTTAACTGGAATATTACCATATGACATTTTCTTGGATCACCACGAACAGTAGGCTAATTCTGCTTGCAAACCAGATATTCCAGTGGTGACTGCAAAGGGTTAGTCCAGAAATCTATAATCTCTCACCCTTCCTGGTGAGTAGTTGCTGGTGCTGTTGGTTGTAATCCCTGTGAGGTGCTGAACAACTACCTTTCAGCATCTGACTCCAGATCTCTATTCTTTGAATAAACCCAAACCATAAACCCATGAATAGTTCTTTTCTTTATCATACAACTTATACAACAGAATTCCCTCCAAGTACCCCTACCAGTTCTGAGTTGTCCTTAGCATTTTTCTTCATTGCAGTTACTTTACTCCAATGCAAATTGTTCAAAACATCTGCATAATCAGAGCTGCTCTGATTTACATGCCAGCAACAATAAGTGTGTCCTACATCTTTAAAAGTACTCAAGTCAGCCTCTACTGTTCTTATCTTGACACCATCACACTGCTTCACTACATCTAACTCTAAAGAAGTGGCTTGTATTTATTTGTTGGTTGTCTCAATGATTTTGGAAGCTGCCAGTGACTTTCCTAATTCAATAATGCTGCTACTACAGCATTAATCATTCATCATATCCTGAAAGCAAAAGTGGAGTGATTTAAGAACAAAAGGATTTAAAGAAAAATAAACACATGACCCACTGTGGCTGCTTTGGGGAAAATAGCAATATATGCACAGCAAAGGCAGTAATGAATAGCATCTGCTTTATCTGTGGAAGAGCAAACAGTGTAGACATTGATCATTTCTCAAAAAGAGTGGCTTTGACCAAAAACATGGAGGAAAGCCATCCAGAAGCTATTTTGTGCAAATGAAGTGCAGATTTGTGTATATGAGTCGATACACCATTTGCTGTTTCCTTTCATTAAAACCACAACATTAGCACTGGAAAATTATTATAATGGTTACAGTCAAAGCCACTGTAATGCTCAATTCTCAGAGAACTCAGCAAGTGAAAGGGAGGAAAAAAAATCCTTCCGATCTCAAAGAAGTGTGCTCTCATGCAACGAAGCTCTAGTGGAAGTGGCTCAGATATCCTATCTTTTCATGCTGTTACCAGCCTATTGTGTAAGTCGTTCATTGCATCCTCAGGGCCACGCAACGGCACGATGGGATTTCTCAAAGCACCCTGTTACCACCTCGGTTTCCTCACTGCATTGAAGCCAAATCCTGTGCCTTTCAGGATGAGCTAGAGTGGGCCAAAGTAATTCATGATGTGTCTTGGCTGGCTTTCTCTTGAGGGTTATTTTAGCCCCCTGGCTCCTGGAGGCAGAGTTCTGCAACCCTCCCAGCAGCTACACTGGCCTGGAGTCTGCCCAGAGCTTCACACCAACCTCGTTCCATGCTCCTATCCCTGCACAAGCAGAAGAAGGCATGTGAGTTGTGCAGACTAATACTAGAGGGAATGTCTTTGCTTTACATCCTGATGTATTCGTATATGAAGGGCTACTGCTCAGGCATAAGCATTTAAAATGGCTGTGCATTATTCAGTGCCTGTGATGGGTTTGCTCTGGTGAAGTGCTGACAGAAGGAGGGATGTAGGGTTGTACCCCATGTACCCCATGACAGTGATATTCAGCCTTAGAGCAGCTGGCTAAGGAGCTCTTGTTTTTTCCCTATTCAGTATTGCCTTGTTCACTTTCCTTGCTATGAGGCAGCTCCTCCCAAGATTACACAAGCTTTCTGTGTTGGGCTGGAACTTTTCTCTCAACAAAGCCAGGAGCAAAACCTCCACTTGCCTCCATGGCAATGGACAGGGTGCCCAGGCTGCACTGTGCCTGTAGCTGCCCACTGAAATCCTCCTCAAATTGCCCTTAGAAGCCATTCCTTTCCCTGGAAGTGCTCAGGACCAGATCGTGCTTGCCTCTTAAAACCAAGCAAACCCCCTACCCAAGCCAACATAATCCTTGTTATCTGGAGCAGCAACTGCAGTACAGTATCCCCTCATTAACAGGGGACTTTTCACACACACAGACCTTGAGGATACTTTCAAAGCTGCAGTGTAAGAAGACTATTAGCCAGTTTGTTACTCAAGTTGTCCACCTCTTCCCTCATAAGATGACTATAAAGGCAAAGGGGCAAGTGAAATTTCTTGGCATCACTTTTAGATCTTAAGTTGGGTGAATGGCTGGTCCCATGAGCTGACTCCCTTCTTGCCTCCTGTAAATGTGCAGCCCCGTGCCTGAGCATAGCTGGGGTTTGGCACACTAACGCTCCACCTCTGCATTGCTGGGAGAGGCCACTGAAAATATACAATCCCCAGACGGGAGCGATTTAGTGAAATTAAAAACAGACAGGGGGCATTGAAACAAGGAGGTGTCAAATGTTCTCCCTGCCCCACCAAGATTTTGATGTGGCTGCTATGTATACCTGTCTGTCTCCTCTTCACTGCTGTCTAAGTTTGAAAGTTAAAATGCACAGGAGTGGAATTAGAGCAAAGTAACACACCCCCTCACAGACACACACATGCGCTTTTAATTGTGTGTTATTACCAGCTAATTTCAACTTGTCCAGAGGCAGGAAGAAAACAGGCTATAGTGGGGCTTGGGCCTCCAGAGGTATTGTAAAACATAACATCCAAAGGCCTTTCTTGACTCCATTGCTTCCTCCAGCCCACAAAGAACGTATTAATTCACATTGTTTGATTTTTCCAGATGCTGCTGCTTTCCCACTGTCGTGCTTCTACTATTTTTTTTGTTAAAAAATGTATTTTAATGCATGAGTGAGTGATAATGGTGCTGCCTTTTGGCAGAGAACAAGCAAGAGGAAAATTAAGAAGTCAAGATAGCTTTTTACAGTCCCAAGTAGCTGCATGTCTCAAAAAGAGTTAAGAATGCTTTATTTGAATATATCACAAACTTGAAGGCTTCAAGGGAATCACAGCATTGCTTGGGCTCACAGGAATTAAAGGGGGAGCTAAGCAAGATTTTTATACATAAGGTTTTTGAAAGTTATCTTTTCTTCATGTCCTCTGTTCTAGTAGTACAAATGGTACAGAATGTGAAACAAAGGTGTCACTGAAGCAAAGCAGTAAATTAAAAGCAAATGACTACCATACAGTATAAATCTACCACTGCCAAGTAGATTTGCATTTCCTTATTACTGGTGGGAATAGGAAAAACTCTAGGAGATAGAAGACATAATATTTAAAGCATTAGGATTGTGCTTATATTATCAGTATTTAAAAATACAGGGATAATTTGGGATTTATGAACCAGTGGGAATCTCATCCGCACCCATTAAATTCATCAAATAGCAAGTAAAAATAAAATAGGAACAAGAGTAAGTGAGCAGGAATATGTGAGAAGATAAAGTTTGGTGCAGATTCTGCCAAATCTCACTTTGCCTGCCCAATCTCTGTGAATCTTTGCTCATGTCCACAGAAGGGTGGACAAAGGTGAACCAGAAATCCATTTCTCTAGACTTCCACTAACCTCTAATAAAATACACACGTGAAACTATGGAAAAAAACCCCACAGCATCATGCAAGTTCAGCTGAATATTTCTATCAATCAAAACCGTCTGGAACATAGGAAGCAAAGTACTCTTTATAGCTAGTGAATAAAAATTACTCACATAGAGATTAAATGGCCAGCTTTTGCCAAAGTAAGAGGTTTACCACTGAGATGCTCCATTTATTAGGATCAATGTCATTACTTACCATTCTGTTATTACTATGTTGCTATTACTACTGTGTTTACTATACAGCTGGGCAATGTGACGAAAAATATTAGGACATAGCCTAATTTTTTTTGTGGTGTGAAAAGAGCATTTTGAAGAGGATCATGTGGTTGCAAATGGGTCAATAATTTAATAAATCAAATAAACAGTAATAAAATGGCAGCTAAAAGTCAGTGTTGATAAAGTATTTATATAGCCAAAAAGGAAAAAAACATCCACCTTTTTTCAAAGACTTCTCAAGCACTGGTTTAGAGGGGAATCCTATTTGGCAGTTCATTGAGATGCTCTATTAACATGAAGTTGTGGGTTAAAACCCTTGATGGGATTTAATGGGATGGATAAGGAGCAGAACAGCACAGTGCTCTTACATAAATCACTACCACCACTTCAGCCAGCACTGCATAGGTGGGACTGGCTGTTCTGTCTGCAGAAAGAAAGTGCGTTTGGAAATGAACTCAGAAATTACTCTGACTCATTGGTGGGGAAATTGGAAAGGTGGGATTTGTTACTCTTTGAAATGGAGAGAAAAAGAAAGGGACATGATAAAAGTAGAGAAAATAATCAGTGTTCCCTGTAACACACAGCAAAAAGTGGACACTCAATGAAAATGAAAGGCAGCTAAGTCCAGACCGCTAGCAGGCGAGTTTCCTGCTTCCTGAGGGCTCACACTGACTCTGGCTTTGCTAGAGGATACCAGAATTCAACAACAGGAACTCAACAAAGTCTGAAGAAACACTGAGCTTTTTTTGGGGCAATGATGCTATCTGCAATTACAATAATTAATGCCAAGAAAAATAACATTAGCGAAAAATATAGGAGCTCATAGTTCAAGCCAGCACTCGTTGTTTTAGGGACTATTTTGCAATCTTCATTGGACTGTTGTCAGGGCAGGTAATACATCATGTTATTCTGAGCTCTATCAGATATGGAATAGTGAGCAGATGCATCAGGCTGGTCTAGAAAAGCAATTTTCATATTATTGTCCTCTCTAAACTATAAATACGCACTTTTGTTAGGCCATCTGATAGTAATTGTCAGTTTCAACAGCAATGGCTTTCCTCCTGTACTTTGTAGTTCATTTTTATAAAGAAGTTAATAAATAGGATTTTCCAGATGGAATTGTGAGCGTGATTTCTATCTGATGAGCTGCTGACAAATACATATGCATATTTTTAATTACCATCCTCATTTTGAAATCAGACTGGTTCATTAAATGATGGGAAATGGCTCAGGAAAGACAGGCAGTGCTTTAAGCCTGCTGCTTCTGTTCCCTAACTTTTTACAACACATTGGATCTGGGATCCAGACAGATAGGACACTTGGTATCTTTTCTTTTCTTCAAATACTCTGTATTTAAAATACCACTCCAGTGGTTTCTGACAACTGCTTAGGGCAATTTTGCTTAGCCTAGCGGAATGTCCTGGAAACTACTGGCAATGATTTAGCTCCCAAAATTGGAACACATTTAGCAGAGACAGAAAGCCTATGAACAAATAATGGACAAATGCCAGAGTAAATAAATGTGGTTCATGAGCTGTGGTCAGAAATGTCTCTCTTTCAGTATGCAGTGCAAATCTTTTGCCAACATTTACCATAAAGTTATTACACAAAGCAGTTTTTCCTCTCAGTAAGACAAACTCAATGAAAGACTGCTTCTAGTCTAGCAGCCTACCATCAAGGCTGCGATAGCCTGTCATGCCAGGAGGAAACCTGTGTGCAGTTGGTTTGCTTCAAGCTGCGCTTTTGATTTTGTTAGTCAGGCTTCTGTGCAGAAAAAGAGAGGCAGCAGGCGAGAGCCTCCCCACAGTCCAACACTCCTTTAGGAGACCATGGAGAACCACAGGGCAAATTTTAGGTATCTTCTCTCCTAAGCCCACCTCTTGGCCTGGCTGCACAAGTCCTCTGAAAGCACTTTCTGACACTGTCATTATGGAGAGAGGCATTGCAGGCATCACCACCACCCAGCAGCCTCACTTTCCTTTTCAAATGCCCCATCAATGGCTCCAAGAGAGGAAAGGGCAGGCATAAATCAATGGCAACTGATTGCTGACGCTTCTTCCTGAAGCTCCTTCACCATGTGTTGTAGAAAGATTTCAGGTATTTGCATTATCAATAAGTGATGGTTGCCGGATGTGGGTCTAAGTGGACAGATCTTCTGCTCTCCTCTATGTCTTTGGAAGAACTGACTGATGTCATCTTCACAATTCTGCAGAAGAAACCAAAGAATTTGCGGAGCCTCTCTGTATCCATAGGAATCCTGACCCCAAAGCTAAACAGCTAGGGATGGCTGGGTTTGGCTGTTCTCCCACCAAAAAGGCCCTTCCCAGCTACCAGCCTCCCATGCAAGAAGAGAGGGAAAAGAAGTTTGGTGGAAGGGCTTGGTCGCACTCAGGCAGTTTGGGGTTGACCCAACACCAGGGTAAAATAAGATGAGGGAGCCAAAATGACATTGTTCTGCTCTGCATAGTTTTCTTTGTACTAGTAACTGAAAATGCAGAAACAGAGACTAAATTAATCTCTGTGCCTTGCCTATGGATGTTAAGCCTCACTTGAGTGTATCAGCCCAGGCACAGTGCCACAGGGAATGATTATCAGCTCCATCCCTTGGTGTGTGAATGAGAAAGCATCTAGTTGAAGAAGTGCAGTTTGAATTTTTGTTTCAAATCTTGCCCCACCTCTCCTTTCACACATGAAGATTTATAACCACACACTGCGCCCCAGTATTTAGAGAAGCATGTGAGTCATACCAGAACAGGAATCCTAACTGAAATAGTTAAACAGGAACCCTAACTGAAATAGTTAATGGGTATCTTGTCATTTACAACTTTATGAAATCCCTAATAAATGCCGTTCTAGAATTTTTTTTCTGGATTTTCACCACTGACAGGATCCAGGCAAACAAAGCTAAATGATTTTGATAATGCCAGATAGAAGCCGAACTGAAGTTACAGGGAAAAACTGTCCTGCTTTTAAAATTTGGAATATTTCTGTATACGAAAACATCTAAACCCACCCAAGCATTCTCTAAAAGGGACTGAACGAATTTGCTCTACTCTAACCCCATTCCTTTAATGAACATGCATCATTCTGTGCTGTGCCCGGTAGATGTAATAATAACAATGTCTGGTGAGCTTCTGCAAGGAGCCCTGCAATGAAAGCACCTTCCCCTCCCGCCAAGTTAAAAGAGGACAGGCTGACATGTATTGGAAATGCACGGGCAATATAATGATAGCAAATTGCTTTGAAAAGAAAAAGGTTCCGCGGCACATATGTCATTTCAATCCCCAGCTCCGAGGCAGTGCTTCAGCTCCATCCTTTGTGTCTCCCTCCAGATCTATCCCCTCCCTCACCCCTGCCTTTGGGGAGAGTACTCTCCTCACTGTAGATCAAAAGCAGCATCTTCATTACAAAGGAGGAGAGAGCTCATGAGTCTGTACTGCCCCCCCCAACTCGGAAAGTGGCAGCTTTGTTACCCTCTTCATGGCTCTTTTAAGAGCACATTGGAAAAATTCATTCCTTTTGGTCCCTCCTGATGAATTCCTCTGACTGGGACATTCCTGCTAGTGCCTGTTTCCCTGTTCAGCCCAGTCCGGGCTGTGCCATGAGGCTTTTGTCACAACAATGGCTCTTCTGAGATGGTGACAGAACATCATCTAACACCCAGGAAAATGGGGCTTAGCCATTATTTCTAGAATATATTTAAGCCCTTTGGGAGGTTGCTATTGAAAAGGCCAGGGATGCTGACTATCCTTTTTTTTATTCTGATGTCTAACAAAATATGAAAGTTGTCTGCTACTCTGAGGTGGAGCTTAGTTTTCAATACATCGAGTGGGCTGCCACTGTGGGTCCAGAGCTGTCAGGAATGAAGGGGAGATCATGTTATCCCCTCATTTATCCCTCTGGACACATTTCTCATCCACCCTCTACTTCCTTGACCCTTGGTTTGTGTTTGTGCAATTCCAAATGCATTTTACAAAGTGCTGTTTTTATTTTTGCTCAAAACTTTTCAGCTTTTTCAGCTGTGTGAAAAAAACCCCAATTGCGAAACGGTGTAAATCATATTCATCCACCTTTCTGATGTGCAATGCGGTCAGAGTATCTGGACATTGTCAGGGCATTGTAGCTCATATCCCAGGGTGACTTTGTTATAAGAAAGGAGTTTAATTTTTTCCTCTTTTGTAACCTTGTGAAATTTCGACATTAAAAAGCAATCACATCTTTCAAACCAGCAATGATTGTGTTTGGCATCATGGCTGCAAACCCCCAGTGTGCAGGGCTGAGCTTGTTTTCACTAAAATGAAATCAGCTTTCAAAATAAATGATCTGCAGCAACATTATATTCCACAAATCTTATAATCCTATTAACAGAGTTGATTTTTTTCCTTTTTTTTCTCTTTTCTTTTTTTCCCATCAGACTGACAAGATTGGCCCTGTTTCAAGGGGTACAAACAGAAAGTCAGTTGAGGATGTAGCCAAGACATGCACTGCAAGCTGAGGACCAGCCCTGCCAGGGCCTGTGGTTAGAAGCTCTTAACGACTATTGTAAGCCCTTAAATATAATCATCTGTATTTCACCTCCACCTAACGTACTTCATGTGTAGCATGTTTATCTGTTCGCACAGTCTTTCAAGAGGCTCAACAAACAGCCCTGTTTGCAGAAGCGAGAGGGGAACGGGTTGCCTTGGCTCTCCCAGTGAATGAGGCTTCTATCAAAAATGACACGGCGGTGCCAATGTGGTGAAGGGAAATGTCTCCAAATTAGCCTGGGCAAAAATCTCTTTGCCAGAAGTGGAAATTACGTGGTAATATCAAAAGGCAACTTTACTTATATATAATTCCAGGTTTCTCTGCAAGTATTTTTTTTGGACAAAAGTCAGAAGGAGTCAGTCTTGTGCCGCTTTTGCTGGTCCTGCCCCCCGTGCCCTTCCCATGGAGGGGACCAGGGCCCCCTCCTCTCACATGCACAGTGCATCTTGGAGTCACTTTGCTGTCTTAAACCCTGACTGAAAAGGTGCAATAATTGGCCCAGGAGGTAGAAATCCTCATGATCACGGCAGAAGTTTTATATTCCTTTTGGGGTCAGGAGAGAACACACATAAAGTGCTGAGATCATACAGAAGGAGCATGGGAGGGTCCCTATCTCCCTGCAATTCTTCTGTGACAATGTTTATTTGGGGGATGAACTCCTTGAAAAACTGGGTCCCCCTGCAAAACCCATGTTTCTGAGGGATCACAGCTCCCAAGGGCATGGTGGATCAGCAGCCACTGTAGGCCGCCAAGTGCTAGGGTGCAGAATTTGTAATGAAAAGTTGTCAGGCCCCTCCAGCTGCTCTTGGGGCGCCTGGCATAGCCTGGAGAGAAACCTGGGATGCGTGGGATCACCAAAGCTCTGACACCCCTGGCCCTCCCAGACACCTTTTACTGCAATGAAATGCTAAGTGGGTAATGTAAACATTGCCTTCATTTTGTAACATTTTCTTTTTATTAGTTCATCAGGACAACAGTGGTTTCCTTAGGCTGTGGATCTGAAGCTGACAGGGCCCTGCAGCTGCAGGAACGTGGGTCTGGGCACATTAGCCTCTGTCAGAAGTGATAGCAGCTGCCACTTCCCCCAGCGCTGCTGCTCCCTCCCTTGTTTACTAAGTGGCTTAGCGACAGCTTTATGTGAAATTTAAAACCATAAAGTAAAAACATTAGATTATGAAGTAAACAGGCACAGTCCTCTCTGTTAAAACATAGCACCTGCTTCTCATCTCCTTGCCTCTTTGCTAACACTGCCAGCTGAAACGTATTTTTTACAAACTCTGTGATTAATAAATCACATCAGGTCAGATCTGCTACCGCTGAAAGCTAGGAGAGATGTGCTGCTGTTGATGTTGGGAGCCCCTCAATCAGTATTGCAGTCCCAGTTTTTTAAAAAAGCAGTGCTGAGATCCCTGGAGTAATAAGCTTGGTTTAAAAATCAGGAGACTTTTTAGGTCTAGGAAACAGGGACTTTATTTTATCTGAGTTTTGATTTTTAAGCCTCTAGAAGATTACATGGCTGAGCTTTGCTGTGCAACCAAGAAGATTTGAGGCTTCAAAAAGTAAACAAAGGAAAGATGATATTCTGCCAGACCACTTCTGCCAGGAGCTGGGATTTCTGCAGGGCAAAATATTCCAAGATTTGTGAAAAAATCTCCAGAGCTACAGCATAAGTAGGCCCACAGACCAGTCAAAACATTCACATGTAGCTGCAACAGTAAAATTGCAGTTTAAGCAGGTAATTTCAGGACCAGACTCAAAAACTATTACAGTCTCTTCCACTATTATGATTAATAACTGCACATTCCATGCAAGTTGCTATTGTGATGTTGTTAGCCTTCCGATAACACATAAACATACCTGCTGAAGACACAGCCAAACTGCATCTGTTCACTGTGTTCATTAAGTGCTCCTCAGCTGTAGGATCAGATACTGAAATTAATTACATGAATAAGGTACAGATTTGCCTACAGTTTCTTCAGTGCACTCTGCTTAGGCATGGCTTCTTTTCTAACTGAATCTTTCATTAAAACATAAAGTTAGATTTGACCAGCATTCATAGGCATCTCAACAAATCTGCTGTGGACTTGCCTGCATTCCACTTCCAGACATCCTGGTAAAATCACAGAGTAGATTTGTTTGGATATTACATCTAGGCAGTGTCTGCTGCATAGTTTCTTTTGTTTGTACAAAAGAAATTATTCAAAAGGCTGTCTAGTTTTAAGTATTGAAAGAGTTCTTAATTTCAGTAATATCATTACAAACACCTAACACTGCGTATAAAATAGAGCAGATCCCTCCTCCGTCATTGCCCTCATTTTCAGGGGGTTCAGACCACCTGAAATCTGAATCTGCTAAACATTCCCTCGCTTCCCTGACTCCCACAGCACTCCCTTCATCTCAATGCTGGAGCAGGCAGAGTAAGTGCAGACTGCTGTGTGCAGAATTAAGCATTTGGATAAATATCCTGCTGAACTGGAATCTTTCTGGGAAGAGCTGGATGTGAGAACTGAAGTGTGATGCCGATGCTGGGGTTGTATAATCTTTTTCTTTTCAGAGCTCTTCACCATCCAAGAATTGGAATTGTAATAACAAACAAATGCAGGCAGGAAATGATTTGGGAAGAAATCTAGGTGAGATTTGGACAGGAGCAAGGGAGACTGGGATGCATGAGTCTCACTTTTTATTTGGGATTGGGTAAACTCAGATACTTAAGCAGATATGATAACGTGAGTGTATATGCTAATTCCTGACTATCAAGATTTTACCATAAACAGTGGTAGAAAAAAGTAGTGGAATAATTATGAAAAATATACTGACATTTTCCTTTTAAGAAATTTCAACTTTTTTCCTGAAGAAACAGTTTTCTAAGGCAATTTACTCAGACAATAATAGAAGTGTATTTATGTAGCTGAAAAGATTAGTAACTCTCCTGAGAGAAAACAACAGATTCCATCTACCCATCGGGAAACTACCACAACTTGCAGCTGCAGAGCAAAAGAATAAGATCTGCTGGAGCTTGTGCCAAGAGAAGCTGCCTTGTGCCCCTGCTCACTGGACTGTCCTCTCCTGGCAGCCTCTCTGCAAACCTTGACTGCCGTGCGTATGAGCTACAAGTCATGAGCGACAAGGCTGGTGTTTGCACTGCAGAAGTGTTCAGTCAGCACAGCATAAACTTATAAAGTGCTCTCCAAACAGGCAGAGGGCTCGATGAAGTTTCCTCTCCAGTTGTTCCAAAGTCCCAGCCAAAAATCTCAGTAGGATTTCCCGGAGGAACTGCAGATCAAGCGCAGCAGAGCTGCAGCCAAACACCAAGGCTGGAGGTTTGTGTATTTGCCGCTTTCTTCCTCAGACTCCTGGGTCAGACCCCACTTGTGGGTTAGCTGAGACTGTCACTAACCCTGCTTGGCCACTCTCACCTTAGCCTTTGCCACAATCTCCTTTCCTCTGTCAGCTCTCTCACTGCAGTCTCACCATCTTTCATTGTTTGAAAGGGACTCTCTAAAGGGTATTTTTATAAGGCTCAATGCCTAGAGCCACTTAATTGCACGATAATCTCATCTTTTGTTTAAAAATAAATGTGCTAAGCCCTCATGATGGTGGGGAGAAGATTGTACATTTGAATCTTTGGGGATTGTAGAAGACAAATAAAAATACCTAGTGTATATATATATATATATGTTTAGTTTAATGGTTTGGAGGTGGGAGAGTAGCGTTTTACAGTATCACAAGATTGGCAATAGCATACTTGGTTTCCAACTGGACTGACTTTTTTC
Organism: Struthidea cinerea; assembly: GCA_013397865.1. NCBI lineage: Eukaryota > Metazoa > Chordata > Aves > Passeriformes > Corcoracidae > Struthidea > Struthidea cinerea. Next base: position 241,272 of record VZTI01005074.1, read on the forward strand.
TCTTGGCCCTTGTTTATTTCTGCAGCCTGATGTGCTTGTGGCTTGGCAAGTAAGTCTCTCTGGACCACTGTAAGACTTTATTGGTGCATATACAACTATTGGGAAAACAGCTGTAAACCAGAAGCAAATTCTTATTTTCTTTTTGTTTCGTACCCTGGCATGGTAGATATTATAGCCTCAGTATTTTCTGAAAAGGGAACAAAAAGTCTTACATTTCCTGGTATGAAAATTATGGGTACAGAAAACAAACACCTCCAATCAGTGGCCTTTTAACCTAATGGCCCTTTCTAGGGTGGATGACTTTAATACCTTTCTGCGCTTGCAAGGCCACATATTTCTTTCTGATTCTTATTCTAAATGCAGGGGTCACGTTAGGCCAAATATGATTGTCCTCAGCTAGATTTTATCTGCTTTCAGTGGTAGGAGAACAAGCTTCCAAGAACTCTGTCTGGAGGACTCACTACCTTTCTGCAGCCTTCTCACTTATGGAGCTGTGGTTTTTTATTCTTTTCTCCTTCTGCTTCCAACATATGATAGTACTTTTAAATGATAACAAAAGTCAGTTCTTCACCACCAGCACATGCAAAATACCAAAGAGCATACAAGAGTGCCAAGGAGGGAGAGAGGGAGAAGCTAGGATTCTGTGCCTCACACAGGCTCCATGCTTGAGAATGACATTGGGAATCCTTCAGAGGGTTTTACATGTCACATTTCCACCCTACATCTGAATGACAGGGTTACCCTGTTTGTTGTTGTTTCTGGTTTTGTAGATGTCACGGTATTAGTACAGAGCAGCTTGCCGGAATACAGGGTCCTTCTTATGCTTTGTCCCATCACATAGACTGTTGCACTTCAGAGAAACCCTTAGGTATCCAGGTATGCTAGGATGGGATCACAGTGTTCGAATGATCTAAGGGCCATTGTGCTGCAACAGCCAAGGCTTGCCATAGATACTTGAGGTGAGGTCAGCAATGACCAAACTTCATCAGCTACAGACACATACACATGGAAAAAATCCAAGACAACCAAAAGTAACACTGTATGAAACAGCAGGTATCTTCTGATGAAAACATGACAGACCCAGCTGGAGAGAGTACTGCTTAGCTAGAGATGATGGGGATTCTTTAGTAGTCCTTATGCTTGCACCCTCTGCTACTTGCTAGCCTTGGTCCTCTTCCTGAGGGAGGTTTTAAGGCTGCTACCCAGGCTGAAAGCAATGGGAAGAGTTCATAACGTTAAAACCTATAAACTGGCATCAGGGCACCAGGGGTGAAAGTTGTAATGGATATACTTTAAAGGTGTTATCACCCATGGTTTGAATTTTATGTTATAGGAATTACTATAGCAAGAACCACGTAAAGAAGTGGAGGACGAATGTTAGGACAAGCAGTGCAAGTGCAGCAGTGAGCTGACCTGAGCTGGTTTTGGTGCCGAATGACACATGCTAACAAAACACCACCTCTCCTGTCCTAAGTAACACCCGTAACAGTTGGAACCCAAAGTTACGGATGAAATGAACTCATTGGACATTTTGTGGACACTTTATGGGCATTTTACGAACATTTTACAGGGATGGTCCATAGACTAAGGGAATAATATCTGTGTATTCTATCAAAAGATGGGAAGGGACGTGGTGGTCAGTGAGGATATATTGGAAGGTGTGGGATCAGGACGTAAATGGTATGGAATAAGGGATGGAGAATGTGCTGGTTTTGGCTGGGATAGAGTTAATTTTATTCACAGTAGCTAGTACAGGGCTGTGGTTTGGATTTGTGCTGGAAAGCAGTATTGATAATTCAAGGATGTTTTAACTATTGCTGAGCAGGGCTTGCACGGAGTCGAGGCCTTTTCTGCTTCTCACCCCACCCCACCAGCAAGTGGGCTGTGGGTGCATAAGGAGTTGACAGGAGACATGGCCCGGACAGTTGACCCGAGGGATATCCCTTAACATATGGTATCATGGTCAGCATATAAAGCTGGGGGGAAGAAGAAGGAAGAGAGGGATGTTTGGAGTGATGGTGTTTGTCTTCCCAAGTCATCGTTACATATGAGGAGTCCTGCTTTCCTGGGGATGGCTGAACACCTGCCTGCCCGTAGGAAGCAGTGAATGAATTCCTTGTTTTTCTCTACTTGCATGTGCAGCTTTTGCTTTACTCATCAAACTATCTCAGCCCATGAGTTTCCTCACTTTTACCTTTCTGATCCTGTTCCCCATCCCATCGAGGGATGAAGTGAGGGGGAGAAAGTGAGCAGCTGTGTGGGGCTTAGTTGCTGTTAAACCACAACACACTCTTTCACTAGGTTGGCAGCATTCTGTTCTCTGCATTTTTCTTGCTGTTTATTCTTTCCTGAGCATGTAGTGCTGCAGAGACACAGCTCTGATGGTTGAACAGCAGCCACAGGGGGAATAGGACATCTGTGAGGGTGACACTGGTCTCTAAGGGAGGTGTGATTTATGGAGACAAACTCCTTTCTTGCCAGAGTGCTGGGAGAAAAGCAGACCCCAGTGTTGCTGGAAAACATTCTGAGAAATCTCAATAAGTGGTTTCTTGGCCTCAGTGTAGGCTTTTTTCCCTCTTAAAGGTACAATTTTACACTAAAACTGAATTACATTGTTCAGGAATTTCTGCCTTATGCCTTAAACATTGATGGCACTTAATAAATAAAGTGCTGCCTCTCTTCTCTTCTGCTCCCCACTTCTTTTTTTTCTTTTCTTGTTGATCATTTACTCTCAGTTCAGCTGCAGAACTCCTACACCTTTACTCCAGGTAATCTCTGATCAGCTCTCAATCTTCCTCTGTAAAAACTTCTCCCTTTGAGTTCTTCATTTTCAGTGCAAAAATCTATGTGGAAACTGACACAACAAAAGCAGGCCAACTGGAAGCAAGGTAAAGCTGAAAGGGCATGGGATCAACTGTCTTGGCTTTTGTTCAGTGCTTATTTATTAAAAGCATCTGTATTTAAAACGTAGAAGAAGCTTCTGCAGGACACACTACTTCCTGCAACAGATAATCTAAGGCTGCTGAAACTGTAGTTGATAAAGCTGGTTTAAATTTCATACCAAGTATTCTCAATTTTTAAGTTGTTCATTAATTTTAGATGGAACTTCTCTTCATTGAACATTTACCTGCTTGTCATTTGTTATTACTTCATTAAGAAATTAACTGAGATCTGACACTGAGTATATAAGGAGGTCCCTGTCCCAAAGAGCTTCAACTCTAAATACACAAGACAGCACTAGCTGGGAAAGGAAACAGAGAAATAAATAGATGCAGGAATTTGTCCTAGGACTAATGGCAGGACAGTAGCAGTGATGTGATGAGAAACTGAGTCTCTTAGCACCTAAGTCAATGCCCTTTTCACTGGGCTACAGTAATAACAGCAATGAGTCCTGCTAACAAGGAGGTAATTTTGGTATTCATAGCAAGATTAACCAACACACCATGTCCAGTAGAGACAACTCAGAATTCATATACACAAAGGGCACATTTGTTACAAATTCACTGAATCCTTTTAACCTTTTTCCATTTATGTCTGAATATTAACACTTGGAAATATGCAGAACTAGGGCTTAACAAGCTAGAAGAGTTAGATTATGGATGTTACTGTACTCCTTCAATTTCATTAAATGGCATGCAAGGTAATTATCAGTCATTGAGTTTCCCCTCCTCAGAGACAAACCAAAGGGGCTCAATTATTGCTGCAAAATCTACGAGGAAAAAAAAGAAAGTTTAAAAAAAATAAGTGACAAAAGCACAGTGCAGGTGGACTGTTCCAAAGGGACCACCAGGCCATGCAGGCCTGCAGAAGACAAGCAGTGACTCCACATGGACATGAGTGAGTCTTAATGTCCAGTGATCAGAGAAAGCAAAACTTACCTCTTGAATGTGACAGAGGGAAAACTACTATTTCCTCACCTTCCTTACTCTTGCAGATGAGGCACAGAAGGACAGCACATTGGTTGGTGCTCTGGCTCACAGAAGGGCTAGGGTTCATTTTTGGCTTGGACAAGTCCACTAGGAGTACACTCTGTAAAGACTTTGAATGCTCTATGTGGGAAAGCTGTGTCAGGTGTAGCGACTCCTGTTTGTATGACCTGATTTTGTCCAGGCAAAACTTGGAGCAAAACTTTGTTTTCAAATAGCTACCATCTAACCGAATTGCTTTTCTTCTAGTGGTAATGGTTGCTTTTTTAATCAAAAGATGCATTTGAGAATAAACCCTGGTTGGTGGGTTTTTTTGGGGGCACAACTAAAACTTTAGAGCATTTCCAGATGAACATTTTATGAACAACACTGTAAGGAAACCATCAGATTTTGGATGTAAAGTTTCAAAGAATCTCTTCACAAAGGAGAGCCATCACAATTTGCCTGTGAGGAAATTGGAGGGGCAGGGCATGGCCACCCACTCCTGGATGTGGCTTACTTTTGTTTGTCTTTCCTTTCTCTTCTGGCAGGTCATTACTTACAATGACAAAAACATTTACCAGATACCTTTGAAACAGGCAGTATTCACAGCAATGCGTAGGAATCCATTAAGATTTCCAAATCGTGAGTCTTTTGTCTGACCCCCTTGTTTCCCAGAGCACCTGATCAGAGGTGCCTAATCTACAGGGACAATGTATGAGGGAAAACTCCAGCGCTGTCAGCAGGTGACTTGGATGACCCTCCAGGTCTTCTTCCCTTGCCCGTTTGGTCATTCTGAAGCAGACACTCAAGCATATTGTAGCACTGCTAAAAGCTCAAGCACAGACAGAACAATGTGGGATCTGCATTTGGGTGGAGCAGTCTCGAGATGTGGCATGAAGATGCATGCAAAATATGGCTTCTTTCCCAGAAGGAGCTGACCATCTTGCAAGACACCAATAGCACACCAAAGCATTTTGGTGGAATTTCAGAGCATAAATTTATATCCTGACAAGATGGAGAGATGGAGAGAAGGTTACTAGGGTCAGCTGAGTAGGGAAAACAAACACAAGCAGGAGTAAACTGAAGAAAATTTTTCTTCTTACATGTCCTGTCTGTGCATGTTTTCTCTGAGACCATTTTTTCAGCTGTCTGTACAGATATCTGACCTTGAAAATCTGGCCTGAGGACCTGAAACCACTATTTGTAGCACTTGAAACACAGTCTCATCTTGTCATTGTAGCTAGGATTAAAGCCTGTTTCCAAAGATGTGTCCTGCTGAAGTTAAAAGTGTTATACTTCTCGATGTCTCAACATAAGATACTTTCCATGTGGAATTGGCTGAACCCATTCTAACAGTGATCACTGTACCTAACATATTTACTGTGGAAAGATGACTAGACCACTAAGAAAAAGGGATACAGTTCAAAGGCTCAGCTGGTACATGCTCAGATTTCATTGTCTAAGTATAAATACCCCTGAAATACATACTTGAATCAAAATTGTGAAACTTAGTTGAGGACAGTTTCAGGATCCAAACCTAGAACTGCCTAGGAATTTAATGGCTGGTCACTCTTGCGGGTTGCCCTGCCCACAGAAAAAAATTAGGAGGAAAAAGGCAGATTTCCAGCTCTGATGCCTGTGTCAGCCCTTGCCAGAAAGAGCAGGCTTGTGCCTGTCACAGCACACTGGAGGTCCAAAGACCTTGGTTACCTTTCCTAACATTTGGACCTTGAGAAATTGCTCCATCCTCAGGACAGACTCAGTTTTCTCTCTGCAATCGGGAGATAATACTTCTCTAAACAGTAAGAATAAAGTTTGTATGATACTTCATTAATTTATAATGACTACTATATTAAAACCAAATAGAGAAACAAAACTTTCAGTACAAACCGACATAGTCTTCTCAGTTTAAACACAACTTTCTGTGTCCATGCTACTTCCTTGAAGTTAGAACTCCCCAGAGAAGCCAGCCAGGGTGGTCCTAATGTGATAATTCTGGGTTTCTGGTGGCAAAAAGTTCCTTTTCTTTTCCAAAAAAAAGTATTTTTCTTAATGTATTGAAAACCAGCCACACAAAGAACAACATTCCCTAGTGTTTGCATAAAAAAAAAGAGAGGTACTCATAAAATGCAGATGACGGGCAGCTTTCCTGTAGTCACAAGTCAGTATATTCAAGCACTAACATATGCTATTTGCTAAAAGCAAATACCTATATTCAGGTCAGTTTTGTCTCAAGACTACTTTTATTAGTGATTGAAAACATGACAACTTCTTCATCAGCTCTCAGATCTAAACTAAAAAAGATTCAAAGTAAATCTGAATGCCATGAGATCTCTCAATTTCTTTTGAGTTGATTTTTCTTGTACATCCAAATTCTTCTATAATTAAAAGTCACTGTTATTATATCCTCTATTTATGTCCATGTTATTTGGACATAAATTTATGTGACTTGGACATGTTATTTATGTGACTGTCAGTGATCAGTAGGATCTACCAGGTCAGCAGTCCCATCATAATTGCTTGGTTTATGTCGACAGTACTCATGATCCCTAAGTGGGCTTCCATTCCAGCACTGTTCAGGCCCACAGCATTTAAATATCTAACATCAGGCAAGGATGGAGCCATTATAGCCAGTAATGCTAAGGCACAAATAAGATTAAGGTAATAAATATCAAATATCAAAGCAGCTTCAAAACAGCATATATCAGAGTCATGGAAAGAAAGAATTTTTCTGATTCATCATCAGCTCCAAAGAATAAAAAGCCTTTCTGACCACTTAAATGAAAAATTCTGTTTGATCCCCAAATGAACTGTTTTATTTTGAAATTGAGATTTTAAAAAATGTTTTCAATTTTATTTCAAAGTAAGCTGAAAGGCATCTCAAAACAAAAAGTTGTTTTTGCAAAGAAACACCAAGTCTTTATTTTTGAAAATGTTAGAACAAAAGATTTTAGTTTTGAGGGAATTTCTCCTCAGTTTTGTATGTGAAAATAAGTTGGTGAAGTGGGACATTCCTGGAAAGTTTTAGTGTTGACAAATCGGCATTTTTCATCGAGCAGAGTCCTGGTGAAAATATAGTGCACGTTCTAATTGGTCCGTAATTTCATAAATCAGATGCCATTCCTTCCCTTTCCCAATGAAATTTATATTTTGAAGGCAAATGCAAAGCTCTCCTTAGGAGGAAGACAGCCCTCATCAGGAGAGGCCTCTAAATATCACTGTGCAAACCCAGGATGAGCCATCCTGCACCGTGAGCTACCGATGTTGCACTGACGCTGCGGGAATGATGCAACTCAAACTAGACTCTAAAGCAATGTGACAGTTTTCTGTCAAGGCAAGGTCATTGAAAATGTTTCATATTCTAAAGTGAGACAGGTAAACCATCAGCTGATGTCACCAAAGTTTAGCTAAAGGCAGTTTGGTTTCCCATTGCCCTTAAAGACCTGTTGGTGCCACAGAACCTTGGAAGGACAGCACTGCAGCCTTAGATTTGTGACACTCAGCCCTTCTCATGTGTCAGCTGTGAGCACTTTACAGAGGGGTACAAACCCCAGTCTACTCAAGAAATGTAAGATGTTGCAGCATACCCACTTTGTTGTACGTAATTATACCATTAGCCTCTTAACTAGGTGTAATGCAACTTACAAAAAACTTCAGGATTTTCTCTTTATGTTTTGGAATTAAACTGATTACTTTCCTTGAAATGAAACTCATTTTGAGATAGGATGAGTCCTATATTTTCCACAGATTTGGTAGCTGGTGGAAAATTATTTTCTTCCAGTGACTTGAACAAAAGAAAGATGGTTCCTAAGGATGTGGTGTAGGATACTTCTTGACTTCAAAAGCCAAGCTGAGGGAATTAAAAAAAAAAGTAAGAGTTCTATGATTGGTATATACTGTTCTTTGTTCGAGACTCTGAAAGAGAAAGTCATACCTACCTCTTCTCTTCTACAGAGATAATGCTTTCACAGTAGAGTTTCATGCCAAGCATGTGTGTAGGTGTGGATGTTCTACTGGAAGGTTTAGAGGAAAAATTCTGTAGCAACCACACTGATCTTGCAGACCAACAGCTGCCTTTCAGATTTGTTTCTTTCTCTGGTTCCACTGTAAAATACTTTATCTTGTAATCCCTGTAACTTATTTGTATCAGAAGTGCCACTGTGAATAAGATTTAAAGACAAATGTTTTTATCAGCTTCTTGAGTGAAAGAAATGCACCCTGTGCCATTGGATCTTTTGCCCCATTACTGCTCCATCTCTTATTATCCCTCCTGAAAAGACTGGGTTTGGTGCTGGGCAGTCTGAGAACCACAGCTTTGATCTGAAATTTCTGAATGTGTGCAGAATGAATGACTAAGTACTTACAGGTTACACACTGGAGGTTAGGGATAATATCCAAGTTAGCACACTATGGAGCTTAATTAGTGTTCAGGTGATACTCTTCTGAGATGCTTTAGATGCTCTGGAGAGCTTATACTGGGTTGGAGCGCTAAATCTTCTCAGGCTGAGGAAGCTCTGGTGTTTAGGTCTTTCCTGGGAGACTGCTAGGCTGATGCTATCAGCATTTCCTCTTCCTTTCTTGTCACCAAAAAGATACGTGTGCACCATCCAAGTCACTGCCTCATTTCTGAATCATGCACCGTAGAGTAGGGTGAGCTGCTGCCTCGGAGAAGGACACTGCTTTACAGTGCTTCTGTCTTTGGCAGCTTCAACTGACCACACTGAAGCCTCTCTTCACTGTGAATTTGACCATTAGAGTCTGACTGCAGTCACACCTGCAGCCAGCTGCTTGGTTTTTCAGTGGAGCAGGACCAGGTTTTGTGATGTCATTGTTGCTCTTTGGATTAAGCCTCAAGAGACTATTTCCAGGACTGAAGCTGCAATCTGTAATTCATGCCCAGCTTCTAGGTGTGTAAAAAGCAAGAAGGAAGGACAGACTGAGCCTCCCCAAATCCTCATGTTGGTGTGTCCTTTTTCATCACTGAATATCAAAGTATTTAAAGTTAATCCTGCTACTCTTCCTGCAGGACAAACAAGTCTCTGAGTCAACTGCACACAGGAAAGAACTTCTTCCCCTCTAGAATAGGGAGGTGCTTTATTGCAGAAACTCTGCTAAACATACACACATCCAGCAAACCACTGAAATCAGAGAACAATGACAGGGACTATATTTATGGGTTTTTTTTCCCTCTTGCCTCTTTGGCAAAGGAAAGTGGGCGGAGACAGACACTTTGGCTCCACATTCACCTAAAAGCCCTTTCAAATGCCCGGTGTGTTGAGCAACATGGAGGCAGCAGTTTCTATCTTCATTTCTGCGTGTTGACAGGGAGGAGAGGAGAATTTTAACTGGATCAGCTCGTTTCCTGTGGTGAGGCACAGTTTGCATGGGTGTAGCAGTAGTGAGGTGGATGCACAGCCACGAACAACGGCTGTCGCAACAAAGGGAAACAGCAGCAAACTTGGCCACATTTTCATGTGGATGAGCTGATAGCTATTGCTCCAAATCCCAAACAGAATCCAAACCTGAGGCCACCACATTAAAGTAGTGTGAAGCTCCGGGTCTGGCTCACACCCATGATGCACAAGAGATTGCCTGCACGAGTGGAAAGGTGTTGAATCTCCAAGGACTTTCCAAGGAAGGAAAAGGATTGTTTGGTGAGATTCCAGAGAAAACCACTTCCATACAGGGCCTATGAACGAGGTCTGTACCATGACATCCTGCCCATCTCTGATTTTTGCACCATTTCTCCACTGAAGGAAGATTAGTATTATTTTTCTTGCTTGCACTGCACAAAGCTGACCTTGTAGTGTCCTGCCCTTGTGAAGAAAAGGTCCAAGCCCAGGAAGTGGATCTGGTCTAGGGGGAATAGAAGAAAAACTGGTCCTGAGTGGAAAGCTGGAACATACTGCTTTCTTCTAAGACCAATTTGCCAAGACTGAAGTGTTCTGGAGGCAAAGGGATTACACCAGACGTGAACCTGTCCTGCTGTGTTTTGTAAAAAATTGGGTGTGTAGAGTACAGCTGCCTTCAGGCACGTTCAGCCTGCAAAACCTGTTAATCTTGGTAGAAAATAGGATTTACGGCCTTCAAATACACCACAAGAGCTCTGCTCCCATACAGGGTAGCATTTGTGTTATTAAAAATAATTTCTAGCATTACTTTAAAAGGTATATAAATGGAAAGAAATGCTTTTCTTGCCTCAAAAAACATTGAAGAAAATCTTGACCAATTTAAATACCCCTACATGCATCCTCATATGGACACTGAAATATCGTTGGTATTTATGACAATTTAATTTTTCCTTAATGACTTTCTCTGTCTCTTTTAATGGTGCACAAACAGCACCAATAGCAAAAGTTCATGCTTCTGCTTTGTGATCATGTTAAGCTTCTCTATTCCAATCAATGCCAGATACATCTGTAGATTAAAAGCTATCTTTAAGCTTTAAATAACCTTTTTCATCCCTCTTATGACAATTCAGTTATTTGTTCACTCAGACCTTTAACATAACAATGTAAATTTTTATGTACTTCTTCAAAGTTTGAATGTCTGTCAAACTCCTACAGCGAAGAACTACTATTGCTTGGAAGACATTGTGAAAGTGGATAAACCCCAGATATGAGTATCTGACCAGTTAGGCTTTAGCTGGCTTGGTCCCCAGCTCCCACATGAGGTTGCTTTTTGATGCTTCATGTTTGGTTCTATGGCTGTCAGGTCATCAGGTGCACTTCGCCCAGTGACTCACGGATACATTTGGACCCGAGGGGAGGTGGTGAAAGGGGAGAAGGGATGTGTGTGTGTGTGCATGGGTACGTGCACAGCGCAGCCCGAGGCTGCGCAGTGCCCGAGGCGGGAAGGCTGTCTGGCAGCAGCAGCCTGCCGTAGGTGCTCTGGGGAGACATTGCCAAAATGACCACAACAGCTGGTACCACACATTGGTCACTAGGTGAGATGTTTAGGGTTATATGCTACAAACACCCCTTGTGTCCAAGAGCCCTTGTAAGAGTAAAACCAGCAAGGCCAGACACAGTCATAAGCAACTCCAGGTGGTTATTTTGGGTCTTGTGCTTCTGGCATCCTTGGGAGCCCGTGTCTTCCATGCCTCGCATCCCTCTTGGCAAGCTGCCTCTCATTAGCTGCTTTGCAAAAACTGCTGCCTCTCTCAGCATACTGACAGGAGCCAGTACCTGTGATATGCAGGGATGGAGGTTACTGCGGATCAGACAGCACAAGGCAGCTTGCTCCGCCCTGGGTTGCTCCATGCACTCCATCCTGAATGGGAATAAATCTTTCAGGGGAGGATCTCGGGCAGAAGGCTAGGAAGTGAAATCCTCATTGGCAGAGCTGGGATGCTAAACAGAGAATTTGATGTTGCAGAAGGGCCTGGAGATGTGAATTTTACAAACTTTTAGAAGAATTTAAGATTCTGCTTCTAAATATATTAGTTCACCAAAAAGGAAAACAAAGACCCGATTCTCATCTCAGCATTGTCATTGCAAACACGGACAATAGCACTGATTTCAACTATTTCTAGAAGTGATGATCTTGCATTAAGACTAGTGGTAAAACTACCCGTGATTCAGTGGAGCTGAGAAATCACCTCAAGACACAAGTGCAATGCATTTTCGAATGCCAGCATGTCAGATGCCAGAAACACAGCTGTGTCCTTGTCTGCATCCCAGTCAGTAATTTTAACCCAAATGAGATATCCTATAGTTGCAGCTAAATCTAGCGTGTGCTTTGAAGTGAGGTTGGCCTTTTGCAATTATTCGAATAGCTGTGAAAAATAAATCCATTCAGCTCATTCTCATATGCCAGTTGGCACATAGGACAGCAGGACTGGAAAGGTAATTCCAGGGTCACTGATTCTAACTCTGCCTGGTTGTGGGCACCAACTCAAGTTCCTCCATGAAAGGAGAACATCAAAGTGGTACACAGCATTTGAGATAAATTCTCACCAGGGACTTGTAAAATGCCATTAATACATCCTTGTCTCCTTTAGCCACTAGTTCATATAGCATCTGCAAACAGGTGGAAAACAAATCAGATCATTGATTTGGAGTCAGCTTGCAGCTGACTGTGAAATTAAATGTAAACTGTACATAGATATTTTGGGTAAATTTGTGGCATTTGAGAACAGTTAGCTTTCTGTCAATATTTCTATTTCAAAAGTACTCAAAAGATGGGTAGATGAAATCTTGTTACTTAAATTACAATGCACTGAACAATAACATATCTCTATCATCATTCTGATATTAAGCCTTGATCATATTTAGCATCTAAAATGGTCAAATAACAATTATTCAGATGGCATCATCAATAAAGTTTCTTGAACAATCTATAGTCAGCAAAGCTAGTGACACCAGTAATAACCCAAGAAGCTGAGATAAAACATGTGTGTCCATAAACAGCCTTGCTGAAGCCTTGGCTTAGTAAGCATTACTAAGTTGCACGGCAGCAGAACAGTTGGTGGGAGAAGGCAGCAAGCTACTTTCTCATGGGCAGTCAGTGATGTGTTGAGGCGTGAGCCCAGGGGGTACTGTTCAGGCACCTACTTGTAAGAGACCCTCCCTGGCCAGCAGCTCCTGTGCCCCGCTGTCACATAGCCTGGGGTGCACCGTGTCCGTGGGCCGGGGTGCAGAGGACCCAACATGGCACATGCAGCACATCCCATCACCCTGCACACAGGGGGTCACTGCTCCATGGCCCTGCCTGGGGCCCTGAACACTGTGCAAGGCTCTGCGAACAAGCGATCAGAAGTGCTCCAGCATTGCCTGGCAGTGCTGGTCATACTGGGAATCAAATTACTCCATTCCCTGTTCACCTGAGTTAGGGGGAAGTGGATGGTAAGTGTTAAGTACACGTGGAGACCTTCAACATGTTTGTGTCGGGATACAAATCCACATCCCACATCACGCCTCATAAATGAAGGTATACATAGCTGAGCAGTGGGAAGTGCAGTGGCTGCTTCAAAATGTCTCCTTCCTGAAGCAGGTGACTGGGTATATAAATGCTGTGGCATGCTGTTGGCTCTGGGGAGTGAGAATATTGGAGGCGGCAGGAAGAAAAGGAGGGAGAAAATTAATTTCTTTTTTACAACCTGCCTTCCCCTTCAGTCCAGGAGCTCAGAAGTATTCATCAGAGGGAAAAACAAGTAATTTTCTCCCTTTCAGAAATTAGCTGGGGATGTCCCTTCTACTGTTAGTGATGTTCACATTCCAAGCAAAACTACAGCTGAGTGTATACCTCAAGAACTACCAGACTGACCCAGCGTCATTGCAGTAGAAAATGGTTAAGTGGATTGTGTTTCAGAGCCCGGAACTGAATGTCTTTCAGAATTCTGGGATGTTTTTGAGTAGTCCCATCTATTCATTCTTCTCCTATAGCAAAGTGATACACAGCCAGGCTGTTACAGGCCAAATGATGCAAAAGGATTTCAGCGCTATTCCCGTCCACTCTCTGCGGCTGAAGCTAGCCGTGAATAGCCCATAGGTCACGCACAGTCCCATCCTCCCACAAGATCTGCTGTAGCTTGCTACCCAGTGCGACATGGGCTGTGACCCACAGGAGGTAATGGAGAGGTTTGACTCGGAAAGACTAGGCCAGCCTCTCTGTGCTTGGCACTTCCTCCAGTCAGCAGAACAGGGCTGCTCTGCTGTGACTTCTCTGATGTTCCTGATGTCAGCAATCAGTCTGCTGTGGAAACACAGGGTAAGTGGAAAACCAGCTTGGTCAGGGATTCACCCAGCCGGTCTGGGACTCAGCCTGTCTTCTGATGAGAGGCAAACGAACCTGTACCATGAGCTGGGCAGTGTCAAAGTGGAGGAAATGTAGAGCTGCACACTCTCACCAGAGCCCATCTCACCATCGTGGGCTCCCCATCGTGGGGTAAGGCATTGGGTTTTATAACTCCCTGTCTCCTACCTCTTACTGTATTACCGCTTATCTGTCTTGAAAGTGTTTGTGCCTTTCCTCTTGGTATTCAAAAAGAAATGTTACCTCCCTGTGCAAAACCAGGTGAAGAGGACAAAAAGAGTGGAGTGAGAATCAGTGAGGAAAGATAAAGTGTTCTCTCCCTGGTGGGCTCCAGACTACTCTTTGGAGAAGAGACAAGGCAAGGAACAGTAAAAAGATGTTAGGAATTTCTATGATGTTTGTCCTTCTTCGTGATAAAACTTACAAGGGTTTACACCAATTGTGCTCAGAAAGATTTACAGTTCCCACGCATTTCTATTTTATTTTGTGACTTATGGTGGGTGTTGTCAGCCTCACAAATCACGCTATTAAATTTTACAGCTATAGTTCTTTCTGATAGCAACAACTTTCCATGTATTTCCATTCCCTTGCATCTCCCTACAGCATATGACATTGCCCAGGTGTGCCAACAGTGGCTGCTTACAGCTCCTCTGACCTCATTCTGGGAAAGTATCTGTAGAAAGTATCTTGGGAGACTGCCCTCCAGAGTCTGCCCTTGAATTTTTCCATCATTACGAATGCCAGTGGCATTACTAACTCCAGTGGCAGCAGCAGGGGCTACTGGTGGCAGAAGGAGTCTGCACTGCCATAGGGTGTCCTGGTTCCTGTGAGGTGACAAAAGAGCAGGATGGCTGAAGACCTGTTTCCACAAGGCTTCTATCAGCACTGTGGAGGCATCTCTGGCCACAGCCATGCCACGTTGCAGGGAAGGAAAAAAAATGTTGGGTGGAGGTTCCTGGAGGCTGCTCTGCATGCACAAGACTGCCTGGTTGCAGGAAGGAATGTCCATGTGTTACAGGCACTATCTGACATGAGGCTGCCCATGGGGGCAAAGATGTCCCTGAAGTGCTTGGGAGGGGCGGTGAAATGCCTGAGTATGCCCAGACTCCCAGCTGTGCAGTCCAGAAAGGTGGGATATAAAAGTTTTCTCTGTCAGCAGATGACCTGAGCTTGGCTTTTCCTGAGCTCTTGGCTGGTGAGCCTGGGATAGGAGGTGCGAGCTGTCACACGCCCTGCTGGGTGTGTCCTCCATGACAGCAAGCTGCTTCCAAACCTGCAACCTCTGCAACCCATGGCCTCCCTTCTCAACATCTGCCTAGACTCTGCCACCGGCTTTAGTGTCCTAGGCACTTCCTCGTGCATGGAAATTGGTCCAGCTTTTCTGCTTTGTTTCCCTTTTTAGAAAGGTACTAAAGTGAGGGACTATCTATATTCCCCCAGAGCATTTTCCAGGGATTAAAATGAAAGTTGATATTTCTCTAACTTTTTACAGTCCCTGTGTATTCTCAGTGCATGGGAATCACGTTCTGGGAGCAATGTGTATCATGGCCCTGATTATTTACATTCATTGCCTAGTTATTTTTATCTGAGTCTGAATTTGTGGGCTAATTACACAGGCACATGCACACAGACAGAAACCACTTTGGCCCACTCCCAGAGATAAAGTAACCTAAAGCATGCATTACCAGCTCGCTCAAAGGTTTGTTCTACCATTTATCTGATAGATCTTAAAAATAAAATGGTTTAATGCACCTTCAAATGAAAATACAGAACCACCATAACAAGGATTTCCACACTGAAGGCAACCAAATTACAACACATCGAAGCCTTTCCTAGCTCAAGTCATACTACCTCTGAGTGCCCACCTGAAGCTTCAGAAACCACAGCCCTTCTCCACATGAACACAGACACACCATGTGGCATTTCTCACCCCAGAGTAGGCGTCAATCCCCTCACCTTGCCATGGTCCTGCTACTCTAACTCACTGGTTGAATTTAAATTGTGATGCTTTTTTTATTGCATCATTGCTAGACCACCTAGATAGACTCAGGAGGAAGGTCTATCCCTGTGAGAGACCCTTTAAATTGGGACCATGCCAAGATCTTCCCTCTCTCCAATGGTCTGAGCCATCGTGGATGTCTTTTTCACCTCATCCCTCCTATAAAGCTAAATATCCTTTTAACCTCCTGGGAACCTGATGAGGAATCTAGAAGCTTTCTATAAATTACACATTTAGGGATAAATATTCTGGACCATACTTATGGAGAGGAGGTTGTGGTGTGGCTGTGGGTGGGCACGGGTGCATCCAGCCAACAGGGAGATGCAAGTGGGGAGCTGTGGGGGAATGGGGTGTGTGGATAACATTGCTTTTTAATAGCCACTTGTTAGGTGGTAAAACGTGAATGTGATCTTTGGAAGCTTATGAACATTATTTAAGAGAGCTTTGAGAGGTTCTTTCTTTTTAAGGGAGAGGAAACTGAGTCAGAAACCCACCCTTCTCTCCACTGTGTTAGGCTGGTTGGAAAACGTGACTTGAAAGCAGAAGTGAGAGTTTTAGGGAAATACCTTCAGACTGGCTCTCCCAAGGAAAGGTAGACAGGGAACTTGGCCCATATAGGACTGGACATGCTTCAATTCTGGCAGGCTGCTGATCTGGGTGCAAGCACTTTATGTGTATTCACTGAACTCAGAGAAATGCCAGAATATTATGGAGGTTTAAGAAAAGTGTTTGCATCATAACTGTCTTAAATTACTGTTTTTAAAACTGGTACTTTACCAAAAGACCAATGTTTGAGGCTGTTCTTCAGTTAGGCTCTAAGGTGCACCATGTAAGATTAAACATTTTTCTTTATAAACTGTGCTAAGAAATATGACTCAGTTTAATTTTGGTAGCATCCCAGCTGATTCATTAAGGATGTCCCAAAAAGATGGAAATTGAAATGGTGAAAAATACATAATGAAGAAGACAGTGTGAATTTTTAAAGTAAAAAATTAGACAAGAATAAGTAATAGTGATCAAACCTCATAGAATCAGCTATGAGTGATTTTGGGTGTCTGATTCTGCAAGGGCATTTGTAACCTGTAATGAGAAGACATCAATACTTGTGCAAATAACTCCCTTTTGGAATGTAATATCATATATACACCTATACATCCACACATATGCTAGCTGTGATAGGACTAGATATACCAGCCATAAACTGGCCTATTTTGATAATGCCTAAGTGCTTGCATGTATAAAATATTAATATAGCATATTTTTAACTTTCTGTACCAAAAAGCTTACCATTGCTCTGCCTCTGGATGCTATCTTTGTCAATTTTGAAGGGTATATCCTCCATGGTTTTGTGTAGTATCATCCAGACAGCAGGGCCCATTTGCTTTTCTCACCTGCCCTTCCTCCAGGGCCAGAGCATGCCTGCTGTGATGGCTGCTAGGGCTCACACATCCCCCTCTGCCTGGTTTTGCCTCCAGCTTTCTTTCTACTGGAAGTGTTCTTTTTTCCTCAAGAAACCAAACAGCTCCTGGTTGCACCCAGCTCTCCTGCTGGTGGTGTTGGGGCAGAGATGCTGTCATTGCTCTGGCACAACAAAAACGCTCCGGGAGGTCACTGCTGCAAGGAGAGCACAGCAAAAGGGAGAGGTTAGTGGGAAAACACAGCTCAGAAGGCAACGGATCTGGTGGTCACGTAATCACTTGGGAAGGAGATATAGGATGTACCAATAAAACCATCTGTGTGATGTCCAAGCTGTGACACCACAAATGCAAACCCATACTCATGGTGAATGCATGTTCAGAGGCACCCTTGGAGAATTTGGGTGTAGGAATGCTGATAATAGCAAAGGAAAAAGTCCTCCCAAATTTTAATTTGTATGATACAATTTTTAACCCATAAAACCTGAGTAAGTTTAATATCTCACATAAAGGTGAAAGGAATTTGCCTTATCCCCAATATTAGGAAATGTCAGCACAACTCAA
Source organism: Struthidea cinerea (assembly GCA_013397865.1). Lineage (NCBI taxonomy): Eukaryota > Metazoa > Chordata > Aves > Passeriformes > Corcoracidae > Struthidea > Struthidea cinerea. Next base: position 258,914 of record VZTI01005074.1, read on the forward strand.
TCTCCTGACAGTGCTGTGACCTTCTGAAAGCATTTTTATGGTCAGGGTTTGCTTCTACTTATAAAATTAACTTCAAAGCAACTTTTCCTATTTCTAAAGAACTGAGGCTTTGGGTTCAAAAATAAATAAAAGAAGGCAAAGTAAAGGAGACCAGATCTTAGCACTTCCCAAAGAAAATGAGATTAAGAAGTATTTATGAGTCATGGACTTGCAGCCTTCCCTTGATCTGTATGTGCACAAAAATGAAAAATGGCATATTTAGCTGTGAAGATCACTTTTAGATGGTGAGATTCTTTTAAAATGGTAAGCCCTTTTGAGAAGGCAGGCCCCACCTTTCCCTTCCCGGTCAGATTTAATGTACTATTGACACTTAATGCATGGTGCCAGGGACACTGGACCTATGTTTTCATCTTTTAGTTATGGTTCATTGCCACTTATCTGCATAAATTCTGTATTTCCCAGCATGAAACATGAGATTTGTAAAAATAGTAATGGAGACACTACAAATTATGTCTCCCCACTTTCCCTGGCATGCACTGATACAAACAAGCATGATTGCTATCATGCTATTTTGAGTCACAAAATAATAAAAATTTTCATGTGAAGATGGCACTGATATATGCAATTTGATTTGAGCCAGTGGACTGTGGTAGCAGGATTAATCTATTACGGTGTTCAAAAATAAAAGGAAAGCAAAGGGGGTTTTTTGTCATTTGTGATACCATGAAAGTCATTTAAAAAGCTGGCCTTTAACTCCAGTGATGGGCTAAACCTGAAGAATGAACCGATCCAGGGCCCCATCTGAAGGACAAGGCTCCTGTCCTTCAGAGCTGCTTTTCGTCCCTGTGAGACATATTGGGAATAACCCTGCTGCCTATTGTTGGATCTGCTTTCCCAGGATAGTTTGAGAAGCTGTCCTGCAAAGGCTCTACATCAACTAAACCCCCATGGATAAGATCTACATCCAAGCTAATCAAAAGAAAAGGCTGGAAGGGACTTAAAAGGCCAACTCAATATTTCCACGCTGTCCTTGAGACACATTTGTTCAATTGGTCCACAAGATTTATAGCAACAGGTGCTTCACTGCTTTGCCAGCCAACAAACCTGAGCGCTACACTGTCTGCAGTGGATTAGAAAGATTTTTCCTAAATCTTAGCTGGAGTCTTTCTGGCTACAATTAAAATAAGTTGGTGCTTCTTGACACCATAAAAACAGTGGTCAGATGTTTCTTCTTGGCAAAGCCCTTTTACATACTTGATGGTGGTTCCCCTTTGGAGTCCCTCGCCCAACTCTTGATATTTCTTCAGTTCCTCCTCAAAGGACACTTTGGACTGTTTGCCTCTGGGATGTCTCCGAGAGGTCCCCTCCCTTTCCCTGATGTGCAGTAGCCGAACTTAAGTGCATTGTTGCACCTGAAGCTGGACTAGCGCTTTGTAGAGGAGAAGGATGCCTGCAGATGCCCAGCAAGCTGTGCTCCCCAAGAGGAGCATTCTTCAGACACCCAACATGAAGTCAGACTTCTTTGCCACTGCATGACAGGGTTGATTCACTCAGCCTGATGATGGCTAGAGGCTGAGGGGTAGAGCAGAGACCTTGCCTAGCATTACCTAAAAATACATTTTCATGGGTCATCTATTAATTGGGTTAACATCCACTTGTTGTGGATAATGGAAGTGACCATGCTTTGGTCTAGATTTATCTAAGACAGGTGCTAAAAACCAAACACCCAGTGAAGTATATGCAGTATCCTCAATTCAGGCACTGACATTTCGCTGTCCCTTCTTTAAAGGTTCCACACCATTTATATAATGCATAATGTTATGCGAAAGTTGTTAGTTCTCCCTATGAAAAGGTGATGCCTTGATTTCTATTATGTTTAAGTGGATTTTTCTTTTCTGCAAAACTGTAAGCCAGAAACGTGACTGAAAGGCCAGAGTAAGGTAACAAATGTTAATTTTCTTGTACGGTATATGTTGTAAGTGAAAGCCAGAAATCACAAGCTTTTCAATCTGACACATAATGACTGCCCTTAGATACTGGCCTGCTTTATTTACAAGATTTTAAAAATTACATTGTGAATACTCATATGATCATAATAAAATGATTGCCTGTAGAAGTGTGAATTCCATTTAGCCTTTACAAAGAAACACTTAGTGGGCTTTGTACTGTGTGGGCACGACCTTAGAAAAGGCCTATCATTTGACTATGAAAACATGGCTTAGTTCCAGTGTTAACAACATCGCTCTGCTAAAATAACTTTGGTGGGCACAACGACCTATAATTTTTGTAACACCACTGAAAAAAAGTGTTTTCCTTACAGCAGTGTTAATTGTGTACAGGATAGATTTTTTGTACAAATTAATAATATCGGTTTGATTAGCTATTTTTAACAAAACTGTGAATTGTGAACAAGGGTCTCTGGATGCTTCTTTCAGTGAAGGGTGAAAACACTCAGGTCCCACATTAGCAGTGTTCTGTACTCGATTCTATTATCTCACCATTTTGGTTTTTTATGTGAATATCAATGGAGCAACTGGAGCCACATCAGTCGTATACTATCAAATGGTATAAAAATATCACGAGGAGGAAAGTATGACAGTATGTAGTCAGAATTATAACCTGAAAAAGGCACCAATGGAATAGAAATTGTTCCTCTGACCCCGTTCCCACTCAGCCTGGTTACAGAGCAATTTAACTCTGAATACCTCAGTAGTAATTCCTGATTTTCACCAGAGTGAATACGGCCCAGGGAATAATGTATTTGCCATCGGTTCACACTGACTGTCACCTTTTCTTCACTTCAGCTGACGTGTATGATGAGACTGATTATCTTTCTAGGCTGTATCCTCCAGCTTACATCATAACCGACGTCAATAAAATGAAGAAGGTAAAATGCAGCCATTTCAGCTGAATTGTGAGCTATGACTGCACGAGGTTAAGGACTCATGACACGTATGCATGCTTACTGCAAACACCACAGAAGAGGTGTTTTTGTATCAACTCCAAAGAATTTGGATGAGAGCAAGTGCCTTTTTCACTTTTTGGTTCTGTTTGCCTTGACATAATTCTGCTATCCAAAACCCCAAGGGGAAATATTTCAACAGAGACAGTCTTCAGTGATTAAACTGTCATGAAACAGAAATGAAGTTAGCGGGATTGATTGGCTCTCACTGTGCCTTGACGCAGCTGTGGCTTGGATGAGCAGGACTGGTTATGAGTCAATCTGACAAGGATGGGATCATGCCAGAGGTCAGGGAAACGGGCTAGTTAGATGAGCACAGACAGCTATTTTCTCCCACAGGTTTTCTTTTTTTCATGCTGGTGATTTGTGACACTTATCAAATGAAAAAAGTGTCCCCAGCACAGTCTTCATCATGGACCCTCGTAACTTGGAGTGATGCTGCTGGGGCCCAGCACCTCCAACCCTCACCTTCAGCAGGGCCAATGCAGGGACCTGAAGGAACTCTTTGCAAGAGACATTCAAAGCCTGGGGAGCCACCCTGGTTTCCTACATTACTTGAGCAGACAGGCCAGGACCTCATTTTAAGCGATTCCTACATGGCTCCATTACTGAAGCAACTGAAAATCAGGGAAAATGTTGGCAAAGGTGATGTCTGTCATTCCATGTTCGGGCTCTGCCCCATTTTCTTCTTTGCACTTTATTTTATCTGTCCTGAAGGAACTGTATCTCAGCCTCATCAGATAGTGTCCTTCCTCGTGTAATAGCAAAGAGGCTTCAACTGCTGACTTTGAGACATGATGTTCTGTTGAAAAGTGAGGGAACTGTACTATGGAGATAAATTTTTGTCTCAGTTCACTAAACTCCGTGATTTGTTGACCAGCAAATGATGTCACGAAGCCTGTTTATTCTCCATAAGGGGCACAATGTGCAAGAAGGTACTGGTGACTTCTCTTACAAGGGTTTGAAAGGATCTGGAAAGACTGTTGCATACTGATATGAAGAGACTGCTTTGAACACAAACACATATCACAGCGAAGTTTAAAGAAACTTCAAACTTCTGAACTAATAAAGTAAAACTGGAATGATGTGCATGTCAATAAAGGCAAGAAACTATGACCTTGTGGCTTGGCTTGGTGGTCTTTCTGTGCTGTGGGAGAATCCTTAAACAGGAATGAATTCACTCTCTAGCTGGGTTTTGTTAAGAGTTTAGAAAGAAACTCAGCTAGGACTGACCCAGACTGATGCTGCTTAAATTGAATCTAAGTTGTAGCTTCCATAAATCATGTTAGCAGATTAAAGTTACAATTGAAAGGTCTTGATTTGTAGGCACCAGACTGTAAATTAGCTACTGAAGTAGAGGGCTGTGAGTTTAAGAACCTGACTGGGAACAGCCATCCCATAGTACATGTATTTGGCAATAAGCCTCTATTAAGGGACCAAAGAAAACAACACAGCTGTGACTGATCAAGTGGAAGAGAAGTAATACAAAACACCCATCAGTTTTGCTGCTTCTAGAATATCCTGGAGGGATTAAAGACATGAAAAGTAGGCAAGAGAGACTGAATCTTGCCTTTCAGTAAATAGTCACCATTCTGCTGGTGCATTTCCTAGGTTTTGCAGTATTCCTGAAAACATTTTCTCAAGTTCCTTGGGCTGATTCAGGCTCATACACATTTTTTCCAGCAGTAGACTACTCCCCCAGTTCACTATGGGGACCCTATTTTTAAAGGTTAATTGTGAATGCCACATTATAATCATCTGCATCTATATCAATTAGCTTTTATGGTTGCCTGTGCTTAATATGTGGAGTTCAGCTTTGCATTTAACACACTCCTAAACTATCTGTAATTCCTTTCTAAGCTTCCTCTCTTCCCACAATTAGTTGGTTTCCTTCAGTACTCCTTCACCATAGCATTTATTCTGTGCTTGTTTTTTTTCTCACACAGTCCAATATGCTTATGGTACACTCTCTGTTTTTGTGAAGTCTGTTTCTTGTGCTTGGAAAAGCTGCAAACAAATGGCATATTTCTTATGTTGGGAGGAATGCACATGGAATATCACATTAATCTCTAAGTACAAAACTTCTTAAAGTGTTCTCATTTTTACTGGAAATATATGTGGCATGAAAACTAAAGAGAGGCTGAAGATTGTTTGAGGGTGGTTATCAAACAGCATATAAATGGCTGGGAGCAAATGACATCATAACAGAATCTTGTGATGCACTTTGTGCAGTTAAATGGTCACTGCAATGCTGGCTAAAGTTGCGGGGGACTTTCTTCTGGAAAATGAAGTTTCTATTAAAAAACCCCAAGCACTCTGAATAATTGCTAACAATAACCTGGACTATAGTACTTCAATTGTACAGTTCAGGAACATTAAACCTCTTAACCTTTGAGTTGCCTACTTGATTTTAAATGCATATGGTACTCAAGATGATAACAACTGTGCAGCTTCATTCTTTATTAAGGACACACATGATTTCTCCCTCACACATTAACACTCTCATTATAATAATAAAGAATGGCAAAAATACAGGTATCAAAAGATTATTAGTACCTTCTAGACAGTCTTTTCACAGTTCCTGTTTCCAGAACTACACCACTCTAATTAGCGTAACAACTATTGCTACATTCAGAGTGTCAACAGTAACATTTGATGACACAGAAACCTTGAAGAGACTCATTTCATCCATTGTTCTGTCAAGAGTTTGTTTGAAAAATCTGGTTTGCGTCTGCTCATCCCCTGTGTTTCTTCTACAGTGTGCAGAGAAAAGCAGCAACAATAGCATCCACTCTTGGAGTTAAGGTGAACCCAACCATATATCATGGAGAAAATCTGCTTTCTTCCAGAACACCAATGCACAAACTTACTTCATCCAACATGAACCATTCTGATGAGGTTAGATATATTTTCATGGTAAAAGATCTCCACATCAAAATGTAGATGCCACACAAAACAAAAGACAGGTCAAGAAGAAAAATGTGTTTTGCTAACAACAATAAAGGCAGCTTAGCTTCTAGTAATGGATAAGATATAGTATTTTGTCCAGATTCAGCTAACCCTAAATATAAAGTATAACATTCCTACCACGGGACTTAGATGCTGGCTGCATGAATCAAGACTCGGAGGACTTTTGAGAAGGGTTCCCAGCTGGACTGCACCGAGCCTCAGCAAGGGGGAAGGAGGGAAGGCAGCTCGCAGGCCCACAACGAGCTCTCAGGGCAGCCAGGCTGTGGTAGCCCATATGGTGGGGTAGCCCATGTGGTGTTATCAGGGCAGCACCAATGCAGCCATGAGAGATGAGCTGAGCCGGGCTGCGCTCCCACCAAGGGCTCTGGCTGCCCACGTCCATCTGCACGCCCGGGGCCAAGTGAGTGCAGGAGGCACTGCTTCTGGCCCTCAAGTGAGCAGCAGGCTGCAGCAGGGTGCCTCTACCCTATCCTGTTGGATAACCCCAAATCTGAAACGCAAGGCAATTTTCTCCAAAATGAAATTATTTTCACTTAAAAAGACTAGAGATGTTCTCACCACAAGAAAGATTTGATGAGCAGGCACAGACCAGATTAATTACCCTGCTTGCAGCAATTCTATGCATCAAGGTATGGAGGGAGGAAAACAACCACTTGTGTTTTTACATAAACACAGTGTGAGAGTTCAGCTCACCCTCAGGACACGAACGACTCTGACAGCCACATTCTAGCCACCCTTCTCTGTAACTGAAAGTAGTCTACAAGTGCAGAGAGTCTGATTTTTAAGATTTTGCTGCATAATCCTCACTAGATGAGCTCAATAAATAAGAGTTTTTTCTCTTCCATTGGATCTCTCCTGGCTTTATCAGCCTCCTTCTTTTCAAGTCCACACTTCCTTCAGATCACTGTTCCAGCATTTCAGATAATATCCTTATTTACATGCAGTGGATTTGGACTAGATTCACAAAAAGGTTTACTCACTTAGCACCACTTACCTGCCACTGTATTTCGCAGCACCACCATTTGCATTCCCATTGAGCTGCTGCATATGCCTGGAGGTGCCTATTTCCCTGCCACAAAAATTCCTAAATATCGCCCCTGAACTTGCCAAGGTCATAACAGTGTGAGCCTCCAAGCACCTAAATCACATCTAAGCTCTTTTGGGATTTGCAAACAAAGTGTTACCCCCTGCTTCCAGGCCTGACCTGACATGCATTTTCAGAGAACACCTTCCAGATCAGGCATCACACAAAGTACAAAGCTCAGTAAGAAAAATGGTGGTGAATCTCTGGTTCAGAGCATCCATGCAGCATATGTGGAATGAAGTTCCTCCCCTTTGAGCAAGGGGAGTCTGTCTGTTTTACAGGCTCTAGTGTCAAGTAATTTCTGTGGTTGAAGGTACTCCTGCTCTTGAAAATGGCCCTGTGGAAGAGCCAGTCAGGAGGTAATCATGGGGTCAAGTGGGGAGAAAAGTAGGAAAGAAATCAAGTGCAATCAGCATGGATGAAAACTCTAGCAGTGGATTTACTGAACTGAAGTGAGAGCTACCCTTTTTCTCTGGCGTTGTTGCTCTGAGGGGCAGAGGCACAAGAGACAACACTTAGCAACTGCAGAAGTATGGCAGAGGAGTTGGTTGGCCTTCATTCTCTTGGAAATGGTAAAAGGGGAAAAAAAAGTTTTGTCTGTCACTTCAGGACAGCTATGTAGGTTGCTGTCTTGGGGTGAGTACTGTCTGAAAGTATCCTCAGTGTCTGAACCCTAACTCAAATTGTATTCTAAGTAGAACGAAGTAAGTTTCCAGAAGCTTAAAAACATCACATGGCAGATGAAAAGGCCTTGTATGCGTGCTGTGACTTCCCCACTACTTTGACTGGATACCTGTCCCGCAGATTCTCTGCTTCATTAGTTAGATTTGTTGTGCTGTGAAAGAGGCAAAGACCAAGCTGTATGAGAACTGATCTCTGGAATCCAAGTAATAATTATTTTAATATTTATTAAAAAACATTCCAAGACAGTTCAGATTAATTATGGAACCAGTCAGTGTAAAACAAATTTGCACAATCAGGACAGATTTCACAATGCCCTCTGGACTCAGCTAACTGGGAATAGAAATGTTTGCAAATTACTTCCAACCACATTACAGAGAGTGGCATTTGCATCTGATGTGCTTGGGGAAGATGTCCATTGCTGTATCTCATTACAGGGTGTAGGACCTGAGACACAACGAGCACTCCACAGTCCCAGGTGGAGAAGAGCAAGAGGGCAGCCACAGCCTGCATAAGCTGTAGAGGTGGTTCATCCTGAGCGCATTAACCAAGAGTTTTCCAAACCCATCCACTATCACAATCAGTAGCACCTCTACTGAGGTAGAGATCTCCTCTCCTTTGTTTCTGATTCTACTTACACCGAAGGAAAAGTTCTTATTCTCCTTAGAATATTAAAAATTATTATTAGAATTATTAAAAATATCTACTCAAAAATAGCTATTCTTACTTTGATCAGAGACAACTCAACAGGTCATGTGGTAAAATTCAAATGTAGCCTAGAAAAGTGAACAGGTGAAACCAACTTACTGGTGAAACTATTATCAAAACTTTTCCAACTTCAACAAGGCTAAAATCTCCCTCTTAATTTTGGTTGGATACAATCATGTGACAGGGGCCATGAGAATTTATAATCACAGATGCTGTGACTGAAAGGTCATTCAGTCTCTTCTCCCAAATATTAAATAATTTATTCCTTAGTGATACCAGAAATGAATTGCAGCTCATACTGAATTCAATTATCTGCCTAAAAAGGCAATGAGAATGTAAGGACATGCAAGCAACCTTCATCATTTATTTCCAGGTGATTTCCTGAAAGTAGTCACAGCTTGATGCTTTTGTGAGGTCCCATAACTCCCTTCTCAGAGAACATGTATTTAAAGTAATCATCCATTTATGCCATTTATACCTGGCAGATAACTGAACACTAAGCACCATTTTAGATTTTTCTGATAAAAAAATTTGAGAGAGGTTTCTGTGAAAATAGGATTTCAATGATATTTTGGGAGAAACACTCTGCTTATACTGTTTCTCTAATTTAGATGATAAATTTCTACTAATGGACCATGAAAGATTCGTGTGTGAGGCTTTCGCGTAAGATCCTTTAAACAAGTCTGGGGGAGTGGTGTCAATTAAAAAAACCTTTTCTCTCATTTTGCACCGAGGTTCCCGCATTGCCACAGAAATCAACAGGATTACAGCAGCACAACCAGGAGAGATGGAGCCGTGAATCAGACCCTGAGCTAACAGCCTATTTTAATTCATGTTCAAACTGTGTTAATTGGCAAAAGATAAAACATCCACAGTGTTTGTTTTGCTGCTGTAAGGAGTTTGTGTTGAAAACCGTGACTAAATAATAATTAACAGGCTTCAAGTAATCAATCAATAGCATTTCATGAAAATAAGTTGTAAACTAGAGTCTTGGACTCAGCCTTAAATTTGGTTGGTGGGGCTTTTTTTTTTTGGTTTGGGTGGGTTTTTTGTTTTTTTTTAGGACAGCAGTGGTGCAAAGCTGAAACGAAATCCAGGCTTGCACTTCATTAGCAATTCCTTATTGTGGTTTTACAATGATAAATTTGTACAAACAGATTAAGTGTGTTTTTTAAGCTGTTCCTAAATAGCCTGGGAACTAAGAATTAAGTGTAGATTCTGCCCAACCCCTCAAAACCCAACACACCCTTCTCCAAGCCCAACACCTGCTGTTAAAAATACATCACACAATGGCTCTGATCTTACCTACCAGCAGATGTGAAGATGCCCAGAGGTCTCTCAGATGTTTGTGTTCCTGGGTCACGTGAGGGCACCAGGAAGGGGAGGGAAAATTATTCTGGAATTCCAGAGGTCACTGCTGGACAAAAATAAGTGAAAATTGCACACATGTTGAGAAAAACAAAAGGTTCAGAAATCTGGAAATTTGGCCAAGAAGCTTTACTGGGGGCAATGTTTCATCCCTGAATTAAAAAGAAAAGAAAGAAAAATACAGCAAAGAGATGAAAATACTGTTACCAGCAGAAATAAAGGACTCTTAGAATGGTCTCTAGCCTCAAGCTGAAAATAATTAAAAAGTTCTAGCTGAGTTAAGGGAAGGCAATCTGCTCTCACAAGGCTTCTCTGAATGAGCTCTTAAACACTTCTACCTGCATATAGCTGATACATTTTTAGGCTCTAACTAATTATTATCACTAATGATCTGCTGCATGCTTTTGTTTTCAGAAGAATTTTATTTCCAGAACACCTGACTGGTCTTCATTTTCTTTATCTGTACATTTTTAGCCAGGGAAAGAACCTAGAATTTGGCCTAACTATTTCACTTGTGTGCTCATCCACGTGGTAACTTTGATTCTAGGGTGATTATTCACACCAGACAGCCATTATTCAGGAAAAACTATGTCCCTCACCTCACAGTGTTAGTTATTTCCCCATATTAGCTCTTTGTGGGTCTGCATAGTTTTCCTTGTGCAGAGGAAGGTCTCACGCAGTCCCTGCTGGAGGAAGCAGTGTTTGAAAGGCTCTTGTACACATGTGGAGGGAGATGAAAGCCTGGGCCACGCACGCACAACACATGGCAGCACTAACAGTGCTCAGAGCTTCTCAAAATAATCAACTGAGCTGCAGTGACACAGCAAAATACATCATAATCACATCAATTATGCAATCACTATTTTGTGAAAACAAGCCTCTGGGATTTCTTTTTAAGTAATCAAAGAAATATCAGACGTGAAAACAATGAACCTTCCTATTACAAACGAATAAGTCTCCGCTGGGGAAGGGAAAGAAAAAAAAAAAGAGAAAGAAAACTAAGCCAGACAGGCCATAAAAGTGTCTTATTCTAGCTTCAAGAATGTGACCAGCTTGTCGTCAGCCCTGGGAGGGGGCAGAGCTGCTGCGTGCCAGCTTGCCTGTGCCCCTCCCCATCTGTGGGTGCTGCACAGCCCCTGTCCTGGGATGCCACCGATGTGACACTTGGGCTTGGTGGGAGGAGGGAGCAGTACTGGTTCCCACCGCCGTGGATTTCACACCCGGCCCTCCTCCGCTGCCCCTCGGCACCGCACGAGCATCAGCAGCTCGTGGTTCCTGTCGGGTGGCCCCGGGAGGAGAGGAGCCTGCATCCTGCATCCCGCACTCAGGGGAGCCCGCGGTGCCTCTGGCTGTGCTGCACAGCCCCACATTCCCGTCGCCTCAGCGGGATCTTGGCGCGCCCACGTACATTTTGATAAACGCTTCGGCGACAGCTGGCAAAAGCCCTCCCGAAATGCCAACAGCACTGTGTGCCCAGAGCCCTTACTGGGTTCCAAAAACCTTCCTCTTGCCAGGCCTGTGCAAGGCTCCCAGGCCCTCCCGAGCAGGACTGTGCAGGCCTGGGGGATGGGATACAGCTGCTGAAGCCGCAGCCTAGATCTGGCAGCAGCTTTGCTTTGGAAGGAACTATAAAGAAACACTTTGCCCTGCAGCTAAAAAGCCTGATAAAAATCGGTGAGCATGTGAATGGTGAGGGGAAAAAAGGGTCAACTCAGTTCTCTCCCTTCTCTACTGCCTTCCTCTTGAATTCTCAGATCACCCCCGGTGCCTCTGGCCGCTCCGTGGGGCCGCTGGCTGTTCCCTCCTGTCTCCCCGTCCGAGGCGGACTGCACCGGCGGCAGCAGGCCTGGCGTGCCCCAAGAGCCCGCGGTGCCCGTGCGCCGCTGCAGAGGCACCCAGGGCTCGCACCCGCCCGGCTTCTCCACAGCCGCTGTCCTACCTCAGAGGCCAAAGGAGCGAGGTCTCCAGGCACAGGGCAGGGATGAAGCAGGCGCCATGTGGGGCTGAGGGTGCCGGCCCTGGGCCGCCGCCCGCCTAGGTGCCCCACGAACCCCACCCCGATGGTGCACGCCGGGGTAATCCGGCCCCTCGGGGAAGGGATCCGGGAGCAGCGGGTAGCGGGGCCCAGCCTTGCTGACATCAAGCGTGAATAATTTGGCTTTAATGTGGCTGGAAGGTGGGAGGGGTGAAGGCGGCAAACACACCACCTTTTCGCTCGGGGCCAGGGCACAGACGGCTGCTGGTTCATACCCTTTCCCTCCAGCCCTCCTTTCAACCCGGCTCTGGGGAGGTAGCTCTTCCCCAACCCTTGCAAAAGGCTTTGAGCTCAAAGGAATCTCATAAACTTGTTCCCCTGGCGCTCCCTGGGTCTGGCCACCTTGAGGTGGCTTCAGCCACATCGGCACTGCAAGGCAGCCAGGCTCCCACCTCATCCCATCCCCGGGAGATGCTCTCCTTGGGTTCCTCCAACCTGTGACCCTCTGGGGTCTGAAGGACTCAGTCACCTACTGCCATTACATTTCACTGGGGGGTTAGGTGCTTCTGGACAGCAAATCCCCTTTCTCTCTCCCTCCTCTGAGCAGATCCCTATAGTGATCCTGATGGTATTTAAAGCACATGGTTTCTCTGATGGTACAGGGGATGCCCTCTATCACTGTCACCTGCAGCACCCCCACTCTGCTGGGGTGCTTCAGTTTTTGCTCACCAGAACAAGTTCTTCATGGCAGTGTTAGAACTGGACAAGTAAGATATCCGTTTTAAAAATATTAGGGGTCAGAAAAAGTAATTGTCCTTTTTGTTAGCTCAGGTAGTTAAATTAAGGTGGTGGAAACTTGCCAAATTAGATTTGCCACCAGAGGAAACTACTCCATGGAGCTACACCTTCCAGTAGAGCTTGTTCCTGTGAAACACAAGGTTAGTAACATGACTGTATAAGCAAGCACTTTGTCTGACTTAGTATATTAAATGTTCTACCTGAAGAGTCTTCCAGTCAAGTACAAAGATTTCATACTGCATCCCCATCAATGCTTTGTGTCTCTGTTTCCAGCCTAGCTGCTTCTATTCCTCACTTTTATTCTCATTTGCTTCTCTCATTTTCTTCCACCCTGTGTGTTGCCAAACTTACTTATTTCCCTTTGCCATGGACGAACTATGAAGATGTGGCCCTATGGATTCCAGTGTGCTAACAGGCTAGCCAAAGGCAGGCAAACCAATACACAGAAACCCATTTATCTCAGAGTTTTTTATTTACACTTCCCTACAAATCCAATTATAGGACTGCTTTGTTGTGAAATATTTTTGATCTGTCTACATTTCCCCAGCTCTGAAGGATGATATTAGGGGGCACATGATGAGGTGGTTGAGTTTTCTTGTGTTTGAGTTTCAAGACTTTCAGCCTTGCTGTGGAGTAGGGTGCAAGAAATCTCCCAGTAATTGTCTCTTTAGATTGTGTTTAAATACAATAATAAATTAAATCATAAACAAAAATAATAATAAAAAATTAAGCACAGTAATACATTAAATAATAATCATACAGTTTAATTCTGTATGTGGAGGGTACTCCAGCTGGGTGCTGAACATAAACCACTGCTACTGATCCCAGTGGAAAGCTTTGGATACTCAACCCTGCACAGGACACATCCTAATCATACGTAAAGTAAAAACGAATAGATATAAGGGAATCACCCCTTCCTAAACATTTCCTGTAAAAACTTACCAAAACAGCAAATCAAATGCACCTTTGACTAACACCTAATAGCAGTTCAGAGCTTTTGAGTTATGGTTCTGAAGTAGAAAAAATAGCTGATTTTACAGAATGGAGGAGAAATGAGACATTGTATTATATACAGCACACAGTGTGAAGGCCAGGTAATGAATTCAGGTAGCCTGTAAGGGAAGGAAAATAAGTGCCTTATATACAGATGCTTTCTCATTGTAATTTCATTTACTGTAATTCTGTGTATATACAGTCATATTTCTGCAGTTCAAACTTAGAGTAACACTAAGGAAAATGACAATAGGTTAAGATGCAGTTATTAAAAGAACTGGATCTACAGTTCGCAGTCAGTATTTGGTGCTGTGAAATATCTAGATATCCAAAGAAGCAGCGGGACAAACTATAACAAGTTTCGCGGAAATAATCTGGAATTTATCTGGCAACTTTAAATTTCTGGAAATTCTGCTTCTGATTTCAATAACAGTAGAAGACAAACAAATATGGAAGCCCTGCTTCCCAGCCTGATGCATACTTGCAGAGCAAGGCTGAAGGAGCAGGTAAGGCATTGGATGAAGACTCAGAAGACCTAGGAGGGAATTTCAGCTCTGTACGGAACTTCTTCAATAACAGTGAGGAAACCCTTTAACCCCGCTCTGTCTCACTTCTGCATCAGTAACACAGGCTGGACTGCAAAATTTCTGTACAGATCTTCTTCTTTTGTAAGGAAGCTTCTCCGTGTCCACTAAGCATCCATCAATATCAGAGTTGCCAGGTACTAGTGCAAAGATAGCTCAGATTTTGCATGCACACATGCTTTGCACTAATAAAATGCAAGTGCAGGTGTAGAGCATGGAAGATGCAAACATTAGGACTCAGATTCTATTCCCGTCCAGGTACAGCACGTGTGCAGTCATATTACATGATCCCCTGCAGCCATCTCTTCACTCCGATTCAGCCTGAAAAAGCCCTGAAAAAGAAAGTTTTATGCTCACAGTTAAAATAGTCTCTATTATGTCATTTAAAATGTGTAAAGGCATTGGTAGAGTCTTAACCAACACCTTGACAACACAATAAAAGTAGAGAGAGGAAGGAGTGAACCAGATTCAACTGGTTTTTTTTCTGTGGCTTTTTTAGAGAAGAAAAGGGCAAGGAGGGGGAGAAAGAAATGTCCGAGTTGAATAAATGTAAATGTATGAATGAGACAGTTCTAAGCATACCCAGGTGTCTTGCCAGCTCACTGCAGAGAGGTCACAGAGAAATAGAATGGCTAATCATTGGAATAAACACAGCTGTGCATACTTACATTTTCCATACCTATTTTGCTAGTGGGGGAAAAAAAAATCATTCCTCAGAAGATCTTTTCCCAGCCACTTCTAGCACCTTTATTTTTTTATCCAATTTCTTTTTTTTTTTTTTTTTTNTCTGAATAGTAATATTAAGTCATCATTTTGTATGGAAATCATTGTTTCATGTGGTTTGGGGTTTTTTTTTTTTTTTTTTTTTTTTAATTTTATTTTTGAATTTTATTTTTGGGGGCAAAAGAAAATTAAGTTCTCCCTACTCCAATTGGTTGTCTCCTTTCAGATGATTATTAGCATTTGGAATGTTTTTGCCTTCCAAACATCTTTGGTATCAAATTGTACAGAAGTGTGTGAAGACAATTTTTTCAGTATGGGGTTTAATACTTGTGGAATTTTAAGGTAGGGAAAAAGGAGACTAAAAGGATTTTTGGACAGCAAATGCAAAACTGGAAGATTTTGTTTGAATGGAGCCAATGGCAAAAAAGAGCAAATCTAATTTTGCTCAATGTGAGGCGCACCCAAAATTCAGCAGGAGCAACTGAGGGTTATAATTTTTTAAAATTTCTACAGGCTGGAGAAGAATATTTAAAAACCTTTGAATCAATCATGAATATTTTGAATAGATATGTTGTTTCAAGGTTTTATACAAATCAAATATGAACCAAGAAATCTGACTGTAAAAAACGAAACGTGCCTTTGGATAAATCAGCTGGTCAAATAACAGATATTAACTCTCCCTGGAAACCTTACCCCACTTGTACTTGCTTTTAAGGAATTCATTGTCACAGCATTTTGCAAAGAGAATTTATGACAGAGTGGAAAGGCTCCTTGCAAATTTAATTTGAATAACTGAAACTGTTCTTGTCATGTGGCCAGAAACCTGCTTTTAGCATGTCATTTGAAAACAAGGGGCTCTGCCACCAATTACTCTTGCAGTTACATGCAGAGTACATATGGATAAAACTTACAGATACTGGTCTGCTGTTGAGAATTATAGAAACTGCTATCTTTATTTTAAGAATTCCACGTTTTTCTCTGATTACTTTTGTTTTATAACTTGACCAAAAATATTGCTCCAAGCTGAAAATTTCTTTTAATTTATAGGACGGGGAAAAGAGCTCTGTTCTTTTATTAAAACAATCTTGAGTCTGTCATGGCTCAAAAATAAATTTTGTAAGATGAGATTTTACTGTTGTTTTAAGAATGTGATACATTTGCTACTTTGGCGATTGAGCAAGTGAACATATTTTCAGGGCTTGATGGTTGTCTGAAGTCTGATAAATTTCAGCCTCCCTGAACAGCTGTTTTGTCTGCAGCAGGCAAAGGTCCTTCATGAGACTGCTCCCACCCAGCTGAGAAACCATCACCCCTTTCCCAACCCATGGGATCTCCATGCAGGCTGCTTTGCAGTAAAAGAGAAGCAACTGAGTAAGAGGGAAAACTGGCACACTCAGCTCCCCTTGAAGCTGGACCTGGCTGACCTGCTACCTCTTGTGGTGTAGCAGACATTAATCAAGACAGCAGGATTAGATGAGAGCAATTTTGTTGATGTGGCTTTCCATCTCTGGAAGTGCCCTTAGCGCTCCTTCCCAGGGCAGACATGGGCATGGCAGAGAGATGGGTCGGACACAGGAGATCCAGGCAGAAACCTCAACTGAACTTTGTAGAAAAATCAAATTAATTTTTTTTCTACAAAAAGCAGAAACAAAAGGAAAAGCGGCAGAGTGAGATCATTATGGCTAATTCTCTTCTAAATATCCAGGCCAATTCAGATAATGTTATAGCAACGGCCATATTGAAACAATTTTTAAGTAACCTTTCCCACCTGCTTCTGAACAACCTTATCACTGTTTTTCCAACACAAGAAAGCAAAACTCCCACCAATCGTTCAAGCAGTGCACAGGGCTTGCAATGTGCTCCAACAGCAGATCCCTTGAGCACTCTCGGCAAGTGAAGGGCCCTGCTTCGCCTTTTGAGGTACAGCTTCATAGTTGTGTGCTACACAGGTTTTAAAAAACATTTTTAAAAACCACACTGCTGGCAAAAAACCACATGAAGTGAAAACATCTCTTTAAAATGGATTTTTAAACAGTTTCCTCATACAGTGGAGCCCATTGAGTATACAAATAGCTAGTTGTAAGTAACTGGGAGACTCAAAGCTGCGGAGCAGATCAACTGCCCACAGGCAGGGGATATCCAGCGCCAAACTTTCATTAGGTGCATTTAAAAACTTTGCAAATTTGCAAACTAGAACCAGCTTTGCCATATCAATGGCCCAATGCAGCTGTTAAGTTCTGGAAGTCTAATTTGAATTTGCTCTGTAGTGAGAACAGGTCCAAACACTTTTCCGTAGTAGCAAGGGAGGATGAGGTGGACGCTGAACTTCCTGAAACACTGAGACCAGGGGAGAGCTCAGGAGAGCAGCAAGAATGAGCTATCTGTGCAGCCTGCCATGTGGGGAAAGCCTAAGGGACTAGGGAAATTCAGGCTGGTGAAGAGTTGAGGGGAGTAAGAAAATATATCTAGATGTAGAAAGGAAGGGAGGGACCAATTAATCTCATTAATCTACAAGGCCTGAGGAATAAGTAATAGACTTTGGATTACAAGTGTTACAATAATATGCAAAACATATTCTGCTACAAAGACCAAGAGGAGAAAGTGTTGTCAGAGCATGGAACCAAAGTGCAAAGAGCTTGATTTATTTTCTAGCTCTGCTGTAGGTTTCAATCATGTCTTCAGCTCTTTCATAACTGAAGGAGATTCCAGGAGGATCAACGAGTTAATATTGATGTATGCAAGTCATAGTATAAATAGAGATTGAGTTTAGGTCAAATTCAATTTTTTACCTATATAACCACAACTACAAAAACCCCTTGTTACTTCTTTACAGTAAAGGACATGTAAGAAAGACACATTATCAGATAAACCAGTTCTTGTATACAACCTATTCACAAGTCCTTCCTAGAAAGACAGCATTTTGCAGGGTTATCAGATAATTTTTGGTTCTCAGACTTAGCAGCCAAAATTAAGGAACAGTTTAAATGATGTTCTAAAATATTTCAGTTCTTCTATATGAGAGAAAAAATATTTTGATTTGCTCAGTATGAAATACTCCTTTTGGTCACTTCTAAAAGAAGTCCACGAGACTAAAGTTGTGGGGAGGGAGAAGGAGCCAACATTTTTAGCTGTGGAACTCCTTATCTGCAAGGCTCCAGCATCCCAAGGCAAGAAAACTGCCAATTTTTCTTATTGGCACAGTTCCACTTTTTATGTTTGTGTTTAAAGTTTTTGCTTAGGGTAAGGTGTTCCACGTTTGGCATCAGTGTTCTCCCCACCAGCCTCAGGACACGTGTCCACCTGCCACTCCTTCTGGCTACATGGTGTGGCAGCATCCCATGCAAAGAGCAGTGTCAGAAGAAAGGTGTGCCAGAGCCCCTACTTGGAAACACAACACTGCTATGTCAGAGCCATTCCAGGGAGTGGCATGGTGTTACCCTCTCAGGCAGATACAAACTTGAGATCAATTCAGCTCATATGAGTGTCTTGCCTGTTGA
Source organism: Struthidea cinerea (assembly GCA_013397865.1). Classification (NCBI taxonomy): domain Eukaryota; kingdom Metazoa; phylum Chordata; class Aves; order Passeriformes; family Corcoracidae; genus Struthidea; species Struthidea cinerea. The sequence continues at coordinate 277,257 of VZTI01005074.1, forward strand.
CTAAAAGGGGAATAAGATCATCACCCTCTATTTAGGCTATGTGGCAAAGCTAGCTTTCCTGCTCCCAAATGTAATTTTACTGAAATTGTTCATTGAACTGAACTATCCAGCTGGAATTAGCTAGTAGAATCAGTCCAGCCAAAGTCAGGGATGCTGATTTATTTTGCCCAGCAACTGAAAATCAGCAAAAGTAAGGAATATCACTGTTCATTATCATTAAAACTTATACATGCAACTTGGAGAAAAGGCTACAGAACAGAAAGAGGAGTTCTTTTAAGAAGGGCAATTAACCCTCAGAGCAGGTCAGATAGGAATGGGGTAGTCTTAGTGACTTCTAGCCTTTAAGTCATGATTGTCTGTCTTTCAGAAATCCAGGCTATAATTCAAGCAGAAGTTAAAGGCCCCATGCCCAATTTATTGGGTAATGTTTGATGAACTGTGCTGTGCAGGTTAAAGTATGTACCCCTGGTATTCCATTACGGCCTTAACACTCCCAACAGCAGGTGACATGAAAGTCAAGAGTATGACTGTGACCATGACCAGCTTTACTCTTAGCATTGCATTTGATGTGCCACACTGAAGGCTTCCTATGAACAGGAATTCACTGAAAAAGCTAGTTCTGGTTTCATTTATATGTTGAATTAGTTGAAGAAAATTGTGTGATTATTCATTTTCCATTCATTCTCTGAACTCTCACTATCATTTTAACTTGAGTGACTTTGAATGAGCTTGAGCTCTATTGAAATGGAGCATGCAGAGATAAGAACATCAGCAGACAAGCTCACACTTAAATTACAATGTGAATTAAAAAGTGGCTTGTTGTTCTGCTTCCAGGATGAATACAAACAAAATCACTTGAGGCACCACGGAACCCTAAAGGGTGTACATTTTAATTGTTAACTCCCCCTGGCATCCTGTTGGCTCTGTAGGCAATGCTCTAACTGCCAACAAGAAGTGAATTGGCAGTAAATAAAGATACATGATTCTGGGATTTCAGCTAATTCCAGCCAGTCTGTGGAGATGACAGAAGAGAGAAGTTTGAAACCTCTGATCAGTTAAGCTGGTTATAGCCAGACCTAGTGGAAAAGGAGCATGGGCCAATTGCTCCATGTTGTGGCCCCAAACTGAGTAGGTTATTATGAAACACCATTCACTGTTGCTCAGCTGGTGTTTCAGGGCATGACTGATCCTGAGTTTACTGGTATGGTTTGGCTAAATCTGAATGCCCTGAAGTTGCTTGATCCTACTTCCTGGCCAATTTGCTCTACGGATCTGGTGCAGTGCAGAGGCTGTCTTGGCCACTTCTCATGGCAGTGTCCGGTAGAAAACTGCTGGCCCCAAACTGGAGTGAGTCAGTACAGAAGTTGGCTTTGCACATGTGAGCCTGACTCATCTTCCAATTACTGAGGAAATGGTTTTATCCAGGAAATAACCTACACCATCAAGGCCTTTTCACAAAAGATGCTTTCCTCAGTGTCATTCCTAGAAAACCATTCAAACACACTCTCAAAACCAAGATGGGTTAATCTCTTAGAAAGCAAGATTACAGCATTGTGCAGAGAGCTTGCAGTCTCAGGAATACGCATTTTCCAGTGGAGCTACCAGGCTGCAGATGAAAACATGAAATGCTGAGCAGGGAATTGCAACAGAGATTGTCCCATAGAGAGGGGTCTGAAATCCTGCCAGCGGTCAGGGAGGGGTTAGTCTAAAGCAGGCTAACTATCCCCTTTGGATGACCAAGCAGAGAGAAACCTTACCACCCTGCACTCTAACCTCTGCCAGTCCCACAGCCAGAGCAGAGGGCAGCTTGTCCTCCAGTATACTGGCACTTCCAAGACTGCTTCTGCTCCCTGCCTAGAAGGCATGCAGTATTTACTGTGAAGAAGAGGGACAATACAAAATACAAAATAAAGGAAATTTCTCTGGGGAAAAGGAATGAGCAATGAAACTGTTGCTTCTGTGGTGCAGCTGCTGGATCCTGTGGGATATCAATGAACAGCCCTTTGGGGATTAGTAGAGAGAACCAGCACTGTTGTGTTATCAAGATAAAACTACTCAGGTGTGAATTTACCATTCCGTTAAGACATAAAAAACTCTTGACAGCAACTTGTGAGCACATCCTATTCTTCTTTCCTCCTCAGAACTGTGGTAGAAAAACAGTTTATTGATCTCTGCTAAGAAATCAAATGTTGTTATAACTCTGAAGGGTGTCCAGTTACAGAGAAAATCGGTGGTAATCGGAAGCTTCATGCAGACCTTGCATGACCCTGCTCATTCCAGCACAGAAAACTGTTTTTGTCTCACTTCGAAAGAAACCAGACAAACCCTGCGAGGTTACTTATAATCCTGACACCACTCTCAGATTTGCCATATGCTGGGAACATGCCTTCTTGCCTATTTACAGTATATATCTGAAGGACTTTGTTACAGCCCTGATATTTGGCATATCTTAAGCCTATTTAGAACATCAACACCATCAATCACTTGGTACGGGGCCGAGCAGCTGGATGAACCTTGGCTATCATGTGAAGGCTATTTGTCATCTGGGCAAGTCTGTTTGGCGCATAACACTCCAGTCCCAGAACAATTTTCCCTCTCCAAAAATATTCTCTTTGATTCAGGAAGCACGTGATTAATAACAAACAAGGGCTTAAAGATGGAGGTCAAGGCTGAAACCTTAACCAAACAAGTGCATTGCTTATTAATGTTTGCCTCAGTCTTCAGATATTCCCTTAAAGAGCGCCATTGGTGGAGAAACGCAAAGCTGTTTCTAAATAACATGAGATTTGAGAGATCTGCTTGGCCATTGCCACCACAGAGGTTTTTCTCAACTGTGACAATGCTGTTTGTACAAACTGGTAGCCAGACAAGAAATTGCTAGTAGGAGCCCACATTTAGGATGAACTGTTCACACATTACATTCCCATTCTCACCAAGACAAGTAATATTCAGCACATCTGACATTTAGGCAATTAGCCCTCTCTATAAAATAAGAAATATTAGCTGACATATCTTAACCATCTGTGTGAGCCAAAATAAGAGCAAGGGAGTTTACATAAACAGTCTTAGCATGTTTAACAAGCATGTAGCTAATGATTTAATTTTTTAATCCTCAACAATAGAGACTACTGGATATAAGCAAGTGCTGCATCATTTATGCCTGTGCTGTTAATGAAAGACTAGTAATTAGTGGGTGACTAAACTTCAAAAGAACATGTTGCTTCAATACATGGTGTTGTAAAAGACAGATTCTCCCCAGCCATCTGTAGAGCCAGAAGGAAAAGGGAAGAGAAAAATATTTTGAAACTTTGCCTTATCGATTAAAGTACTTTGTTCATATCTTCAGCACCACTTCTTAACCTCTCTTCACCACTTGTCTCTCCCTCTTTTCTGTATTTGTTAGTTCTAATCTTGTTTAGAATGTAAATAGAGAAGTTTTATGTCACTGTATTTTTATAAACAGATTCCAACATAACACAATGTAACCTAACATCTGACTCGCTGTGAGGTTTGCTGGGTACGAGGCATAGGCAATGCTTTTGCTTACAGGGATGACCCTGTTAAGCAGTGACAATGCATGCAATACCCAAATTTGTTAGCACTCATTGTTACTAAAGCAGGGTGAGTGACCTTGTCATATTTAACAGTTCTGAGCAGACACAGCAGTGGAGATCCTGAGGGCAAAACCAGAATTTCCATCAGTGATGTAACAATATACTGACATAATTAACCCCTTTTCCACTTCCAATGGCTTGAATAACTGCACAGTCCAGCTGGAAAACTCCCGATGCCTGGAACTTGTGCAGCCAGGATTTGTACAAACAAAAAACAAAACAGAAGTTGTAAGCGGTCTGTCTCATTTCCGAACAAGTGCAGCATTCAGAGGGGAGTGTGGCTCTAGCCCGACAGTGGTCACGCTAGCATGAATGCCACCACCTCCAACTTCCTGCACTGCTAGAACAGCAGCAGCAGACACAAAGGCTACAAGTAATGGCAAGAAGCAACCCAAGGATTTGGCAAAAAGATGCTCATTTCTAGCTGCTTTTCACATGGAGCTGAAAACCCTAGGGACTGAAGAGTGAAATATCTTGTTTACAGTTAAATTCCTGATCCACGTAACTAAGCAACACGGCACTGTGGCTCCATAAAATGGAAGCAAAGTTAATTTTTTAACAATGCTACATTACCTTTGTACATCTTGTTCCTGCTCTCCCTCAGGGTCTTACATGAATGAATCAGAAAATTGCTCCCTTATGTTAGGCTTGTGTCTGCACCTGCATTAAATTCGTGTCAGAGAGGGGTGGAGGAGGCAAACGTTGGGAGCACCAATAGCATGGTACTCCTGGATTTCAACTCAGCCTGTCCAACATGACAATTGCCTTTAATAGCTGTTCAAGGCACTACAAGAAATGAGCCTTGCACCAGTGGTGGTCCCTTCAGATTACAAAAAAAGGAAAAAAAAAGAAGAATAAAACTACTCTGGGATCTTGTTTAGTTCAATGCCTGTCTCCCATATGGCTGGTCATCTCCCTGCAACCTGTCAGGGAAGCAGAGTCCATGCAAATGGGAATTAATTATGTTTACAACATTTTTGTAAATAGAAGTACTTTCTGTGCACCAGGCTAATATTTTTGATGGTAGAAAACTGGAGTTTCCAGCCATTGTATCTGGGGCCTGCGGGTGTCTCAGCACAGGATTCCTGGACCAGTGCCCATAGCCCTGGTCTGGCTTTGGGCCAAATCCAGAGCTGAAAGGGGCTGTTCTCTGGTTCTGGTTTTGGATGTCGCTTCCGTGATTTTGGCACAGGCGAATCAGAATGCAAGCTCAGCCTTGAACCCCAGCATTAGGCTAAACCTAATATGAAACTTCAGCCTGCTTCACATTATTCCTGCTGGTTAATTCCAGCTGTTAAACTTCTCCCCCCACTACTGAGCCAGAGAGTGTTTTGTTGACAAATTTGCCATGCATTTCAAGGAAAGCAGAACCTGGCCAAGGCTTTGGGGTTAAATTTTTTTTTTCCACTGCAGGAAATGGAAGTGTTGGCAAAAATATTTGCCGTTGTTTAGGATAAGAGAGTGTTTGGACATATCCAGTTTTAAGCGGTCTGCTTAGTCTGATACTCTTGATATATGAGACAGCAAAGAAATATGTCTAGGAGTCTTGGAATGAGGCATCTTTTTTATAAGATGAGTGAAATACACACGAGGATGAAATATTACTTGCATTTTACCACCAAAGCTGCTCAAAATTCACTCAATTGACTCCAGATGTGGGTTTCTTCGGCAATTTTAAAGTTAGCACTACTGTAACTAGGTGTGAGGCCAAGGCAAACTACTCTAGTGCTTTATAGCACTTGGAAGCTACGGTAGTCAAATCAAAATATGTTACAAGAGAATCAGTTTCTTTAAGCTTAACAGCAGGAAGGATTTAATATACTGAATACAGCCAACCCATCTTCATTTGAAGGAACATAAAATAAATCCTTACCACATTTGTGACTTATTATTTGCATAAAGGACCCAGTTCAAGAAGCACGTCCATGACATTACTCATGCAAGTAGGGCCCTACAACTCCTCACTACCTTTTATTTGTTTTGTTTTAATTTATTTTATTGTATTTCCATGAGATTACAACTATGCTTAAGGTGAGCATGCACCTCCATGCTCTGCTGATGCAGGTCAGCCATCTGAATATTCAAAGCTCTTTTCAGCACTTATTAAGTGCTTAATGAAAGATATTAATTCTACTTTTTTTTTCTCTTCTGTCTGCTTATTCTCCTTGCAATTAGGCACTCTGTGTAAAAAGCTTCACAAAGGAATCCACTGTAGCCCTCACCAGCAAGATGTTTGACTCATCCTACAGTGATGGCACTGAGTCTTTTAGCATCTCATCTATTCACTAACCACTTACAGTTACACTGGCACAGAACATTTCAGTTACTGCTTTCACTTATTTCATTATTAAGCTGTGAGAGTGATCCCATCACAAAAGGTGAGGAGCCTCTTCAGTGCTTTCCTAATGAACAGCCAACGCTGTCCTGCGCTCCAGCCCAGCTCACGTTGCTGGAGCTTAAATGGGCAATGCCCATCATCTGCCATGCTCAAGGCAGAGAGGGTTTCCATAGGAACAGATATTCACATCATCCTGGATCCACCAACACCACTGTGGTGATAAAAGTGCAACATTTCCCCTGCAGTTTCAGCCAGTTTGGCTTTTTCCGCTGCAAGGCTGGTAAGACCTTACGCTAAAAGCCCCAGGTCCTGGAGCAAAGAGGTTGCCACCTTTTATGAAGTTAATTTTGTCTGCTTTTTTATTCATTTTAATACAGGAGGGCCCTTGGAAATATGACCCCAGGGCACCCTAAAAATAAGAAACTGGAAGAGAAAGTGATTTATTTTAATGTAAGAACCTTGCTCTGTGCAAACCAGCCTCCTGACTTTTCATGCTGGCCATATTGCAGTCATGCTAGGCTGGAATGACAGACATGCTCCACTTTTACCATGGAAAAAATTTTCCCTGACTGCAAAGGAAGAAGTAAGATTTGCCACAAAATTGCACACCAATCTAAGTGTTTAAGACTTTCTCTAAACCACTCAAAACCAGCTCCTGTCTGTCTGACATTTCCAACATGGGCATTTTGCAAGAGGATAATTTTAATATATAATTTGAGGTGGTCAAGTAAGTCTCTTTTACTGTATTTCATGTAGTAAAGGTTTAAAAATAAACCTGAGGTCACTTAGGGGTTTTGACTGACCTTCTGTTGAAATAGTTTTATCAGAAATCTGCCTTAATATGTGTTGGTGATGTAAGGACATATCCTCAGCTGGCAAAAATCTGTTTGTAGCTCCACACATGGCAGGGGGGCTTTGCCAAGACACAATAATCTCATGCAAATTTCCCCTCATGATTTTAGAACTCTTTAGTTCTTTAATAAAGCATCACTTTGATGAAAGTTTAGCAGAGATGTGAGTAGCACAGAAAAGAAAAAAAATTACACTAAAATAGGAGAAAATATTTTACACTTAAGAACCCTTGGCATGCTACATAGTACTATTTGATTAAGTGAAGTTGTAATACAAAGACAAAGATTAATCACACAAAAGAGCAACATAATTAATTGCAAAAGCTAAGGGAGAATTTCAAGAAAGAATGCATCCTTTCATTTAGCTTACAAAAATACAATTAGTAATTATTACTGATTTCCTGGAGAAAGTCCAGAGCAGAATTAAAAATATCTTGAGTCACGGGGAAGTTCATTGGTCCATGGGGACAGACATGCAGGGCTGAGGGAAGCTTATATTTGTTCAGCAAACTTCTTGATTTTAAAATGATCTGTGCTGAATTACATATCAGGACACCCATGACTGGCTCTGTGCCAGGGCTGGGGAACTCTTATTTTTAAACGCCCATTATCTATTTTAAATAAAAAGTAAATCATATTTCTGCCTGAAAATTTTGTAAGAGCTGCTGTTACAAGTAATACTTAAAGGTCATTGTAATCCAGAAAAATCATTACAAGCAATCAGGAAAGCCATGAGCAGATCAATTTTATCTAAATTATTTTAGTTCACATGGGGCAAATTGACGCATTTCAGAGGAACAATATCCTTTAAAAATCTGTCTACCTGGGATCATCTGATCAGCCTTCGCATTTGTTCCAGGCTGCATATACATGAATTCTGTTCAGCCACAGGCATCAAAGCAAAACTTTTAATTGATGTTACCCATGCAGGGGGCTTGTTTCATTCCTCCTTTCCTGGGACGGAAACAGTTCCTGCACAGGAGCTGCTGCCTCTGCAGGGATGTGGGAGGATGCTACAAAAACAGAATCCCCACACATCTGAAACACACCTTTTTAAAGACAAAAACCTCCCACAAAAGCATTTGGCTCTTTATCTCCACACATGCTTGCAGCCTTTACTTCCACAGGGTCTATTCAGCAGCCCCTGGGATCAGCAGACAGTTTTCCAGTCAACTTTGATAGGAATTGAATCATACCGTAATGATGTGCCTGAGAATGACCAGCAACTTGTCCAGCCTAGCATCTCAGATTCATGCAAAATGCTCAGGATGAGAAATTATTTTCTGTGGAAATAATTGGGGAAAAATCAATAGACGTCAGCTAAAAACCTGGTCAGGCAGTTTCCAAGTGCATGGAATATGCCTACAGAACCACACTGGTGTAAACACCAACAGATTCAGATAAAAAAGCAGTTAGTCTGGGTACACTTGAGATTGCAGTGAAATGAACCCAGTTGCCTGGATTTTCAAGCCACGGTGCTAGTTAACTTCCAGGCTTGCTTCAGACACTGTCTACCTTCAAAGGCACCCCCAGACAATTCTGTTTCTAATGGTATATCTCTATTACACTATTAAAAAAGAAATTAGTGCCAAACTTGATCCTAAATTCATATTGAAGCTTGGCCCACTGGTTACAAAGAGCTAGACTGTGGTCTATAGCCCTGATGTTCTGCTGCTGACTGAGAGATGCCCTCTGCTTGAGAGATCCTTGGTGGGAGCAGAGCCAGCACAGTCACACATGTGTCATTGATTCCCATGCAGACCAGCAGAAGGGACAGGCGGGGGAAAAAAAGGAGCAGGAACAAATTATTTTGGGGACTATTCCCTAATGGGAGCAATCTGAGGAAGCCTAAGCTTGTTCTAGTTTACCCTTTGGGTAAACATGACATAGGACAATCCCCAAAACCTGGCAACCACGAACACCTCCATGTGCACCTTTTCCACTGAGTGGAGTCCAGTATGGTGTTATCCAAAATTCTTTGGCTACGTTGTTTTATTTCACTGTAGCCAAGTGTCTTCCTTTGCTTGCTTTCTATGCTGCTGTTGAATACAGGAACAATTTGTACATCTTCTGTGGTTCATGAAAGCAAAGACAACCCATTGTATTTAAAGTTCCAGGACCACAAGTCTCTCCAGAAGGATGTTGTTCTGGAAGAGCAAAATTGATGTAATTCTTTTTTTCAGGTGAAGAACAGATGTGGTAGTTGTAAAGTCATCTTAGCAAATGCCTATGTGAAGTGGCACTGATGAAAACACGAAGTATTGAGCAGTGAACTGCTTCATATAGAAGTTGTCAGGGAGATTCCTGTACTTACAGGGAGGTGGACTGGGTGTTCTAATAGATCTTTTCCATCTCAGTTTTTTATCACTATGATTCATGCTAATTGTTAGTGGGAAATCACTGAGTGTCAGTAATAGAGGTGACACATTCATTTCTTTTTAGTCGTTGCACATATATTGTATTTGAGGTGAAAGAAAGGGTTTATTTCTCTTCTCCTTTCCCCAGAAACATGTTTGGATTTCATGCATAAATAGTCTTTCTTCCCTTAATCTGATTCACATGACAGTATGCATTTGCATAAAGCTTCTTCTTGGGAAAACCATTCAAACCTTTATCTAGAGAGAGTAGACATGTCACAGAATTATGTCCTGCTTTACAAGACAGCTTCTTTTTTCCTTTTTCTGATGCATTATTTGTGGCATATGCTAATTTATTATAATGGTTATTAAGAGCACAAGGCCTTGCCTTTCAGCTTTCTGCATTTCCCCAGGCATACTCTAACATTCCTCTCTTTTCAGCTGTGCTCATCTTCTGTCAGGAAGTAAAGAACAATTAATACATACTGCAGATAAAAATGTTCACACCAACCCACTCATTATTTGTTGTGGCTACAGCTCCAGTGTGCTTTGTGCTTTCTAGACATCCAAGCTGGATCTGCCCCAGCAAGAGCGTGAATTGTAACATACCATAAAGCTGCTCATTTTTACTGTACCACCTGTGGCTGGTCGAAGGGACAGTACCATATTTTAGCCTAAAATCTATTTCTGGGCCAAATAAAGCTCAGATTCAGACCTGGCACTTTAATACTCCTTCCAATCTCTGCTTCAGAGATACCAGTTGAGAGGGGGTGAGGAGTTAAGTCAGGATAGCAATTGCTCCGCCGGCTTTTCCGCCGGCTTTCTTTCTTTAACTTAACTTGAGTTAAAGTCTTACACCTGGTTGCTCTACTCAGGAGCCCTCTAGACCAGGAGTGAAGAACAGTGTCCCTTTTAACTTCAAATACAGCCAGTTCCCTAACCAAGAAGGAAGGTTTCAAACTCCCATCCTACCTCCTTCCTAAATTCCATGTGGAAAAGCTCCTTCCTGAGTGGGAGTCCATTCTCTAAAGCTTTGAGCTGATGTTAAGTCAACAGAGTCATACTGGGATAAAGCGGAGGCCTGACTCTCTCTCTGGCTTCCATTCTGGCCCTTTTTTAGTTCTGGGATTCAGAGCAATATCATTCTGAACTTTGACAAGATGTAGTGCATGTAGTAACTCTTTTTTGTTGCTATGTAACTGAAGAAAAAGAGATCCAGTCTATGTAATCTCAGTTTTGAAAAAGTGTAACCTAGATATACGTTAATAATCTAGATATAAATTATAATAGATTATATATAGATTATATATATTATTATACTCTTTATAATCTAGATATATTTTATGGCTTTTAATACATGATAAAATTGCACTGGACATTTTTATGAAACCAAGTTTCTTTTGTCCCAATCCTGAAATAAAAGTTTGAACAGAGCCAGTGTCAATAGTTTTCCTCTTGATAAAATACTGTATGTTTTAGAAAGCCAAAATCTAGAAAAAATTCACTAAGATGCTACTTTCCATGGAGTCACAAAGTCTCAAGTTGAAACAATATTTACAATCATGGCTGAATTTTAAAGTGTCTTCTTGGGAAAGAGAATTATAGATAGATGTTATATCAACATTAAATCAACAGTTAGAGTAAGAATGGATTAACATCCATTCAACAGAGAGCTGGAATTGTGTCAAAGGGTTTGGTGACACCATAAACCACAAAAGCACAAGTCAATTATCCTCTCCTATGGCAAGATTTTGAATTTGCAGCTCAGCTGAAGTGTTATCTTGGTGAACTAACAGAGCGATAAACATAGCAATACATCACTCTGTGCATGTTTAGATACCCGCATAAAATAATTTCAAAGCAGTCAGAGAGATGCAGGTAGGTACCTTCCAGTGAAATGAATGAAGGTAACATTCTAAATCCAATCGCTGGTATATTAAAAACACAGTTATTTTTACATCAATTATCACTCTGAGATAATTGGTAACAGTAATGATTTCCAGAATGGGGCCCCATATTTTCAAAATGCAGCAACAGTCCTTAATTATCAGGCTTATTTAAAGAGCATGCAGACTAAAGAAGGTGAAGGTTAAATATTATGTTCAAAATTTAGTAATTGGGAAATGAATCCTTTAAAGAGGTAGAAATGATTTAGTGGGAGGCAAGTATTGTCCTTCTGCTGCTCAGTGCAACCTTTCCATTCCTAATTATTCCATGTTGAGTAATATGTTACAAAAAGGAGAAACTATTATGTATGTGCAGATCCAATTAATTTCTTAAGGAAAGCAGTTTGTCTCATCTCCAAACAAGTGCTTTCTTAAGGAAAGGAGAAGTAAGGTAAATCAGAGAATTCCTCCATTATGAATAAATAGCCATTGAAGTTTACAATTCAGAATCACTTTGGTACCTAACATACTGCAGTACTGAGCTATATCTCCTTGGCTGATGGAGATAACCACCCACAGGAAGACTTCATTTTGCTTTTTGGATCTTTTTGGACTACAAAACAACCACAATGCTGTGCTGCTTGGACAGACCTAATGGTCTGTCTGTGATCAGGTTATTCTGCTCAGCAAAGAGAGACACAAACACACACGTTTTGAAGGAGCAAGCGCTCACAGCACTTACCACACTTCCAGCTGCCTTACACCCCATGGATCTTCCACTCTTTGATGAACCTGGGGATTAATTTGAGGCCTGCAGTGTATTCTGTCATAGACTTGCATGCACGGCATGCACAGATTCCTCAGTAAGGAGTTCTCACCTGTGTTCTCACAGTCCCATTCTAACTCAATCCAAGTCCTAAAGAGAAATTAGATGAAGGAAAGAGGGGAAAAATTCACCAAAAAGGGAACTCCTGGTAAGCATACCTCAAACATATTCCTTTGTATCTCCTGTAGTGAATCATGTGCCCAGCCCTTACGTATAAAGAGCTCTCTTATAAGCAAGCAGCTTTCCCACGGGAGCGGGGGCTGCACTAAGGCTCACGTTGGATTTCACCCCATCCACTTGAATTTCTCTCCTGTTTTTCTTGTCGCTACAGCCTGCACAACTGAAGAAGATGATGTACAGGTGAGACAGTGCCAAAGAAAGGAAGAGCTACTGGAGGTAACCCTTTTTTTTCCATCAAGCTGGATCTGCAAAAGATCTGCACAATATCCATTTAAGGAGTCTATGTCTACATGTTGTTCTCAGTCTTCCTACAATGCTTATTCCACAAGGTAAGATTCTGTGGCTGAGAGACATCTAGGAGATGGTGACAACACCAGGCTATCCCTAAATTTTTGTTTTATCACGGTATATTCTTCTCTATCCTTTGTTATTAATTTATTGTCAAATTTGGAAAAAAAAAGAAATACCTGAACCAAAAGACAAGATTCTCAGTTTAAGAGTTCAAACTAGTCCCTCAATGGGACTGAAATATACCACATCCTAAGGCAGAAAGTCTTGGAGAGTGGTGTACACAAGGGCAAACACTGGCAAAGGAGTGGAGAGACCACCTTTACTCTTTGCACTGTTCTGACTTCATTGTTGCAGTTCTTCATGCAAAATCCCTGCTGTGGAAAGATTCTTCTGCTTTTGGTGTGCTGTGATTAACAGAAGAAAAGTGTGGCAATGAAAGACATGAATCTCCCGCTGCCCAAACTGCTTTCCCACTCCGTCTTCATATCCAAACCCACTCCAAATTGCTTTTGTATTCCTTCTGTCCCATATGTGAATTCAGACTGAGATTCGTTTGCAGAATGGTTTGAGTAACCTCTGCTCTAAAGCACAGGGGGACCAAAACAATAGTACAGCTACTGAGAGACTTGCCTGTTCTTTGGTTAAGGGGTGCCGGGGAACAGTGTCTGGAAAAGGTCAGCTGAAATGAGCAATGTGACAGTGAACCTCAGAAACCCGTTTGTGGATAAGCCCCTATAGCCATAGCCATAGAATAATGGCAACACCCTAGCAAACCCTAAAGATTGTTCTTCTCACAAATACAGATCTACTATACCAGGAAAGCACTGTCTGCTGAGACTGCTTGTGCTGCAAGAGGGCACTGAACTTTGGTGTACCTGTCCTAGAGGTCTCCCAAAGCTAACAAAATGAACCTGTAGCTAACAAAAATCACATAAACCTGGGTTACTGACCAAAGTTAGGACTTGTGTTTCTGGGGTGAAGAATGGCTGCTTTTTCTTGCTCAGATCACTAACAGCTGAAGAAATCCAACAACCTTTTTTAATGAGCCCCTTAGAGCTTGTAAAATGGTATTAGCTATTATCATAGTTAATATTGCTTGATGTGGAAATATAAACTTGGTAAAACAAGTACTAAAACATTTGTGTAAATGTAACTCCTGACATTTGTGTTTATTAATTTACTTTTGAGCAGTTTTCCATATTAAAAAAGAGATTGATTACTCTGAATGTGGAAAATACCATGTTGTCACTAATATATTTTATTTAATTACAAAAGCAATAGAAAGAGGGTTTTAATATAATTCTGCTGCACAATTCGGTATGCAAGATTTTTTAAAAATCTAACACACACTTGACAAGAAACAGATATGTTGAAAGACATCAATAAATGTACTGATTAAGAGTTTGAGACACTTACTTTAAAAATGTGGAGCAAAGGCTGACTATTCTAATTACCTGAGACATGTGACGTCAATTGTCCTTAATACTTTAAGAATGACAGATTACAAAAGAATAGATATTAGGGCTTTCTGCTCTGTTGGTTGCTGAAGAATCTGTTGAAGGACAAGTACTTGGATATGTCACCTTGTGTCTCGGGAGGGGAGGGGAGGGGAGTAGAGAAGAATGAAAGGATGATGATGGGAAAAGTGAGATTATCTCAGTGTTGCATTCTTTCCTAAATCCAAAGTGGGAACTGATTCTTGAAGAGAAAACAATGCTTTGTGTTTTTCAATTAGAAATACTTAAAGGTATATGCAGCTAAGCTCCAAGCATTAGTTCCCCTCACAGCTCTGAGGAGTGCTAAGAAACTGCATAGACCATATTTCCCATATAAATAAAAAGAAGAATTAATTCTCTTTAGTGCTGGACATGGCCTGCTGACCAAGTTGTTCGCTGCTTTCAAAAGGCTCGAAACAAGAACTACACTTCTAATGATGTTAATACAAACTCCCTGTTAAATAAAGATTATGTCTTTTTTCTAAGCAAGTCTGTGAGCATCTTTGCCCTCAAACAGAAAAGGCATACCCAGGATCCAACCCTGCTCCTCTACAGTGAAGAAGAGTATGGATTGAGGTTAGCAAGTGTGGTGTTTCCTTAAAGTAATGATTTTTACATGGAAGTAGACTCTGAGAATTACAGTGTGATGCCAGAATTAGCACAGCCATCTAGTGTACATCTCCTGCCTCAAATAAGCCATAATTTGCTTCTTCCAGCACATAAGCCTGGTAGGGACCCTTTGCAGTTGCATTTTATGCACAGCCACAGGAGGCAAAGAACACCCAGCACAAGTCACACAGCAAACACAGCAAGTGCTGTCGCCCAGGAGGTCCTCTCAGGACAGCTACCACAAACAGCTGCAGCCCATGCCAGGGCACAGGGTGACAGCCTCCCCTGGCAGAAGGTCCCATGGCAACGGGGCTGGAGCTCACCTAAATAACACAGCCCGGTCTTCGCCCCTCTGTGACAGATAAGGGGTGTGGGGTGACCAGTGTTCATGCATGAACGCCTTCCTGCCACTCTTGACACAACCTCATTGAAACTGCTGACCTCGCCAGGGAGGTATTTATGACATGTTCATTACCCAGAGTCTGAACACCTGGAAGAGAAAAGGCTCTGGATTCTATTACCAATCCTCTAAGTTGTCCTGTTTCACTAATTACTTTTAATTCTCATTTATGACAAATAATATGGCTATTTCTCTGCCCATCTTTCTTTCTGCACAAAATACAATGTAGAAAAATTATTTACTCTAAGTCACCAAGTAAGAAAATGGGACAATATTTCTCTTCAATTCCACAAGAAAGAAAATTGCTTTAAAAAATGCTTTGTGCATAAAATAATAATGTTTATTTATGTAAATACATATTGGCATCTATTGTCGCCAACACAATTAATATTCCTTTTCCAGGGAATAATTCACAGGCAGGGACTGAATACAAATTGCAGTTCTTGAGAAGAAAGATTTCAACAAACACATATAGCAATGCCCCTAAATATATCATAATGGTTAAGAAACACAACAAAACCAATAAACCACTGATGGCCATTATAAATTCAGCAGTGGATCAGTTAATATTGCAGTCCTCTGAGCACATTTACCCTGCCTGGATTTTAGCAACACAACTGCCCTTGTAGATACAAAATGCCAGTTAAATAGAGGCCTGTTCTCCTGTGGCTTTCCCAGAATTTAACCCAAGATGAACTCTAGCTAGTATATCTATGCTGCTATCTGGTATGAATACCCACACTGCACGAGACTGATGATCAATGTTTCTGTAAGGGGTTTTTTGCAGAAAGACCAGTCCCTTTAGGGTGAAGAAAGTAAAAAAGCACCAGACAAAAGGCACACACTTTAAAGTCTCAAAACATGGACTCATTATTTCCACAGTGATAGGCTTAGAAAAAATTGTGGATAACAGCAGTGCCCAAAAAATTAACGTTAAAAATTTTATATAAGTGGTTTTGCTGAGAAATACTTCTTAGAAGTACTCAAAAAAAGAGGATTCAACTTTATTTGATGGTGTTCCTCTGAAAGCATTTAAGGTAAGAGAGAAGGGTGAAATTTAAAGGAAACAGGACACTACCCTCTGCCAGGACCAGAAAATAAATTGAAAGCAGCCCTATAAAACACTTACTTATAACATGAAATCAGTGAAGAGGTAGAAATTGAACTGGAGAATTGACTTGTCATCTTCTCACTTTACTCCCTCCTTGAAAAAAATCATAAAAATTTGAAGCAATTTGGTGCAATGGCCCGTTCTGTTAAATACCTTAATGCATTTCATTTCTTCTAGTTATTCTTAAGTGCTTCATTAGACAAACAATTATGTGATTCATGCACATCTAGGATAGAAAATATTTTAGTGAACTATTACAATTCTTGACTCTACATTCTTACGGTCAAAACCACAGGGAGACAAGACAAATTTACCTATAAAACCACACAAAGCTTTTCATTTTCCCTAAGGTATAAGAACTAGATGTAATTACAATTAAACCTTTACTTTAATGAAAATATTTTCATACTGTCCAGGTGTGATAAACTCATCCATATTTCAAGGACTTGGTGAAATAAGAGTTCTGACACAACTGAAAGACTTTAAGAGACTGAGCCTAGAGAACACAAGGTAACTTCGTCCAACAAAAAGCATCACAATGTGGCTTTTCAGAAAGAAAAATCCCAGCTTGAAGATGTTCCAAAGCACATTTACTCCCAAGAGTGCTTGCTAAAGGAAAGAGAATACAAAAGGAAGAATATCGCAAAAGAGAAGAAAATCCACCTAACTCAAACCACAGCCATTTTCTTGTCTGATAAGTCCAAAGCCAGGTGGCTAGAATAAAAGATTGGTGTTTATCTGTTAGAAGATCTGGGGCTGATTCATTCTATTTACTGCGGCAAGCTCACCTGTGAGGCTTTATAGATGCCTTGGGGGAAAAAGCTCAGCAGGGGTTAACTTCTTGTTGTGGGGGAAGAAAGGAGAGGTGAGATTTGAGTTTTAATTGGTGCAAGGGGAAATCCCCTCTCTTTTATATACCTGGTTCAGAGAAAAACACAGGTAATAACAATAATAAAAAAAGGTCTTAGGACAGGAGCACAATTCTTTAAGCATTTCCAGGTCATCTTGGAGATGGGGGAAGGGAGCTATCATTATAAAAGCTTCCCCTGAGGTTCAGTAGGGAAGTCGGTTGTGAGATTTGTAGGAAGCTTTAACTTGTGTGAAATCTGTGAGTTTATTGCTTGAATTAACTCTGAGCTGAAGAATAAAGTATACTTAATGCACTTGTAAAGCACTGTTTTACTTCCCCGTTTGTTTCTATAAAAGGATGCTTTCCAAGCTGATCTGTGCAGTATATTTGTCCCTCTGGGTTTTACCTTAATTTGCTTGCTTGAGCCAGAACTAAGAGACTTGAATATCTGGTCCCAGAAACTATTCTTTCATTGTGTACCACTGTCATTTCTATCTTGCTTTCCATTTAAAAGATTCCAGCTTCCAAGATTGCAGTTTTCAGGAACTAGAAATCTAAAATGGCAATACTTCTCTACAGTGTAGTAACTGCAAAGATAAAAGAAATCAGTTAAAAAACCCAAAACAGTTGTTTTAGTCCAATTTGCAGTTGATGTGGGATAAAACACCAGCCTGTTTAAAACTAAAAGTGAGAACAAAAAAACCCCCTAACTTTTACATATGGCTGCAAGGCAGTTTATTTTGAGCAAAAAGTCTCTAAAGCTATTCCAAAACTACTTGCTTGTAGAGGCAACGTTTTTCTATAGCAGCAGGCGTGTTGAGGTGTGCTGCCCTCTGCTCTGCAGGGTTAGCAGATCTGCTCCCACCAGCCCCCTTGCCCATCAGCTGCCAAAGGCCACCTCAAATAGCACAGCAGCAGAAGGTGGTGCCACACTTCACCTCTTTTATGTCAGAGAAAAGGACATTTTCATATCCTCCCCCATGGGTTTCTTCACCCTCTGAAAAAATACCTGAAGGATTATAATACACTTTCTGGACAATTTGATCAGGAAACACTGTTGGCAAATAATAATGTTTTATATTTGCGAATTTGCCTTCTCTTTCTGCATCTAGCTCCTTGTTAGGGTAGGCAGCTACCTACTTTGTCTGCCCTTAAAGCTGGTCCTGGCAAATGCTGTGTTGTATTCCAACTGAGCCTATAAAGTTTACAGAATAACAGGGCTGCTTTAATGTGGCAAATGGAAGGGCCAGAGATAGGCCAAAATTACTTTGACATTTAAAAAGTCCAGCCTCTTTTGCTTTACACTTTCACTTAGTGCTGGAGTTGAGAAACACTTAGAAAAATAAAGCTTTACAGTTTCCTGTTAAATCTAACTATTTCATACTGTGTAATTAATTGCGCCCTTGCTCTTTCAATCCTCTCAAACTGAAAGTAGTAACATTGTGGGGAGCCATGACTTTTACAAAGATGTGCAGCTTAAAAACTGTGAAGAAATACTGATTCAAAGAACAAAGTGAGAGAAACATAATAAAAATTCTGTCTGGGGAAGAAATGAGCCTGTTTCTTCATCTCTTGTCAGCTGGAATCTCTGAATTCCCCTACCTCGGTACATCTCATGAAGTGAGTAATTTGAAGTAGATGACTTGTGGATGTACGGTATGGCAACATGGAAACCTTCTGGCTCCACAGCACTTATGTACCTTCGTCTGTTATGCTCTGTCAGCTGCACGTGATGCAAAAAATCTACCCAGTTTAACCTTCCATCTCGTTTAATATCACCTGAGGATGGAAAATTGGGGACCGAAGTTATTTGTCCTTAGTCCATTTATTTGTTTCACAGAGCAGGACAAGTAGCTGCATGCTGTTGATTATTCTGTAACTCAAAAAGGAAATACTACTGTGTTTTTTTCTTACTATTTTCCTGCAGTCTGGCCTGACCTGGGCCACACAACTGCTGGCAACAGTGCAAGGCCAAGCAGTGGGTTAAAACATGGATGGCAAACGTTCTTGCCACTGCTTCCCCCACAGGTCCCACTGTGTCTCTCCTTCGGGGTCATTCTGTCTCTGGAGGCACATGCCGTCCTGCCCATAAAGGAAACGAAGTTCATTGCTGCAGCGTCAGATCAAAACCAATATAGACCCTAAAGGTCAGAAGGGCGATAACTGCACAGAGCTGGCCATGATAACTTTATCACACTGTAGAAGGACTGAACAGCATAATCCTAATTTAAATGCCTGGTGTCTGGCCCTCTTATTCCCTAGTGAAGCAAACAAGAAAATAAAAGTAAAGGAGCCTGAAGTTTCTGGAGAATGTGGGCATGCCAATAAAATATTCATTGAACCAAAGATAAACCTTGCATGAAGAAGGTATGAAAGAAGTTAGGAATTTTACCACCAGCTCTGATGGTAGCAGCTGTGTCTGAATTGGGGCAGGACAAGATGTAGCTGTTTTTATCCCAGGACCAACTAAGCAAGGACTTGGAGTCCAACCAGCTTCCTCCAAGAAGCCCCAGAGAGCTGCACCCAGAGCTTCCCACCAGGAGGACTGGAACATGGCCACTGCTTTCATGGATATGGGCATGGGGTCTTTCGTGTCAGCAGCTGCTTTGCCGGTGCCAGTGGATTACGGGGCTGACCGGGGATGAGATCTCCTGTCACTACCTTGAGCTCTGCACCCGACTGAAGTGATTTTTCCTGGCATCTGCCTGTGTGTTGAGTCAAACCCACCTGCAAGCTTAAAGTAGAAAAATGTAGCTAATAATCAAACAAATCCTTTCAAAGAGACTGGAGGGCAGGAAGAAGGAGTAATTGCAATACGAATATCAGAAAAGGGAAGAAAGGTTTGGCTGAGATCTAAAAAAGACTTCTGAGATGAGTATTTGCTGTGCCTAGTAGTTAAGTATCTGGCTGCCTGCATGGATTTATTACCCTGAGTTAAGAGGTAGGGTTCACAGAGGGTAGTGCCTTAGTTGCTCAGAAAAATTAAAGCAGTTGAAAGTAGCTGCTCAGCCCCCGGGAATAAAATCCTAAAAGCCACCAGCTGAAGGAGAGAACTGCCCAACCTAAAGCAGTAGAAAAGCCCAGTATTTCTAACTTGTAAAGAGAACAAATTCTACCAGAGCAATTCTCAACTCTTTTCTCCATCTACAAATATACTGGACACCCTTATATTGATTTGAACGTGGCTGTGGAGGACACTAACCTGGATTTAACCAAAGCTGTTCCCAAATTGCAGGTAAAAAAGAAATGCAGAAAGAAATGTTGATCTGCCTCCTCCATTTGTTGTTCTTTAAAGGAGGCGTGAGCCTGCTTCTAATGAGTAACTTGAGAGACAAAAGGAGGGCTCTTAGCTTAGGTGGAAATTCCCAGGAATTCAGGAGCAAAATCCTGCTTTTCAGTGAGGTGAAACTATTTTCTGAATTTTTACCCCAAGATAGAGCAACTCATACATTAAAAGTCTGTATTGCTTAGGGAATCAAACCACTTGCCATAGCTCCTGGAGTAATTTCCCAAAACAAAATATATTTGTCTTTTCCTTTTAAAAAAATTTAAGATACTCAACACACATGCCATGCTAAGGGAATTCTTGTTTGCAACAACAGTAAGAACATAGTGAGATCCAAAATACTCCACGTGGTAACATACTGAAAAACAAAACCTCTGTTCCTCAGATAGTTCAATCTTTTGGACAGAAGAATAGTTAACACAAATCGTTATGCTTTAGCTCACTGATTAGCTTCTCAGAGACTTCAGAGACCTCATAGACCTGTTTCCCTTTTCTCTGTCTTTCAGAGTGATCCCTATTAATCTTAATTCCCACACGTCTTTTCTAAAAGCCATTGTGTGGGAATATTCTGGGGCAGGATGTGCTTGCTACTTTGAACCAGGGATTGAACAGACAATGACCCATTGCTATTGTCTTGGCAATATTGCACTATCATTACAGAAAAAATGGGTTTATTGGATGTCTAATAATCATTGCTACTGTTAATAATACTATTAACATATTTTTATGTCGGTTATTGTTATTTATACTACCCTAATAAAATCTTAATGTGTAAATTAGTAAAGTAAAAACGTACACTGTTATACAGCACTCCCTTTCAGCTTCATTTCTCTTGGTTGCTCTTTATCTACTGGGGGGACACAGCCAAAGGATATTGCAGGGACAAAATATATTTTTGAGGTGAGAAAATCCTTCCCCATTGGGAGAATTCTTTGCCACAGCTGGCTGTAATAGAAGATACCCGAACCCAAACAGTTAGGACATTCAAGGAATTCCTGTATTTCAAGCTTTTTCAGTAGTGTTATGGTGTTATTTTCTGACCTGCAGGACATTTATGGGCTCAAATCTGCACACACAAGTTGTTTTAATCACAGGAGTACCATGTGAAGCATGTGCAGGAACGTTTCCATAGAGTCACTTTATACACTGCCTTGTAGCTGCTCTCATTTCCTGAACAGAAGCCAGCTGAGGGTAAGCACCTCCCCATCTTACTTCTCATGAAAAAGATATTCCAAGGCAGTAACTCTCAATATTTTTTTTTTTTTTAAATGTGAAATCCTGAAAACTCTTTCCAGGGAAAAAGGGGATCTGGCTGAAACCCATTAACAGTAAGACTGCTTTTCACAGTACTTTTTGCAGAGTCCCTCTCTCTTCTCCTTCCAGACCATCTCAGACCATGGGTTGAAAAACATTGCTCTGAAGTTAGTTTCCAAATGACAACCTAAAGCAATGAAACAGAAATATCTCTGGCACTACTGTACTTAGACTATTTTAGAACTACAGGGAAAAATGATGTTTCATCTAAGAAGGAAAGGTAAAGTTGCTTCATAGGGACATAACCTCATATTTTTTCGGAAAGTGTAATTGAGTCATAATCAATTAGGCAATTTAAAAGCCTGCAATGAATTAAAGATATGATTTCTTTGTAGTTGCATAATGGTTGGAAAATTGATTTCTTAGAGACAAGACAGCAAATGCTTAACCTGGGTTACTGTGCTGTGTTCCCTGACAATCCTCAAGTGAGATTGAGTTTTGGAAGAAATATTACTTTTTGCTGTGTTGTTCTTTAGGTGTGAGAATCAAAGTTGTGCAGTCCTAAAGTTACAGGTGTGAGGATCAACTCCTTGTATCCTTCCTTACCCTCATAAACAGGCATCAGATTGAGATGGGTTGGTGACCACGTTTTTATTTTGGTAATTTTATTAACAGTCTTACAGGAAAAGTGCTGGGGTTTGAAAGCATGCTCTGGGGATTTAGACACTTTCTTCCTTCTGTGGCATTATATGGGTAATTTGGTGGTATCTCGGAGCATAAAATAATTGGCTGTGGATTTGTAATGAGCTGGCTATCTTATTTCCCTTTGCAAATCGAATTAAAGAAACAAACTGGGAAGTGCCCTGTTTGAAGGATGGGTGGGTTTTTTTCAGGGATGGCAAACAGACAAAGTAGATAAAAGCTGATATTAGCATTCCTACATTTAGTTCCTGTGACTATAGACATTATAGACATTAACTTGTTTAATATGAATACTGTCTCTATAGCCCTCACAAAATGCTGGTAATAAGAGCTAAACCGTGCTGTATTTCATTTCATTCCCGCTGATAGCATTTATCAGCAAAATCTGGATTTAAAAACCCCCAAAATATGCAATTTAAGCCTCATCATAACTGGACTGCTGAGGAGGAAAGTGAGGGGATTATCTGGAGCCTGGAAGCACAAATATAAGAGTGTATTGTCAGCATGGGCTATAGGCCTTTTAGCAAATGGTAGTGTAAGCTTCAGCTGACAGGCCTTTTCACAACTGACAGATGAAAATATGAAACTTAAATTCTTCATGACAGATAGCTGTGCTGAATGAAGAGGCCAATGGGACAGTGCTGGGCTGGGGGCGAGAGTGACAAATACAGGCCCAGTGTCTACAGCGCGGGATGGCTCTTTGTAACTCACACACAATTCATTCCTCAAGTCTCTCCCATTTTGCCAAGCAAACTGTTATAGTGGGATGGGGTTTTTTTCCCCTCTCTTTTTTCTTTCAGATCAACATCTTTTTTTAGTAGATGAATGCCAAGTCTTAAAAGACAGGGGTGGAAGATTAAATTTAATATGCAGGCATGAAAGATGTTTCCTGGATGCCTCTCCACTGGACTTTTCCACCCAATCTAACACACTGCTATTGTAGGAAGCTTATTCACTGGTTTATGAACTGTGCTTAATCCTCAGTGACGCAAAGCTTTGTCAAAATTTTTAAAAAATTGTATTTTGAAATGACAGCTTCTTTCTGTCAGCACCCCACCTCTCCAGCCCTGCCTGCTCATATGGTCGGATTCCCAGCCAGGATGCTCCTTGGCGCAGGATGGGACTCCTGGCATGAGATGGAGGTCCTGGGAGTAGAGCCCAGCCCGGGCCCTGCCTTCAGATGTGGTTTTGTAGCAGGAAAAGCACAGGGAAATGTTCTGTGCAGTCGGAGGGGCCCTGGACGCCTTCACTTGCGGAGCCCCAGTCCTGCTGCCGAGCTCTCTCACGGCTCCACCACTGGTGCCCGCAGCACCTGCTCACAGGGAGGTCACTCTCCCATGGCCCCAAGAGACTCCTGAGGTGCAGTTGCCTCCTGTGGACAAGCAGCTCCTGCAGATGTTGCTGCCTCATCTGCCAGCACCAGTTTCCCAGCTAGTCTCCTTCAAGCCATGCTCTGTCCGAGACGTGGCCTGTATGGTTGCCAGACGGTTTCCTGGCAGGAAAGCTCCTGGCTTGGTGTCCTGCAGGGCATCACACCAGATGATGGCAAAGGTCTCCTCTGGCCTTCGAGTCTATGAAAAAGAAGAGAACACCCAGGCAGGTTTTGTTGGTTTGTTTGCTTCTCCTTTGCAGAGGGAAGTGCCCAGCTATGGAGCCGTTATGGTCTCCCCTGTGTTTTCAGCCTCGTTACTGGGCTATAAAAAGGGGAGATGTGAGCCAAAAATAACAACACACAGTATGGCCTCTGGCCAATCCCAGAGTCATTACCTCCACAGAGTTCCCTCTGAAGTCAATGGGCTGTAGGATCCAATCCTTAGTATTTGTCTTCTTTTATACAATTTGTAATTATCAATACAAAAAACCAGAAAGCCCTAAGGTAATATGTTAATTCTTACCAGATGTACTGTATGTATCCTTATATGCTAGAAGCCTGGCAGGACTGCAATGTCACAACAGACATTTACTGAAGTACCTGGGGAAATGTAACAAAAAGTGTTAGTAGAAAATGGTCTTTCAGCTAAATTACCTAATATATTTGCTAATGGTATCTGATTTAAAAGCCATAAAAATACTAAGTTAAAAGCACATTAGAAGATGTGGTATATTTATAAGTGTTTGTCACCTTGGCAACAAAAGAGAAATTCCAAATCTAACACCAGCTTTCATGGGCCAAGGCCTTTGAAAATTGATAAATACTTACTCTTTATAGCAATGATCTTCTCTCAGTGAAGAAATACCCCACTGTAAAAGGAAGTTCTTCATTGCATAACAAGATTTGTGATAGCTTTCAGCTATGGTTTTGCCCTGTCTGCCCACTGTAGTATAATTTATAAAGTCTTGAAAATGAAAACAATATGTTTGTAAATATGGTAAAGCACTGATCTTTTTTGTACCCTTTTAGTAACTTTGAGCCCTAATTTCCTTTATACAAACCAGGTTTCTTAGCATTTTTCTGAGCTCTAACGTGGCCTGGGTCAGTTTGCAGATCTGTAGCTCTGCTCTGATGGCTGTGGTGGGGGCTCTTTTCTCCTGCCTATGAATATCTGTGCCACAAACACTAAACTATGCATGCCTTGATAAATGTAGTACCAGTTTCAGCTCTGCCTTCCTACATAATATATGGTCCCATAAAACTGCACTTTAAGACTAAAAGGAAAGCTATTTGCTCACTTGTAATGCAAATGCTTCCAGTATATTACCTCTGCATACAACTGAGTATAGATCCTTATTATGTTAATTCTCAAAGCTCCACTGGTTTGCCCATGAAGATCACAGGGACAGATCTACACAAAGAATTAACAGTAACCAAAAAACCAATTCCTGCTGTCAGTGGACCCCTCCAACGCTGCAAAGCTCTGTTCTGTGTGATGGCAACAGAAGTTTCCCTGAGGGAGTCAAATTAACCACGAAAAAGAATGTCCCCAAAACTAAGCGTTACCCAGCATAATTGTCCTTTACCTGTATCCTCACATCTGACAGAACTGATTAAACAACCTGATCACAAAAACAAACGCAAAATCTGTTGTATGTGGGTAATCTCTCAGCAGAGGTGAAACCCTATGGATTCAAAGCTCCAAAATGCCTTTAAGGATTAGAGAAGCCTTTAGAGAGCTTTAGGTAGCATGAGATTAGGGACTGCTGAGTATCTCATATCCCTCTTTTTCTTCCTATTTTGTAGATGCTTTCATTTTTCTTCTACTGTTGATTCATGATGTTGACAATTGGCTAAATTGAATTGACAGCTGAATTGTCCATGATCTCAGGAGACACTGAGCCAAGCTGCGCAGAAAATATATATTTATTCTTCATTTGAATCAAGGATCTGTGGGAGAAAGGAAATTATCAATACAAATTAAAAATTTGGAGAAGCTGTTTTGGAAAGAAGAACTTTTCAGAGTTGTTTAGGACATATCAGCATTAGTGTATAATTTTGCTGTCCTGAGTCTAAAGTTCAGGGGTTTTTTTTAAATAGGAAATTTAAAACTACTTCTTTCTAGTCTGATTCAGATTTCCCTGTGCAAGTGGTCATGCCTAACTAATTTTCATCATGAGCACACCTTGCTTTTGTTAAAATTAATGAGGACTGAGAGTGTTAATCAGATTGGACCTCCAACCTTGCCAGTGTTTCAGTGGCTTGAAGACCAGGTTCACAGCTCTATCCATCTCTATCCATCCATCCAGTTGTGCCCCAACACCTCCTGAGTGAACAGCTCCAGTGAACCATAGAACTGACCCTTGTATTAGCGAAATTGCTTTTTAGCAAAATACCTGCAATTTATACGGAGCTGATAAAGCGTCTATTAAGGCACTGGTTAATAGATGTGGTTGGAGCTATTTTTCAAGTATTGATAATAGGGTGGAAAAAGGGTTTCAATTAACTGAGGCTGCAAGAATCATATGGATAGACATGTGCTCTTACACTCAAGTGCACAATTTTCACTGATTGATAAACCTAACACACCACTTGAGACTATATTCTAGTTACATCACTTCACCATTAAATTCTGCATTTACCCTCAAATGAATAGATTAACATTAAGCAAACTCTACTGAAAAACTGTACATTTCAGTGAAGCTTCAATATAAATTTGTACCAGCCATAAAAGATTACAATTTATCCTTTGAAAGTCATTATTTAAAATGTACAGTTCAAGTTTTCTATGCAATAAGTGTTTCAGATGTGCTTGTTCAATAAGTTGATGTAAATCTGCAAAAGACTAGCTACACCATGTATATAATATAATATATATGTACATAATATATGTATATAACATACAAAAATATAACATATAAACATAATAATATAAAAATAAATATTAAAAGGTGATTACATTTTATTATGAAGCTGATTACACACATTATTTTAGCAAATCTGTATTCATAGTTTTTGCTTGCTCTTATGTATGCCCCAAATAGATTGAATTTTCATTTTGTTTAAAATAAATAAGGCAGGTCATATGATTCTAGCAATAGAATCAGCATTTTATATGCTGGAGAAAAATGACTACATTATAGGGACATTCCTGAAAGTCACTGAAAACGCCTTAAGAAGAGGTGTGAAACCAGCACTGTTAAAGGATTGTCAGGACTGTGGGCCAAATTTTGAGGAACAACGAGTTGTTCTGTGAAAACCAGATGGCTAAAACCCACATTGTAGTACTTCAAAGCATCTGGACTTCAGTACACAAGGTTTGGCTGCCCTCAGAACTAAAGACCAATTGCTGCTTGCTTTGTGCATTTAAGAGGAGATGGTTTTCCCTTATACCCAAAAGGCAGCTGTCACGAATCTTTGGTCAATATTTGGAGCCCCTTAGAGTCATTAGCAGTATGAAAAGGTATGATGTTTCTAGATAGTCTTATATCATTTAGGAATTCTTAGTATCTGACAGCATAGGGGACATCTGTCAACTTATTTCTTTTTCTTTCAGCATTAAAAAGAATATACATTTATTCAATTCTCTTTTTAGGTTATGGTTTAAGCTCCTACAACTGAAGAGCCAGGCATTTGGATGTATTCAGTTACACTGTGCCAATAAACCATGTGTGTGATAACTGGTTGGCATATAAAATTCTAAATTTAGTCACATTTTTGGGAATTGAGGAGCCATTGCTTCAGTTGCCTCTCTCAGATCTGCGTGTGATTGTTTAAATTTATTTTTCCTTGTGGCTTACATACAGCCTGCGTAAACACTGAACATACAATTTCAAACCTTATTGTTTTGTTTTGGTTATACTTCAGACTGCAGCCACCTCAAACCACTTCTGAGTGAAAACACAATGGCAAAAATGGACTTTTCCCTCCAGATGACAAGGCAATGTAACACAAAGAACAAAAATCTACTTTTTTGAGGCTCTGACTTTTTATATGGCCCATGAATCATTTGCGATTAATGTGCAAGAACTTTTGTGAAGATGGTGCCGTAGTCAGGCAGAATGATGCAATGGAGAGGACCTGAAAGTCCCAGCATTTCTGAGACTTTGTTTTTAAATAATTTTTGCTGTCTTAACTTTGAATATATTATCAGTTTCCTCAAAGATTGAAAATTGTTCTGCTGACCAAAGTTTTATATCTTATAGGTGAGGAAAAAACTGTTGACTTAAAACATAGATATCTGTTCTGAATGGTTTTAATAAAATCTGTGCTACTACAAAGGAAAAAAAATACTATCTAGATTTGCCATAAGATGAAAACACAATTATAAAACAATTATAAAGCAACCTTCCAGACCTCAAATATCTGACCTGTAGAAGATCTTAGCATTGGCATCTCTGGGTGTTTCGGATCTTTCAAAATCAGGCCCAGAGCCTGAATAAGAATGTCACCACAAGACATTTTCATGCTATTTGCAGATTTTCTTTACAATACCTCCAGCTTTTGATTGTGCTAAAGGCTTAAAAGCAAATCAGAGAAAAGACTCCCCTATTGTGTATTACAAAAGATACAAGCCAGAAACTGTAAAACTGAAAGTGCTGTTTCCTAATGCACTCCTTCACATGACAATCAGTTTAGATCTTTTACTTTCTTTCTCAGTCAACCTCAATAACAATGTACTCAAATCTAACTTTTTTGCTGTAATATACTGCTGTAGGTGATCCTACCCACTTTTAACTTACTTTGTATGTTAGAACAATAATTAGCACCACTGTACTATCATATTAGCCTGCTTAGTGGTGTAGTTTATCTGTAAAATAAGTACTGTACAAGTAAATATTTTCACTTATGTGTGTGTATACAACATAGGCAAAAGGATTTTATATATATACCATTGGTTTTGTAGATTTGTTTGACATATGCTCACCATTTACTCTGATGCTGTTTTTATAAGAATTCCAGCTGCCACTGATGCTACTGTATTTGCTGTGGGACTAAGGATTATAGTTACAAAAGATTCATGTGCTTTAGAAAGCAGAGTAGGACCATAAGAGTTTGTTTTCTAGGATTTTCTTTAAAATATAATTCAGAATGAGTCCTATCTAACAGAAACAGAAAGAACTATCAGTTTTTCACAGTTGTACAAACAATGGCCCAGAGTTGGCTGGGCCAACTGCTGCAGTCATGAGAGCTGGTTAGATGAACCTAATTGTGACTTGCCCAAATTGCTCCTTGTGGCTTTGATTTGATGTACTGCATCAACTTCACTTGGTAATCTAAGATAAAAAGCAAACTAAGATAAAAAAGGTCTCAAGAGTGTCCTTGTTTAGAAAGAAATTGATTGACACCTCTGCTAGTGACACAGCATTTCTTCATTCATTTCTGTGGAAAACCACTAGGTGATTCATCAAAATCTCTATGCTTGCTGAAGAAGACATGACAAGTTAACGGGAGCTCTGAGGAAGAAGGTATCCTCTGCTTTGCAGGATGGATGAGGAGGAGCTTTGGGGCTCTATGGGTTTCTCCATGCCATGGACACCACTCTCTGCGTTTCCAGCTGGGATGGCCTTGCTGCCCCTCTGCCTGGGCTGCAGCTCGCAGCACAGGAGCTGGGGGGCCCAGCGTGGTGGTCCTGCTCATGCATCGCGCTGGCCCTGCACTGCTGGCACCTGTGTTGCATTTCCTGGGAGCTACATCCATGGCTTTGGGATTGAAACACGCCTTAGACACCTGACTTTCATTGCCTGCATAAGTCTATGTGATAAAATACACCCACCTCGTTTTCCTGACATGTTTGCGATGAAGATGTGTCCACAAGCTTAGGAAGTAAACTGACTGCACACTTCTTCACAGGCCATGGATGAGCCACGCTGGGGCACAGGAGCAGTAAGAAGCGAGGAGCAGTGGAGGGCAAGAAGTGAATTGCAGGGGCAGAAACCAATATACCTGGACCCCAATTGCCCATCACCTCACTGAAGGGACTGGGAGGGAGGGAAAGTGGGAACCAGCAGCGAAAATAAAGGGAGCTGAGGTGAGAAAGGAGGAAGAAGAAGTGTTTGACTGAAGTAGAGTCTGAAGAAAGGTGAGGAAAGGTAATTACCTGAGTGCTCAATTGTATATGTCTTCTTTTTTCCCCTCACTACACAGATCAGTAATTAAAAGGCTGTGTTAACTGGCAATAAATTTAAGTGAAATTCCCTGCATGGAGGCCGTGCTGCCTGTGACACAGCAGAACAGCTGAATGACAGCCAGGGCTGGAGACAAGCCGGCCCCAAGGGGCTGGAAGGGCAGCGAGTACACTCTTGCCTGCCAGCACAGCAAAGCCAACACCAGCAGCATGCTCTGAGTGACACATACTGCTAGTGCCGGCTCCCACCAGACACACTGGAGAAGCTCCTGGGGGGATTGCTGAGCTGTTAAGTGAGCTAAACAGATACATTTAGGGCTAAAACTGCCCTGGAGGAATTTTGTCAGAGAAATGTGGCCAACAAGGATGACTGCTGTTACCTGAATTTGTAAGAGAGTATTTCCATCTCCTGACTTCTCATACATAATTATGGGGCAAGTCCTCCTAATATAGTCAGAGATGAGATGGGTCCCTTCAAATTACATTCCAGGGCTGATATTCAAACCCAGGTGCTCTGAATCTCCACCTTGAAGAGCCCATTTATCTCTTTTCTGAACTGGGAGTACAGAGGGGCTGTCTGAGTAAGTCCCCTAAGGTGAGTGTGGCCTCCAGTTCAGTGGCCTGACTCTGGTTCTTGAAACAGTCTAAGTATCAGAAAGTCCCACAGCTTGCGAGGATTACTAATGAATTGCCCTGCTTACCTATCTGAACATCAGAACTAATGCTTAATAACTATTCCCAGGCTACAACATTTGATTTTATTTGGGTTGAACTTCATCCTGACCCCACCTTAGATATGTTAAGGTAGAAGCATATTTGAGATGGAAAAAAAGGCATACTCTGTTTACCTGATTCCTAAAGAGTCATACTAACCTATCCAGTGACTATCTCCTGGTGAGGTTACTACAGTGTAGTATTCTCAGGGCAGCCACGGCAGAATAAACGAAGTCAGTTGTGCAGTAACATGAACAGGACACTTAAGCACAAAACAGAGTTTTTTCAATGTATGGTAGGAATTCAGTCACTTAAACATAGGCAACTGATGCCATTTTAGAAACCCTAGGGTATTTTGCCCCATCTCTAGCTGCAGTTGGGAAGGGCCAGGGTCTCCCAGGTTACATCAAGTGGCTCTGTGTTTTAGGGCGTTTCAACTGACCTTAGAAATATTTGTTTAGGCAACTGAACATACCCTGACAATCCTGATACTTGCAACAAAATTCAAGTCATGGTGAAAGGTACCTAGTGATTACTTCCATTGTGGTTACCCCTTTTATGTTCAAAACAACCTTACAATTTGCATCAAGGTTTGGCAATAAACATTCTGCCGATACAGCTACATGGAATACACAGTTATCCCAGGGCTACTTGGCTTTGTAAAATCTGGTTCTGGATGTATCTGGTACTCTTCCAGGGTGTAGAGCTGAGAGGCCAGAGATCAAGAGGCCAGAAAATGAAAGGAGAACAATATTTAGGAAGCTTCCTGCACCCTATACAGAGGGAGAGTCAAAGGAAAATAACTGTGAAAACTTGTAATGATGGACTGAGAGGAGAAGAAAGATGATACCAGGAATGGTAAACAAAAGCAGGAAATAGCCTGCTGGTGGTGTTAGTTCTTGATTAGGAGCCCGTTAAGTCTTGGCTAGAGGGCTAAACCCAGGGAGACATTTTGTCAGCCCCAATGTGGAGAGAAAACAGAAAGACAATAGAACGATTAGCCAGAGGAAGAGAGCAGAAGTGAACAAACATATTGCCCCTATTACAATGACACACAGCTAGAGCTTTGTAGCAATACTGCCCAGCTGCCTTTAGACTGAGTGAAAATGAGAAAATAAATCAAACCCTCTTTTGACTGTCAAGGGCAAAGAGAGAACTGTTTCTATTTCAGCCACTGGTAACCCGATAGCTTGCCGCAGCATATTTCACATAAGGAAGTCTGTAAAGCAACATCTAAGTGTTCCTTGTGATTAATATTCCTTATGATCTGCAGCCACCTAATCGCATCCTGACCCCGGTGAGGGTCAGCTCTGAGAACGGATGGGCTGTGGGAGCAGGGTGGGCTACCAGGAGGTGAATGATGGAGCAGCTGGAGAGAAAAAGAGGACCTCTGCAGGCATGAATAAATAAATAGTGGCAAACCAAAGGCACTGACCTCAGGTATAATGCCATGGGTCCAGAGTTGTGCAGAGCTATTGAAAGAAGCAGGGCAATCCGTTCCTCACTTCCAGATGCACTGAATGTGGGATATGCTTTTTTCCTTCAATTTAATCCAAAAAAACTACAGCATGAAATGCAGTGCTATCCTGAGACACAGAACACTATCTCTGAAGGGACTCCTGGGATGCATTAATCAGTGCTTGGACTGCCCAATACGCTACAGGATAGATATTCTGCACTGCACAGTAACTCACACATTCTGGATGGTAACAACGGCAATAAACTTTCCTGTGGCTTTTTTTTTTTTTTTT